>CAXIVR010000007.1:31659539-32037039 GCA_964035755.1 Teleogryllus oceanicus | reverse complement strand
GTTTTGATGCATATCAAAGGCTCTGGGAAGACTATTAGTGTTGTCTTAGCTCATATTTTTTAGGTAGTGAGAACATAAGCAGAGCAAAAGAACTTTCTCTCCTTAAATGCATGTTATGTATAATATTTAAATAAGAAAAAATAAGACTAGAAAAATAGCTTATTTTAGTGCTTAATTGCTTTGTAGCAATATTCATTAAAAGTCTGTGCCTCATTCCTTTTTGGTGTTTCATAAAAGTCTAGCCAAGTATTAGATCATGCCAGAACTGTGAAATAAATGTTTCCCATCTTTTTTGATCACAGTAAGCCACTTTTATGTAATAATTTGTTACTTTTAGGACATTTATTGACACATGTCTTCTAGAATCTTTTGTTGTAACTTTTGTATAGTTTTCATGAGCATTGCATCTGTAATAAACAAATGTATACATGAATTACTGTTATTAAATGTCCAATACTAATCCAGTTTCATGTATTACTCCCCTACCAACACTGAGCCCAGTTTTGATGATTGTATAAGCATTCATTGTGTTTTCATTTTCTTAACAAATATCAGTGTCATATTTATTTCAATTGGAAGGGTTGGGACTATATAGCCCTGGCATTCCATTTTAAGTTGATGAGAATTAAATAAATTGGTCTTCTGACCATCTCAGAAAAAGTCATACTTTCTGTTAATATTTGGTCATTCAATACCATTAAAAAATTGTGTATAATTCATGAATGGGGTCATTTTTCATGTTTGTAGACCTTTACCATTTTGTAAATTACTTATGCACAACACACCATGCTGGATACTTGGATTGACATGAAATTTTACTGAATTGTTTAGCACTTTTCAAAACCCCTAAATTGAAATTTTTAAGTGTATGAAGCATTGCAAGTAGTGTTTTTGTGACAATTAGTATTCAGACCTTTCATCATCTTACTGCGTCAAAGCACAGCTGCGTGATTCGAGTCCTGTGACCATTATTCATGAGCTGTGCTGCTGCTATCAGTCTTATCTGTTGGCAATGTATCAATTTGAATAGAGAAAATTTTGAAATTTGCACACACAAGAGATATATGATATCCAACTGCATTATAAATTTCAACTTAGGTTTCAAGGTTTGTAAAAAATTGTGAATTTGTACAGAAAATACTCATTTCTTTGTTGAAGGAAGTGACAAGGAAGAATCATATTTTTTTTAAATCAAATCTTACTTACTAATAATTAATAATTTATTAATACATAAAGCTGCCTAATATCTAACTTGAATATTACTTTAATATCATTTAAGTAATATTATCTTATATGTAAATGAAAGTTAGGGTATCAGAACTGTTAAATTGAATAGTGTATTACTAATAGAAAAAACAAAATGAATTTATATTTTGAAGCGTCAGTAGTGCAGCTTTTGATCTTGATGAGGAAGTGTACTTGTATTTTATAATGCTTTCTGGTAGTAGCATAGAAAGGCTTTAGCACCTTTCATTATCTGACAAGTAACTTTCCTTAATGTTATTAGAAGTCCGTGTTTGAATTTCCTCAGTTTTTACCAAGGCAAAGTAATTCCTTAAATATATCTTTTGCAGAATTTAAACGTGTCGTGGGGTGTCAAAATTTTGTCACTGTAAGCTAGCCTTTATTAAAGACTGCTTGGTATTATACCTTAAGCAATTGTAGACATTTTTGCTGTGACATGATGCAAAAACTGCCATTCAATAAGTTGTCCAAAACCTACTTAATGGTAACACATCTATATAGATATAGAGCGTTCATGCATTTGATTGCAGTACAGCGCCTATGGAGGACAGCGTTGCCACTTCTCACACAGCACTTTTGTGCAACACTCGCCATGGTGATATTCAGATTGACATGAAATTTTACCAGCATCTTTAACACCTTTCAAAATCCATAAAAATAAATTTAAATGTGATATGAACCATTGCATGTACTGGTTTCTGACAATTAGAATTCAGACGTTTCATTACGTGCTGCTTGTTAAAGCGCAGACTTCTCCACCTGTCGCCTGTCCTGATAAGGTTGAACACTTGCATGAATAATCCGAATACAATTCATTATTGTAATATACAAGTTTCGAAACTTTTTGACATTTTTTATAGAGTATTCCTTAATTAAATATTAGAAACTATTCTTTACGGTTTCCTGTAATGAATGGCCAAATTCGAATATACTTTTTAATCACTTTTAAATGTTACATAAGTTTCAGTAAGATATATGTCATCAAGTAATGAAATTTTTTACTTACGAGAAAGACTTCAATTTTGTAACGAATGGTAAGTTGCACGACCGTATTATAATTATCAAAATACATTAACATATTACGTATTTATGGAAAAAATCACCTTTAAATGAATATTAAACACTTCATTGACAGCTTCTGAGTTGAAAAACACACACCTTGACTGTATTCAAACCATTTGCTGATTTTTAATGCAGAATGTGCCACAACCCAGTTCTATGACTTTCTGATATCTCGCATGGCGTTGAGCGATGCGTATCTGGTCGAGGGGTTATAATTTTCAATAAGGGGCAGGGAGACATGAATAGAAGCCATACCCGCCCACCTCCCCACGCTCAGAGTCGGGAGAGAGGGAATTCCCCTATGGCTTAAGTCTTAAAAGAGAAGCAAACCCAAGGTCGAAATCTACACCAACAGCTGATGCTCCTCTCCTTCAATGTCCAGCTGCCATGAATAAATCGTGTGGCACAGAGATTGAGAATTTGCTTGCAGATGCATCCATTTCATTAAGAACATCTCACAATTCTCTGTCAATTACATTAAATTCATAGTAATTCCGTTTTATAAAGATTTTTTTCTTGCAGAATATGAAAAATGTTATAACATTAAAATTAGTTCTGGGAATGGAGAGTAATGCATGTTAAAATCGAGTAATTTTGATAAATATTAAAATACTATTTTTAATTATATTTTTCTATCCATTTTCATTTTCTTGTATCAACAATGATAATAGACAAAATGTGTATTCCATACAAATTAGATGTCATTGTTACTTGTAACGTTATGCTGCACTGATAACAAAAGGCGATGAGGGCTACCTTTTGTTCGCGTTAATGTAAACTACTACTTTTTTATATTTGTAGAATATTAAAATACGGTAGAGTTGAATAATTTTGTTTTATATTTTTTGATCTACATACATTTCTTTGCCACGGCCGTGAGTATTGTATGCCTCATACAATGAATTCAATGCCAGAAATATATTTTCGTTTAAAGTTTTGAACAAAAAATGTATTGTTTGAAACCATTTAATTTTTGCACCAAATGTTCTACGATTTAAAATGAGTTTTACAAAAAATGGTGACTGAGATGTGTTAATTCGGAGGTAAATTGTGATATAAATAGTAATACATAACCATTACTAAAGGCGAGAAAATATGTGCTGTTTTAGCACCACTAGTTTTAGATATGTTTTTATGTATTTTACTGTTGGTAATAAGTGAAATTCAATAATGAATACTCTATTTTTCCTTTCTCCATCACCAGTTTAGAATCGCTAAGACATATTAAAGATCACTGAACAGCATGAGATGTTCGTTCTGAGCGCACTGAATATTGTTTTTAGTACCATCTAATTCAAGAACCATGATTCACACTGAAATGTGGTTGGTCTCATATCAAAATTTAGACTTCCCTTATCATATCATCCGCTGGATGTTTTGGCTTTTTAAATAAAAAAGTTTGGCAATAATAAAAAAGTTTCTCGCATGGTGAAAATTTATGGACGTGAAAATGTAGAAGCAAACACTCACCCAATAATTAATTTTTTTGTAATTAAACCATGAAACTCAATTACAAAATAACCAGCACATTCAAAAAAGTTCTGGAAATAACTGGTAAAAAACTCATTTGTCTAAAATCAACACAATTGAAGTTATCGTGGAGTAAACATGTTAAATATTTGCGTTGAACAGGATAACTGAGCCAAATAGCCCCAAGATTCTTCCTGAATTGGCAACTTCGCTAGCGACAGAAAGAGAGAGACTTTTGTAAAATTGTATTGGATAGAAAGAGAGAGCAATACTCCATAAGGCTCTGTACTGCAATCAAATGCTTGAATGCGCTAGATCAAATTCATATTGTTTTCGTCTTACTTGGAGCCCCTTCAAAGAAATATAACAATTTTTTATGATCAGACTAAGCAAACCATAATGTTAAATTGTGAAATGTTATATTCATACTCCTTAAAATTGGGTGTCCACTTCTAAACTCTAGGGTGTTAAATAATAATAAGGTATGTTTCATCTGGTCTTTATCAAACAATATTAAAAAAAAACTTACCATCATTTCAGTTCAGTCTTGTGTTATCGCTTGTAAGCTGAGTTGCTGGTAGTGAGGCCTCTTCGAACATACCAAGTCATGTTCCCTGAACATTCTCAACAATTTCCTGTCATACTATCATAACTGAGTTTTGCATTCAGTTATGGCCTAAGTGAACTGTCATATTTTAAGAAATGTTAATTTTAGCAATTTGAACTATTTTCCAGGTGAGTTTCAGCCTTGTTTATTTTATTGTGTATTCGTTCCCAGATTGCTCACTTCTTAAAATAACCAATTTGCATCATGACCTCTTGTAATTGAGATTTTAAGATAGTTAAATTCTTTAAAAAAGAAAGGTAATATTTGCATATACTTTCTTACGTTAATCGTTACTTTTTGAGATTTTGAAAATTCAGAGTACAATGCAAATTGAAGTCAAGTCATTTTTAGATGTGTAGTTCTGATATATCTGATATAAAAACAGAAAAAAAATTGGAGCCATATTTAAGAAAATCTTGTTTATAAAAATGCCTACATTTCATGCAAAATTATGCAAAAACTACTTATATTAGGGGGGGAGTACATGCAGAACTCATTTAAGACCTTATTCTGTAAAACGGAATTCAGTCTGAAGAAAAGTGTCGTATCTTCAATGTTGTAGTTGTAGGGTAACACTGAAAAAATTTGAAACACTTCCAATTTTTGAAAATTCTGAGAATTCACCGAAAAACCAACCTTTTTATAAGCATAATTTACCTTATCTGATAAATAAAAGTTTCATCCAAAAATTTGGAGCCAGTTTTGAGAAAAATTTTAAGACGTCTTGAAATTAATCTTCAAAATGTTATAAAACTTATGAGGTGAGAGGAAATGTCTTTTTTTTTTTATTTATTAGTGCACTGTATTCTCACAAACAAGCAACATGCAATGAGAGGAGTAGAGTCTGGGTTATATGCAATATCAAAATGCTTAAAATATACAACAAAATAAAAAAGAATATAATTTTATAGGAAGAATTAAAACTGAATGAAAATATGACCTTAACAATTTTGTATTTTTCTAAATTTTCTGTTGAAAGTTCTATGAGTCAAAATATTTTTATAATTTGAAAAAGAATGTTCCACATCTAATAAAGATACTGGGCAGTACCTAAACTCCAATGCTACATTAGCATTCTAGCAGAACCAGGAATGCTTCGCAGTGTATGCTTCTCATGCTACTGGTCACATGACTGTTATTCATGTTTTACACTATGCTCTGCAAAAATTTCTAATATATGACTTTATCGCAGATAAAGGTTCTCTTTTCTGGTTTGGTTGTTAAAACTTTCTCCCTCAACTTTGGGCATGTGCTCATTATGACATACTCTTGGAGAAATTTGATTTACTTGTCTGAGGTATCATTCAAGCAATATCAGGTGTTAAAATTATGACCTATATTTCACAATCACAGGGGCAGAATAGTCTTCAGAAATATGGGTGATACACGGGAGACGGATGGTTTTCAATGAAATAATATTCAGCTAATTTTAAAATTAATGCAAGTTTATTCACACAAAATCAAAGCTCATTATTTACCATTTTGTTAGCAAAGCTCATTACCTACCATTTCAATTATTTGTGAAAAATAATGTCGTGAAGGTGATGCCCATTATTTCAAATGCAGTACTCAAGTCTGTTCTCAAAATCCTCCCATCACATGGACTAGTATCTCTCTGTAGAGATGGCCGCAACTTTTTGAATGATTGCATTTTTCAACTCGTCCAAATTTCGTGGTTTGTGGTTATAGACACAGCTTTTGAGGTATCCCCATAGAAAAAAGTCACACACTGATAAGTCAGGAGATCTGGGAGGCCAAGGAACATTGTCAAAAGTGAGATAAAAACGTGTGTTAACTAAAACGGCAAATAATGAGCATTGATTTTGTGTGAATAAACATCCGTTAATTTTAAAATTGGCTGAGTATTATTTCATTAAAAACTGTCCACCTCCCATGAGTCACCCTGTATAAGGAACTGCAGAAGATAAAATCTAAAATCCAAATCGTGAAAACAGAATGGAATGCTTCACAATGTAGGGAAATAGAGTTATTAAAGAAAATGCATGATGACTTTAACCTCCATAAAAGAATTAAAGAAATGACTAATACATGCAGAAGTAAGCATGGTCTTAAGATTCTAAAGAATGATGGGAATGCTGAAATTAGTAAAAAAGACAAATGTGATGGTTGGAAAAGCTGTGTTGAAAAATTGTTGGATGATGAAGGAGAATATGAACAGTCTGAGTTAATAGATGGAACTGGACCACATATTCCAAAGGAAGAAATTCATAAAGTCATTACGGCTAGTAAAAATAGTAAAGCTGTAGGTTTTAATGCCATCAATGTAGAAATTTTAAAACTTCTGAATATGAGTATTGCTAAAATTACAACTTTTTAACCCTACCTATTGATTGGCTAAAATATGGGTTTTCCAAAGACATCTAGGGCAAGAAATTGTGAAGATTATTGGATGATAAGTTGATGAACCATGTACTCCAGATATTTACTCATATTTGAAAAAAGGAAGAAGTTGAAATTGGAAATACATAATTTGGTTTTACAAATGCTTTTGGAACACGGAAAGCCCTGTGGGCCACTCAGGTTTTAGAAATGTTTGAATCAAGGTTGAAAAGTATTTTTAAGTTTTATAGATTTTAAAAGTGTTTGATGATGTGAAACACAATAAGCTTTTGCATATTTTAGTAGGCATTGACTTAGATATAAAAAACATATGTATCATAAAGAACAAAAAATTGGGGACCAATTGCTCAAGCACCTTTGAGGAAGTGGATATGAGAAGGGGAGTTAGACAGAGGTGAATTCTGTCTCTGTTGCTATTTAACCTGGATTCAGAACATGTTTTTAATGCCTTAGGGGATTGTAATCTGGAAGTAAAAGTGAATGGTATTCCTATTTTTAATACATGTTAAGCGGATGATCTTGGCAGACACTGCTGTGGATCTGCAAGAAATAAGGAACAGAATAAATCAAACTTGCAAAGATTATGAGTTAGAAATAAATGTACAATTAAACAAAGTCCATGCTCATTAGTAATAAAAGTGGAAGGTCATTTCAGCTCTTCATCAACGATCAACTTATTGAACAGGTTTCTCAGTACAAATATTTAGGACAAATTGTGAGTCACGGACATCAGATTTGGAAGTAAAAACAAGAACTGAATTAGCAAGATCCACATTCAACGAAATGAGGAATTGTCTATGAAGCAGGTTTGAGTTTTACCCTCAGATGAAGAGTGATAAAATGTTATGTGACGGCAGTTCTCTTGTATAGTCCTGAAACATGGACACTGAAAACAGCATTGGAGGCATTTGAGATGGAGATCAGGAGAATGTTGAAATTCCCTGGCCTGACAAAGTGCAAAATGACTAGTTACTAGAAAGAAATGCTAAGCCGTGAGATATTAAAAATGATTAAAATTAGAAAACCACTATCTTGGACATTTACTTAGAAACCTAAATATGAACTCTTGCAACTGATAATGATGGGGAAAGTTCAGGGTAGATGGCAGGAAGATGTACTGGTTAGCAAACATCCACAAGTGGACCGGTATTTCGAGTGCGTGTGAGTTGCTTCGTCTGGCACAAGACAGAAAAGTTCGAGGAAGTGGCCGACAACCTTCAGTAATGGAGAGGGCACTTTAGGAAAAAGGGGAAGAATATGCAGCCAATACGTGCTTAATACTTCGCGGTGCGGCTTGTTGCCTAGCGCTTTTGTTCAGGGGCGCGAGGCGAGTTTCTGTCGCGTATTCTGAGCGAGTCATCTTCAAGAACGCCCCCATATGCCTGAGTTAAGGTGGTTAGAGAGAGATGCGTGTAATGTTTAACGTGCCTTTTTTATTGTATTAATCAAAAGATGAGAGGTTGTTCTATGTTCTGATAGAGTTTGAATGGATTTCACTGGATAGTATTCGCGTAATGAGACTAAAGTTTGTCGTTTTAACACGCTCTTATGGCGACGTGACAGATCCGACCTGAAATTTTAAAATTGTGAGAAAACTAATTGTTAAAAATGTTTTAAAATCTTCTCTTTATATAACTAGCATCTCGAAGAATCAATAGGCGCAATTTGAAGGACATTACCGTTTCAAATCGGATAATTTGGCAAAATTATAAACCTAGGGAGACGTTCGCGCACTTCCTGGAGGGTCGGGACGGTAACGCGCAGCTCGGCAACACCGCGCGCGTTATTCAAATTGAGTGACAAGTCTCCGGCAAAAGATATTGTTTTCCTCTGGCTCATCTGGGCGCAATTAAAAGATCCTCACTCCTGGAAAACATTGCCTTTGATGACTAGATATTCTTAAAAGCTTAAATATGATAGATTTGTGCAATCTGAATGAAAAACTCAGTTCAATTAATATTCAAAGAATCACTTTGATCCAGTCTCTATGAGTAAATGGGTGATCTTGAAAATTTGTAGATTTTTTTTGTCTTCAGTGCAGCATTATTATTTCATATTGTGCCATATGTAAGTTTTTTGACTTTTGCTCCTGAATAATGATTACCTTATTTACTTGATTATTCGAATGATTATTCAAAAATTATTTATATTCTTTTATTATGTATTTCTATACACAGTAGATGCCATTGACTTTTACATCACAGATGCAAGATACCTTTAGCACCTTTAGCATATGTCAGCACCTCAATGAACTTTTGAGTGGTATCAAATGTGTTCAAATGATAAAATATTTTTATGTTGGTGTTATTATCAACCATTCAAGGTGTTGGTAAATGCAGAGCTGGATTTCCCTTGTAGCAAAATACGAAGGCTTGGGACTCCATCACCATGCCTGGATTTTTTAAAATAAATATTATTAAAAGCTTCATAAAATGTTTTTATCAGAATATAATCATTAATCAAATAATTTACTGAACTACAATGTTTGAATTTAAAAATAAATTGAATGGAACATTAAGAAACTAAACACGCATTTGTAAATGAGAAATAAAAAATGTAAGTTTCACTTTGTAAGCAATTTGTTAACTTACATCTGATTTGAACAAGAATTTATTCTATCATAATTAGTGATTATTATTTACTTAAACATTTTTTTCTGATGACATGCCCAATACAAGTTCATGCTTAGAGGCCGACAGTATCTACATTCAGTCATGGGCAAATGAAATTGAACTTGTGAAAGGAACGATAAATTCAACCTTTGGTAGTATTAGTATTTTAATTGAAACCTGTTTTCTCTGCAGCACTATATTTTTGTTTAATTGTTTGCATTCCCGGAACAGTAGTAATGTATTTTGAATGGGCCTCATGTCTTATTTCTAAAACATTTTTTCATTTTGAGTGCAAAATCAAGGCAAACGATTACAAATGACCTTGCCACTTGGAAATCTCTTTTGAAGATTTTATCTCCAACAATCTTATAATTTTGTTATTGAGAGTGTAAATAATGCAGCTTTCATTATTATATGAGGCTGTAATTTCATTCTATTAACATTAGTTTGATAAGTGCTTTACACAATAATCTGCATCTAAATCAACACATAACACAATATAAAATTATGCTGGAAACATTGCAACCAGCAAATAGCTTCTGACAATTACTTAACCCCACCTGGAAATAATAACTGTTAACTCCAGTTAAGTTACAATATAAAGCTTTATACAATATTGGAGAGAAACAAAATACTGATCTTGTTGTTAAGCAAACGAATAACATAAAGTCTATCCTACCATTGGCTCAGATAATTAAAGAAATAAAAATTGGAGAGAAACAAGCATTGAAAAATATTTGAAAACTTGTTCTGTGAGACATTGGGGATAGTTATTTTGTCATCTCTCAAATTTGGAAATAAATCTTCTATCAATTCGACATTGTGATATTTTCCGCTTGTCAACCATGCATGAACAGTCTTCAAAGACGAAACTTTGAAGAATCATGAGCACTGAGCAGTTATGCCAATGTGAAGAATATTACAGCGTTGCCCAATTTACTGAAGACTTTTCTCCCTACTCAGATGAGGAAATTCTGAACAATTATTAGCAATAACAGTAAAAAAAATATAGATATACGAGTATAATGTTTCATTTTATAATCCTGCTCTTGCTAATTGTGCAGTAGTGACATATTCAATCTTATGCCTCAATTTTTCATTCCTTGGCCACTCCATCTGTTGGTACTAGTTAAGAAACTAGTCAATGGTATGTCTTTATGTGGTATTGAAATATTTTTATTTTCCATCTATTAAACAAAATTCATTTCTATAATTAAATAAACATCATAACAATCTCTATTTTGTTTATATAGGTTTCACAATACCCACTTATATTGCAAACAAATATTTTTGACTGTAATATGGACACTATCTACTATGGAATATCTTGCTCTAACCACCTTAATTCAAACCACTCTAAATCTGGGCTCAGATGGCAAAATGACACGTCACAAAATGACATAAGTCACTCTTGTTTGTTAATGTTTAGGAGACGAAAGGTGCATTTCTCTTGTAGTTTAGGACAAAAAAGGTGACAAATTGCAATAAGACAAAAGACACACAGTAATTTTTCATGACATTTTGAATCTTAAAATTACTATCATGGAAAATTTTTAAAAATATTTTGCCATCTTAACACATAAATACACCCAATACTAATAAGAACAAAGTGTGAAATTTTCAGCGAAATCAAAGTGTGAAGTTGTTTTACCATCCATTTGCGACAGACTTGTGTACATTCCCATTTATATATTGTGACGTCATGGGATTAGAAAACCCCTTAACGCCACCGTCAGCTACGAAAAGAAGCCCAGGAACAGAGAGGAGTAGGGTACGCGGTGGAGCGATGGCTTGTAAACGCGCCATCTACTCACAGCTTTTCGAACTCTGACGCCCGAACTAGCGAATAATGTTTTTCCGGAAGGTCACGAAAAGAGGAGAAAATTCACTCCACCAAAAAATTCCCCAGGCGCGAGTACCATAAGTATCGCGGCGCGCCTCGGAGGAGCTCTCTATGATTGCAGCAGCGACGGCAACTAGACTGCTCTCTCTTTGATTGCAGCAGCGACGGCGACTAGACTGAGCTCTCTTTGATTGCAGCAGCGACGGCGACTAGACTGAGTTCTGAAGGCGATTGTAACTTGATAGCATAGTTTATTTTAACTTGGTAGTTAAAAGTTAGTTTGAAGCGTATCAATGAAAGTGATATAACTGAGAAGTGGAGTGCACGAACATTCTTCGTATTAACATTCACAATATTTGAGAGAGCAAGTGAAGTGATTGTTTTACTCCGAAATAATTTCAAATTTGTAAAATTCGCGCAGAAGGACATTAACTACATCCAGCATCTCATATTGCACACTGAGACCACACACGCCCAAAGTGTGGTAGGTAGGCCGAGCATTTAAAGCATAACTTCAGCAACATTAATTATTCGAGGCTGGAAGCTCGAACAAACTTGTACGAGGCGCGGCAGAAGAAGAAGGGCGACCCCAGGAAGAGCGAAGCGTAGGTGAAAAATATTTGGACTGGAACGAGAATCGTACGAGTCCGGAGAACGGGAGAAGGGTGTGGAAATTGGAGGCTTGGCGGAGTCCGGAGTTCGAGGGAAGGAAACTCGTAACGTCGTGGGACAGCAAGCGGAGAAGAGTGGCAACGCGGGGCTGCGTGAGGCAGAAAATCCCCAAGGTTAACCCACAAGCGAGCGATGCGGAGCTGTTGAGATAAAAGAACTGGCAACTTTTATGCGGCGGTCAGTTGGGGAAAGAGAATAGCAGAAAATACACGACAATTCGTGTTAAAAGTGGGTGAAAAGTCCAGAATAGGTGGGAGAAGTATTTCGAACGATGTGAGTGGCAGATTCGAGTTAATTTACTGCGCGTGTTATTGAATTCATTCAAAGAGGCCATACCTTGTACAATTTTACTTAAATAATTCGTGATTTTCACATGTTGTACAGTTGATATTATCTGGAAAAGTCAGTTTATTGTATTGTGCTAAAAGTAATTACTTTCTGTGATATGTAAAGGGGTCAGATTTAAGTAACGTGTATGTTACGTGTTTTATCTTTAAAGTTCACAGTGTTATAGTGAGTGCGAAGCCCAAGGCTAGCACCTGTGAACGGGATACCTTAAAACAAGTGTAAAATTCATTTTAAAAGCCGTGCACGGAAAAACTAGAGAGTAGAAAGAGTAAAATAATTTGGTAGATGAAAATTCAGAAAGAGGGATGAGCAAATTGTGAATTGTAATTGGTGAAAGTGTGTTCAGGCAATCGAGGTGACGTCAATTTTTTTTGTTTTGCCTTGTCTTATGTTGTTTTTTTGTTTTTTTTCAGTGACCAACTACTTAAGTGCATTATTCTGTTATATAATTGTCATTGTAATGTTTTCATTGAATATATGCTCATTTTATTCGTATTTTATCTGATTCATTGTGTCAAGTGTTCAGACCTTTCTCGTACCCAAAAGATCCTGCTTCCTGAGAATTTTAAGCTCGTTTCACGCCCACACGCCCATACTACCACGCCCACACCACGTGTGGAAGGTAGGAGGCGGGTGTGTTTATATATATATATATATATATATATATATATATATATATCTGTGTGTGTGGGTGTGTGGGTGGGGGGCGCGTGCGTGCGCGCGTGTGTGGCGACATACCAGATTGTCACCAATATGAAATTCAGCGAATCTCGTTCAAAATAACACGTTATTAGCAAAAAAGATGCCATGGTACTGGAGTGCAACATATAAACAATGCTCATTAGTTCAAAAGTGGACGATAAGTAGCATCCGTGAGTTATTGTAAAAATATTAGTATGTTTTAGTTGTCAGGCAAATCAAATGCAAAAAGAACAACAATAATCTTTTAATAAAATTAATTCTGAAGTTACTGTTCTAAGGGAAAACTGTTATAGCATTAAAACATTCCCGAGAGCAACAATGCGAAAAATTGACAAACGTCAATCACTATAGATAATTTAAAAAATATCGCAGCAACATGGCGATAAAATAGAGAATATCGAACAAAAAATGGTTAGAACAGCAAATACAAGAGGGGTTAAGGTATATTAAAATATTGCAAGAATGTGAGTTCGGGAAACGGATATCAATAGGAGCAATTAGAATTAGAAAATGAAGTAATGACCAATAGTACGTAGGGAAGCGTAATAACTTCAGCAACAGCTTTAGTTTTACCAAGCCATTTAAAATTCCATGGGGATATTAAAGAGCAATCATGGTCCTTCATTGCAAAATTGGAATATTATTTTATGATCAATAACATCCCTGAATGATTTAAATTGCATATTGTTGAACGGGCGATGTTGGGCAAGACTCATCATTGGCTAACATCATTAGTCCCAGAACCATTAAATTATAAAGAATGAAAGGGGAAATATTTAAAAAGATATTGGAACGAAAGTCATAAATTCGATTTAAAATATAAATTAATGAGCGAAAGATATAGAAAAGGTGGGGCGGAAATCATGTGCGATTTGGCGACACGCAAAATTGCTGCATTCAAAGCTTGCGAAGAAAGGGCGGGTATGACTGAATTAAAGAGAATTATTATTCGTCAACTATCCATAATTAAGAATTTATTATGGAATTCTATGCCCGTAGATTCTGGAGATTTGATTGTACAACTAAGTCGCTTCGATCAAACATTAAACGAGTAGATGATCTTGGCTGTCCAGGTGACGCCGCGTCGAAGACTGTGTTGCCGACGTTTCGACCATCTTATCGTGGTCTTCCTCAGGGCTGTGGTGGCGGGAGGAAGACCACGATAAGATGGTCGAAACGTCGGCAACACAGCCTTCGACGCGGCGTCACCTGGACAGCCAAGATCATCTACATGACTCTGGCCGCGGAAGCCTACGACTTCACCAAACATTAAACGAGTATGATCGGGTTAATAATAATGGATATAGCAATGATATGAAAGTAGATAATAATGGAATGGGAAAATTAGTTAATAATTATAATCATCAAGGAAATTATGGTTTAGAAGGGAAGGATGAGAGGGGCAACGGTGCGAAGATGGAAAATAAAAAGATAGGAAATAGCTATCCACGGAAATTCAAAGAGGATAAGAATCATGAGCACGTAGAAATAAATGTAATTGAACAGGATGAAACTGGTCAACAAATGGGGACATATAATGAAACATACCCATAACTGCTACAATTATTGGGCGATTCGTCGTCACCCGTTTCCAAATTTCTAATAACATAGGCGCCAGGAAAATGGTTACGATAATATTTTAACTATTATTACTCTGGTAAAAACTGAATATTATCCCGCTAGCTGGGTCGATGGGTCACGTCAGAAATAATCGCTATTATCTATTAATAGCCGATTACCCGATCTGCCATCTATACAGAATGGCGAGGAATCTGAAAACAGAGATTTGATCTAGCTACTTATTAGCTTGAATTGGCCAATAAAAATCATTTTATCTTTCTTTCAAGAAAAACTTAATGTTTATTTCTACCACTGTAGCATATTAAAATGTGAGAAATTTACATTGATAACTTTCTTAGTCATATCCTGGTTCGAACCTTATACGGCGATTCTGGTCTTCGCGTGCTCTTGATTGGTGGTTCCTCGAAGAAATGCCTTCTCCCTCCGTTTTGAAGCTCCGAAGTTACGAAGTCCAATTACCACTTCTCTTCTTTAAAAACGAACACCGCCGATTCACCGCTTCGCACCACTCAAATATTTGTTCCAGCTCCACTATATTATGTCCGATGCCCGTTCTCACCGTATAAATATCCAGTGCTTTTATGATTACACCGCAAAACAAATCTTTTAGTTCCATCTTCCGTTTATAGCAAGAAAATAGGCAAAGTCCCGTATCGTTTGTGAACCGCATACATTTATCAATTCAAGAATGATTAAGAGTTCACTCGCGAAAATCTCCAAGTCTTATTTTGATGCACAGCATTTATATTCGGAACTCGACACGTTCCCTAAATCTTAGAAGTATCACTAGTTCACTTCTGGTTCTGCTACGAAAATATTCAGAGTCCGAATATGTCCCTCAAGTCCGATTCTTGCTGTACCCACGAAAATATTTCGAAGTCCCAACATGCACAAATTAATCTATTCACGAGCGAACTGCTCACCGTCACGACATGCGACCGAATGAATTTGTTCCTCCCTTTTAAAACCCACAATGCCTCGCCTTTCTTTTATTTGACAAAATGCCCAAACTTCCGTTTTCATAATCCGTCGCCTCCACGGTCAGATGAATGTTTGTTTATCCTGACAACAACCACGACGTCGTTACTAAGGCGTCATATTGCCTATTATTTGCCCTAACCATTTCGCCCATTTACGACAAATATTCTGTAATAAAAAAATGTCCCCATATTGGTATGTCACAATAACTATAGAAATATTAAGCCGTACAAAAGGGACGATACACTTGTCTAATGGAATGAATAAATTATTGGAAATAGAATTATGTGTATATTAATAAGTAATGTTTTTTGTTTTATGTATTTTGTTAATGAAATAGATGTAAAATGAGGACGTTTTGGACCAATATGTTGTACACAGGACGGTGAAGTAAATAGCAGGCAGGATAGTATAATTATATTAAATTATACTCAATGAAATGGTTAATAATAATGTTGGCATATTTAAAAAATGTAAATAGTTTTAAGGCTGCAAGAAACAAGAAATTTGTGGTGTAAAGTGAACAGTGTTAGTGAATACCAGTGTGATGATGCAACAAGAAAATAGTTAGGGTGGTCTTGTCATTTAGTTTGGTTTTTGACAAACAAAATGACCCTTTGGTGGTGGTGGTGGTGGTGGTGGAGTTGTGACATACTAGATTGTCACCAATATGAAATTCAGCGAATTTCATTAAAAATAGCACGTTATTAGCAAAACGACGCTGGCTGTCATGGTACGGTAGTGCAACATATAAACAATGCCCATTAGTTCAAAAGCGGACCATAAGTAGCATCCGCGAGTTATGGGTAAAAAATAATTACGTAAATAACGCCGCAAGGTAGATCGCATAATTTTGTTTTAAACAAGAGAAAGTTGACATGTTGAAGTAGGATACAAGAATATTCATTCGAGCTCTCGACACGAGAGCGACTGGATCAGGGTGCTATATATAGCCGTTTACTTGAACATAGAAAATTTACGCGTGTTCGGACGTAGTGATTTATCGTTGTTAGTATTACAAAGATAGAACTCAGAAATTGTTTTATACGAAGTGAACAGTGAATGCCAAAAGTGGGATTTATACATTTTATTAAGCGGACAATGATAATCGAACTTAATCTCTGATGATAGGAATCCGATGATAACTTGGTGAACTTATATGCTAATATTTTAACAGCACTTAAGATTTTGCTTAGGTACTGTACAATAAGGAGAATTAGAACTTGTAGCAATTCAAGCAGGTGAATGGGGATGGAAAGCCAATGGATAAACAGTGTACAAGCGGTTTATGAGAAGAAACGACAAGATACGGATTTGGTCGGTAGCAAGAAAGAAGATTGGATGAGGCCCATTGCTGTTAATAGGCAGTCTACGGGGAGACATCCTTTATCAGGACAGCGCCCAAGATTCTCATGGATAACAGGTTCTATGGCGCGATCATAGGTAAAGGTCATGACCAAAAAGGATCTTATACTAAAATTTATAAATAAATTTATTTTCTATTGATGAAAGCTGATTTGCCGTCACGTGCAATTCAGTAGGATATTTAAATTTTGCGTTTCAGATTCCACGCTTCTCCATATGGGGGACGAATTAAGTAATCATAAGTATTCACGATTATTTCGGTAAAGAACCCGCCGACTGAGTCAGCAACGGAGTTAAGTAAATATAATTTGGGAGCTCATTCTCGTAACCATTTCCTGGCGCCCATATATTTCTTAGAAATTCGGAAACATGTTACAGGAATTTTATTATTATATATATATATATATATATATATATATAATAAAATTCCTGTATATATTAAATCGGCACGTTTAACATAAACATGCTCAATGCAGAAAGTGTATAACATGGGAATCTGTGATCTTGGCTGCTTTGCTTTATTTGTTAAATGCAAACACACACACACACACACATACATTGGGAGAGTTTTATTATAAAAAGAAAGATGATTCAAACTAATGTGAAATGAACTATGCTTAGCAAGTTACAATCTCGAATGTATCATGATATAAACAGTATCTAGCAAGATATAACTGACAACTGCTGATATTTGGTTTCAATTGTCTTGTTTTTGGAACCCAGTACACATGAAAGGAGAGCGTACACTTGTCCTGATCTTCCATGGTTCAGATACTGTGTTTAAGAGCATACACAACAGTTCCGCAACTGTTAAAAGTGACAGACGGCCTGTGCAAGCCATTTGTTTGGTTGTTTGGTTCAACTACATCTATTAATATCGTAAAAATTATGCAGACATTCAGGCAGATTTTCAGTAAAATATGTTAAAACTTGTAAAGTATCCTAACTATGCAATTAGGCGCTTTCATATTTATTTGATGCAGTTAGCCTTATAAGCTGAATGATTTGAACAATTGAATAATGCAGTAAACGATATGTAGTTGAGAGCCAAGAAAGCTGCAGTGATGTTCTAGTTTTAAAATTACTGTAAAAGATTTGAGACTTGTTGGAGAAGAAGAATTGTGCCGTAAAGATTCTTATTGTATTATTTACTAATATGATTTGAGTATTGTGTAGCTTTTCACTACCCAAATAAGGTGGAACCTTTGAATTTTTTTCATATAAATGCAACACTCAACAATGCATCTGAGTGGCACTGCTGCTGGCAAAACATTGGTTAAAATGAAGGAATTCACATGAGTAGCATTGCTATGGCTGATAATGGTGCATTTCCACTACAACCAGCGTAGTGATTATGGGTGCGCTTAGTTGAGTACGGGTGAGCCACTTAGCTTAGTTACCAACATGCTGACTGCCGGTACTCACAGTGGAGATTATCTACGCTCAGTGACGCTGGTTGTGTGCAAAGGGCCTGGCACTTCTTGGTGGTGCTGTTAACTGACTCCTTGTAAAGGTGATGTTAGTTCTCTTTCTCCCTTAGATAGTCACCTGACGGAAGCCAGTTTGTGATTGATGATAGGGAGGGCCTGTCGAGGTTTGTTGAAGTTTGGGTGAATGCATGTGCACTCTTAATATACTGATCCTTGAAGCAATGTGCAAGTCACTTTTCACCTGTGTGCATGCTCCATGCCGCCTTACTTGCTCCAGCGTGGACCTTGCACGTGCTGTTCGGGTTTGTTTGAGAAATATTGTTTTGCAGGGAGAGGGAATTTCAAGTGCATTCTGCAATATTTACTCCAATTACATTAATTCAGGCCCAAACCTTGAATGAGTACATTTGTAAACTATCTTGGCAAACATGATAACTAGTGTCAGATAATAAAGGGTTCAAAAAGAAAAAAAAAAAATGTTAAAATTAATTTCATTCATGTACCCAAACCTTGAATGGGTATATTTGTAAACTATCTTGGCAAACATGATAACTAGTATCAGATAATAAGGGGTTCAAAAAGAAAAAAAAATGTTAAAATTCATTTCATTTTCAGCAGAAAAACACTATTTCAGAGTGTAGTAGTTTTGCGTGTTCATGTAACCATGGTCTACAATTAATATAGTGGAATATGCATGCGTGTGATTTGCTGAAGCCATCAAGTGTACCTGACACAGTGGAATGTTTTACTGCAGTGGATTTCCTCACTATTTTTCATATTTGTGAAGAACTGAAAGTGTTCACTCTTAAATTTAGGTTTAAGAGATGAGGATGAAGGGATAGTCTAATAGTGAGTAGTATGGTAAAACTTTCTGGGCACTGAAGGGGGGAAAAATATGTGAGAAAAAACGGTCACGCAATGGGGACCTTCCTGATGACCTTGTGCAACAGTTTGACACACACACACAGGTCTCCCAGCTACTGTGGTCAAATCCCTAAGACCATCCTATGGTGGAACACAGGTAGCAATAGTCAGCGTTCCTGTTGCGGTGGCTAACAAATTGTTGGCCATCCGTAAAATAAGAATAGGATGGGTGTGGCACTCTGCGTGAGAAGAAGGTCCCCCTGAGGTGTTACAGATGTTTGGATTTTGGACACCTCAGAAAAGCATGTAAAAACTCACATGACCGATCCAACTTGTGCATGAATTGTGGTGGTGATGATCACCTTGCTAAGTCATGCACAAATGACGCAAAGTGCTTGCTTTGTGAAGAAACGGGGAAACAAGGCCCGGGGACACATGCTACTGGGTGCAGCAGGTGTCCATCGTACCAAAAAGCGCAGAACGCAATAACGGATAGAAAATGAGAATTATACAACCCAACCTCAACCATTGCGCAGTCGCCCAGGATATCCTAGCACAGTCGGTTAGGGAATGGGAGGCTGATTTAGCAATAGTTTGCGAGCAGTATACTAACCGTGAAGATACAGCGTGGGTATCTGACCTCCACAACCAGGCGGCAATCTGGGCCTGTGGAAAACACACATTCCAGCAAGTTATGACGAGACCCGGAGCTGGATTTGTCTGGGTAAAAATCAACGGCGTTTACATCTACAGCTGTTATGCCTCACCAAACGCGACAATGGACGAGTTTGAGCAGTTCCTTGACTGCTTAGTGTACGACGCAAGAGGACGAAGCCCCTTGGTGATAGCTGGAGATTTCAACGCCTGGGCGGTTGAGTGGGGTAGTTCGTCCACTAATGAGCGAGGTCGTGCAGTTCTGGCATCCCTCTCCTTCTGAATGTAGAGCTCGCCAACACAGGAGACATACACACCTTCCGCAGAGGGGGCGTGGGATCTGTTGTGGATCTGACGTTCATGTCAGATAATCTTTTGAGAATGGGAGTGTCCTGGAGAGTTAGTGAACACTATACCCATAGTGACTAGACGGGGCGCAATCTCTCGACGTTCACCAGTTTACTGGTGGAATGAGGAAATCGCCCAATTACGACGGAGGTGCCTTCGAGCCAGAAGACAGTACCAGAGAGCTCGTGGCAGAGGCAACTTTCCTCAATTGCAAGAGCAATACAAACTCGCTCGAAGCCAGTTGAAGGTAGAAATCCGCAAGAGCAAACGCTTATGCGCCAAAAGCCTGTGTGACGAGGTGGAAAAGGATCCATGGGGTAGGCCGTACAAGACGGTCATGTGTAGGTTAAGACAGCGGCACCTATGTTCTCCAACTTGCCCCAATATGCTGCTTAGAATTGTGACAGCCATATTCCCGAGCCACCCCGGTGACAGTTAATATAGCGCTATCTGAGCTAGAAATAATTCCTCCAGTCACGCCAGAAATTCTGCACGCAATCAGTAGAATCAGCAACACAAAGGCTCCCGGACCAGATAACATTCCCAATATTGCCCTCAAGACTGCGACACTCGCTCACTCCGACATCTTAGTGCATCTTTATTATTCTTGCTTGAGAGAAGGGGTGTACCCAGAAAGATGAAAAAAACAGCGCCTGGTGCTCCTCCCTAAGAGGAATAAATCTCTCGAAGATCCATCATCATACCGGCCATTGTGTATGCTTGACACAGCTGGCAAGGTTCTGGAGAGAATTATTAGTACCAGACTGGAGAAAGCTGTGGAGGAGGGAGGAGGCCTTTCGGAAAATCAGTATGGTTTCCGAAGAGCCCGCTCGACTGTTGACGCAGTCCAGCTTGTCATTAACACCGCCCGACAAGCAATTGGAGGAAATAGATGGAAGGGAGGCCCAAAACAGTACTGTGCTGTCGTTACGTTGGATATTAAAAATGCATTCAACTCGGCCAGGTGGAGTAATATTCACGAAGCTATCCGCAGATTTAAGGTGCCAACGTATTTGAGGAAGATTGTGGCCGAGTATCTGAGTAATAGAGCCCTGATTTACAATACAAATAATGGGCCGAAGTTACATAATATCACGGCTGGTGTCCCGCAAGGGTCAGTATTGGGTCCACCATTATGGAATGCGATGTATGACGAGGTCCTTCGGCTTCCCCTCCCAGAAGGCACCAGTATTATTGGTTTCGCGGACGACATTGCTATCGTCGCCGTTGCGAAGTACATTGAGGAAATTGTGTATATTTGCATCGAAACGATTGCTATTGTTAGTCAGTGGTTGAAGTCCTCAGGGCTGCAGTTAGCTGAGCACAAGACTGATGTTATCCTAGTCACTAGCAGGAAAAAAAGAGAAACCATCACTCTCAAAGTCGGAGACCACCGTATTGCTTCACAGCCGTCGATCAAATATCTTGGTCTCATGATTGACGCCCGTCTGACATTTGCTGACTACCTGAAGTACGCCAGCAATAAAGCTGCGGTAATTATTGCAGCACTGTCGAGACTAATGCCCAACATAGGGCCCTGTCAGGAGAAACGGAAGCTTCTGACCTTGGTTGTGAGGTCCGTCTTGCTCTATGGAGCCCCAGTATGGGCCAACTCCACGTCGACAAATAGTTACATCCGAGGGATGACGTCAGTGTACAGGTTATCAGCATTGCGGGTAGCTTGTGCATTCCGCACTGTGTCAAACAATGCAGTGTGCGTCATTGCGGGGATGCCTCCTGTCGATATCTTGGCGCAGGAGAGACGGAGGCGATATCACAAAGAAGAGGAGAACCCAGACTGCTCGACAACACTGTTCGAATGGCAGGATCGATGGGACAAGTCCATTAAAGGAAGATGGACGTACCGCATGATTCCCTCCATTGCACCGTGGATCAACCGTAAACACGGCGAAGTAAATTTCTTCTTGACTCAGCTGTTGTCTGGACATGGATGCTTTCTGGCATATCTCCACAGGTTCAAGCTGGAGGATATCCCATTCTGTCCACTATGTGAACCTGCTGTCGAAGACGCCGAGCATGTGTTCTTCCAGTGCCCGCGATACCATCTGCAGCGACGGCACGTTATGAGTTTACTCGGGATCGACCCGCTGACACCCGAAGCAATGGTTGGGGGCATGCTCGCCTCAGAAACCAACTGGGATGCGGTAAGCGTATATGCGCAGACCATAATAGCTGAGCTCAGGAGAATAGAAAGGGAAAGAAGGGAAGTCGATTGATCCTTCCTACGTTTTGGCGAAGAGAAGTGGCTTGTGACTAAGCCACTCTAATCCACTCCCCGTGATGTAATGCCTAACGGCGGTTTCGCGGGGAGGATGGAGAAGGGAGATTGGTTTTAGTGGGTAAAAATCTCACACTATCATGTGGTACGGGCAACATGGTGTCTTTTGAAGATTTCCACCTACCCTCGTAAAAACACGCACGCACGCACGCACACGCACGCACGCGCGCACACACACACACACACCTGGTTGCTTTGCTTTCAAGATTGATGTTACTTGAGATTTCACAGGTCAAAGCATGGTGATCTATGTGGGCGTCAGAAAGCACACGACTGCCACAGCACCACAGCGAGCCTGGCGACACCTGCCATGTCGCACAGAAAAGCGATAAGTTTCATTAGCTGCTTCTGCCATGCCGCTACCGAAAGAATCTCGTACATTATTACAGCGAGCAAAAGGTCCTTCGAAGAGTGAGATAGACAATGCACAAACTTTCTCATTTATTGGTCATCTACGTTGTTACTCTCACCTGAGGATGCCTCTGACCTTCAGAGCTAGCTGTCACCTCTTGAGATTGTCAGAGAGCTTCCAACTGAAATTTTTTGAAGTTCTGCCACCGGAGATGGCCTGGGAGCCGACTCTGCATTACTGCCCTGTGAGCTCATGGGTCTTGAGCCCTCAGCTAGGCAGAGTCAAGTTTCTAGATTACAAGTTTAATGAGCGGGAAGTTGCCTCAGAGACAACTGCTCTGCAGGAGTGCTCTGAAGCATGCTGACTTGGGTAAAATACAAGTTCCAGGCACTCGGCGCAGGTCGCTCCTTGCCTCACTGGGATCATTTGAATGTTATACAGACTTAAAGGACTTTTGTTATGAACATATAAGTGTGAAAAACGTATAAACAGAAAACACAACACTGAAATAATTTAGCATGGAAATTATAGGAATTTATCTCGAACTTACCAAAAATACAAATGTGAAAAACATATAAGTGAGAAACATAAATGGAGTTTCACTGTGCCTTGTCTTATTTTTATGGCTACTCGTACAAAAGTTTATGATAAAATTGTAGATTTGTGTACTGTAAACAAACCTTTTATATATTCTAATTGAAAATAATGATTTGAACTAAGTGGCCCAATTATGACTGGCAAAATTTGCTACTTTTGAGAGAAAACCACATCAAAATGAATGTGCAATTCCAAAGAAAGATCCAGACAAAATTTGTCAAAATAATTTAATATGTCAAAATACTACAACTATATGGACCCATAAAATATGTACATAAGACAAATGTTACAGAAACAATCAGACATTTTACAATTCTTCTTAAAACTTTAATTTTAGATTATACACATTCTATTATTATACATTCAAGAGTACCGTGATTGCAACCTAATTTGTTTCATATATTATTTGCAATTGTACTTTGTTGAAATATGTTGATATAGAGGACCCATTATAACCTTTGCAAGAAATATTTACTTATAGAAAAGGTGACTATTTCAATCATTAAATAGACCTAAAACCAAACCAAAACAATGTAACTTCAGTAATTAGAATGTTTGTAAGATTTAATTTTTTGTTGGTCCCTTTAACTTCAGATTAGCCTCAACCTACTGTATGTAACTATACAAGATTATAAAAAGGCAGTTATTTTGAAATTGCTAAAGATACCTTAAATTTATTTATTTAGATTTTAATATTAAATATAGAATGGTGTAATAGAAAAAATAATATTTAAGATGTTTCATGAACATAATTAAATTGATCACCATATTTATCTCTAAATCGTTTATGATCGGCATTATCCAAAGACTGGGCAATGCGCTTCATAGATCCCCTGAAATTAACAAGTAAACAGTTATTCTGGTATTACATTTATAAATACCATATCATCTGATTTGTAAATTTGGTATATACTAACTTCTTAAATATTTTTTTTGCCAGTCTTGTGTATGCATTGTTTTGTTTTGCCTTGATGTCTGTTAAACCTGGATACTTTGTTTGTTCACTTTTCTTTTTTCTCTTCCCTTTCTCAGGCATCTTCAAATCTACTCCAGTGGCTTCCTACAAAATAATTGAAATAGAAAGAAATTAATAAAAAATTATTAAGGAAATGTTTTTTCTAATCTACTTCAACACAGTTGCAAATAATTATTGAAGTGGTAAACAATAAGGAGGGTGAAAAAAGAGCAGTGGAATTTAAAAAATCTCAATAATTGATGCACGGTTTCGAAGTTCATAACTGAATCACACAAATTTAAAGTTAATGGTTATTAAAGACTCAGCGGTCATTGAGAAGTGTGCGTCAGGAAGAAAACCTCATAATATGCGGCGGCGGCGGCGATGGTGTAGCGGTTAGTGTATCGGACTGCTATAACCAATTTTGCGGGTTCAAACCCGATCGAAGTCGTGGATTTTTATGGGGAGATAAAATCCTTCGTATGCCTTCCTTCGGAGGGGAAGTAAAGCCGGCTGTCCCATGTTAGTACATTTACTGCATGTAAAAGATCAAGCCTAAATGACGCCTCTGAGCTAAATTCAAATCGCCTGTTTCGTCGCCCAAGTAATACCTTCTTTCTCCCATGATTGGTGAAAGGAGTGTAACAAAATTTGCGTGGTCAGACGGAAGAGCAGGCCTCATGGCCTGAGTCTCGCCATGTAAAATAAGGCAAATTCAATTCAATTCAATTCAATAATACAGAAGGGAATTATTCTTAGGTGACATCAGATGAAAGACTGAATGCAGATCCAAAGCAGAAAACGTTTCAGGAAGGAGATATATTAGGTAAAAGTATAATGGCAGATACAAACTGGTAAGGAAACTAAAATTTGATGGTGAGTAGAAACTCAGCGGTATTTCTAATGTGAAGAGACAAAGGAGATCTGCAAAATGGCAGTGCTCTCACTCTGGTGTCATGTTTCATCAGTGTTGTGTGTTCTCTCTGGTTAGTATTTAGAGCACAATGTCAGTAATTGAACTGTTTCCCACATATCCTATGAACAAACGTTCTTTGTGTTTTTTGACTATTCTTCGTATTCCCACAATACCTATTATGGTTTGATGGAAAAGCATAAGCAAATTGAATAATGAAGATAATGAATTATCTGTTAATTCTTTGATTTTTTTTTTTGATTTTTTTTTTTTCTCTCTCCATTTTCTATGATTAGATGATGTGTGTGCCCAAGTTATTTTGAAATCTAGCTGCTTCAAGAAAATTAATTCATTATTTGAATATAATTATTTTCTTCAAATTTCATTAAAATATTGGCTAATAACACAATTTACAAATTTTCAGAGAAATAACGGTGGTGGTTCAAATAGTCATTTGCCAGGCCACTTATTCTGAAAGTAACAACATTTCCACCAATTAACACTTCTACAGTTTTGGTGTTCTGTAGTTACATCATGGCTAGCCACCATAATATAAGTGCTAACCTCCAAGTGCTTGTTTTGAACAAAGCAACATGGCCACTATCAAAGTAAGGTGAACTAAGAGGAGGAACAGCATCACTTCCAAATGACTTCCGGCACTGAATCTCTATTTGCTCTCCTGCATAAATGCTGCTTCAGCTATTTTTTTGAGTTTCTGCTGAGGAAAAAACGTGTATAGGAGTTCACATTTTCAACAGCAAAAAGCTTGTTACATGTCAATGTTGTGTTTGGAATGTTGTCATTAGTGCTTTCTGTGAGCTTTTACATTGAACAGTTTATATTACCTCAGAGTTGGATCAGTAAAAGATCAGGTCATCAGTAAAAACAAAAGGTTGCAAGGGTAAATTTTTCATGCTGATCTATGTATCAACTTTTATTTTTTATAGTAATGAAATTTTTCAGTAAAGAAGTTGTAACACTATATAATAAAATAACACCTTTTATACAATATCAACTCTTACCTAACACTGCAGAGGACATACCTTGATTTCCTGAAGAAGTTTTGGGTCCTGCCAGTCAGGGTTCTTCTGTTGTTCTTCTTCTTTCATTTGTTTCAGTCTTGCTTCATCTTCTGGATTTGAACATTTCCCTGAACTATCTCTTGCAACCACTGGGCCATGAAATGGACACTGGATGAAACATTTAAAATTGTATTAATTATTCTATGTTATATTTGAAGAATAAATACAATATATTTTGCAATTTTTAAAGATTCATAGTTTTTCAAATCAACTTTTCAAAGTTTTTGATCATCATTGCGCCTCCACTATACGCACCAGACTGAGCCTACAATTTTTTAAACTTTTTTTATTTAAAAAAAGATACAACAGGCTAAGTAGCCCAATACATATATGAAAACTGTTCATGTTAGAAGCTCTAGTACAAGCATTAAATAACACCTACTAAGTAAGAGACAAAATAGTAACGACAAGATTAAGAAGCATAATACAATAAAAGCAATTACTATACAAACTATATTTAATAGTTTTAGAAAATTAGTACAATTAATACAAATCACAACATTAATATTTAATTTAAAGTGGGTTAAATTGAGATCTACAAAAAATTTCTTGAAATAACTTAACATTTCTAATATTAAAGGTTTGAATATTCAGCAAATAGTTTCCTCAATGCAACACAGTCAGTCCAGTCAGAAGTTTATACATACAAAGAACATCACTTGTCAATCTCGCAGATCCCAATAATGGAATATTCAATAATTTAGCTATTTCTACATAGTTATGATTATCTGGGATTTTCAAAATTAGCCTTATATGCCGCATATGAGAAAAATGTGCACTGAATAAAATAGAATCATAGTATATATTACAATGTTTAAGAGGATCCAGTGTACAAGTGAATAGTAGTACCATGTAGTGAGTGATGGATCCCGTGGGGGGAGGTTAAATTGTTTATATCCCACCCTCCAAGTTGAGCAACGCAAAAATTTTCTGTAAAAATATTTGTTATTTTTCGATCGAGTAACGAGTTTGCTACTTGAAAAATGAGTAAGCACGTGGTTGAAATTACTTTCGTTCATAAAAATCCGCTCATCCTTGACTCGCAAGTATGCAGTAATTGCCGGGGGGGGGGGTAAATTTGACAATTCATGGAGGAGATGTGGTGGTAATAAAAGCATCACATTTGATTTGTAAGAAATATCATTCCATAACAAATATTGCAAATGTGCATCTGGAACGTTCCATTTCGACACATAACGATATTAAAATGTAACAAAATATGTAAGAAATATGTCTAATATGTAAAATATGTAAAAAATATGTAATTATACCAAAATATGTAAAATAAAAATAGTTCCAATTTATTCAGAATGTCTTGTAAACTCTAAACAATATAACTGAATGCAAGAATCAAGTTCCTGTAAAAACATGTAAATACATGGAAACTGTTCCCTAGTTATTATTAATATTATAAAAGTTATTATCAGGGAAAATATATGAAATATGTAAATATAGATGTAGCTATTTTTATCACAATATGGAATTAAATATGGACTGAAAATGATAAAAATGACTATGGTAAAATAATACTTTATTTTTATTGTCTGTTGATAATCCTTCATCTTTAAATTCTGAAATGTAATTTCTGATATTACACAGGCTGATTGTCCTAATTTTGACATTTTACACTGGCTTAATGGAGAGATTATTAGAACTGAACCAACATGTAATATTCTGACTGGATTGTAACTGATAATGAGGAGCTGTGTAAGTCGAATTCTGATGTCCAAGTCTCTGTGACATCATAAGTTTTCTGGGAGGCAGCATCAGAGGGAAAAAGGACCTCCGTGAAGTTGGCCGGAAAAAATCTGCGATTTCAACCAAACTTGGTATATCGTTTGCCCACCCCAGAAAAAAAGTTACACAAAACAATTTCGGCCAACTACAGCTGCCGGAAAAAATTGGGATTTCAACCAACTTGGAACATCGTTTCCCCAAAAAATTTTCGTTTGCCCACCCCCAGAAAAAAAGTTACACGTAAAACAATTTTTCAGGCCAACTACATGCTGACCGGAAAAAATTTGGGATTTCAACCAAACTTGATATATCGTTTGCCCAGGTTTGCCCACCAAAAATGTTCGTTTGCGCAGCCCCCAAAAAAAACCCAAAAATTTTCGTTTGGCTACCCTCACAAAAAACTTACACGAAAAAAATTTCGTGGCAAATCCAAGTTGACCAAAAATTTCAGCTATTTTAAATATTTTAGTAAATCGTTTGCCCAGGTTACTATTTACTAATAGAGTATTTGCATTTGCCCACAGACAATTTTCATTTGTCCGGACACAGAAATGGAATTAAAGGCAGAAGCGTTTATTTAACGGGGCTCTGGCTTACGCATATGTTCATACAATCGGCCTGGCTACCACTTACGCTAAAGGAACAATAATAATATTCAGTATACTATTTCTTAATAGTGTATTTTCGTTTGTCCAGTGACAATTTTCGTTTGCCCAGGCACAGAAATGCAATTAAAAGCAGAAGCGTTTATTTATCGGGGCTCTCGCTTACGCTTTTGTTCATATAATCGGCTGGCTACCACTTACGCTTCCACTTGCAAAGAACTTCGTCTATGTAGATATCAAACAGAATCGGTGAAAGACTGCATCCTTGTCATAAGCCTTGGTCCACTTTCGCTTTTCGATCTGGTTTCCAAGTAATACATATTTCAGATTCATTATACATACTTTCAATTACAAGAATCAGATGTTCAGGGATTCCTTTCTTTCTTAGTACTTCAAAGAGGGTATGCCTGGCTACAGTGTCAAAAGCTTTCTTGTAATCTACAAACAAGATGTGGGTTTCTTTGTTATATTCTCTGTGTTTCTCTAGGATTTGTTTTAAGACAAATATATTGTCTATGCAAGACCTTCCTTGGCTAAAGCCACTTTGCTCTTCCATCAGCATTGTTTCTGCAATTTTCCTTAATCTAGAGGTCACAATTTTTTAGTATACCTTATATGCAACGTTTAGGAGACTTATACCTCTGTAGTTGTCACATATTGTTCGGTCTCCCTTTTTAAAAATAGGCACAACTACAGCAAGTTTCCAATCAGTTGGTATTTTTCTTCTATTCCAGCATAGGTTGAAGAAGTGGAGAGCCTTATTTTAAATTCTTTAGTTGCACATTTAAGCATTTCTGCCTTAATGCCATCACTACCACTAGCTTTCCTATTTTTCATTTTAGCTAATGCCTCTTCCAGTTCCTCAAATTCTATCTGGTCTACGCTGTCTTCAATAAGGTTTTCATTTTTGTCTACCTTCTCACTCTTATCACTCGCATTCTTATTTGTCCGTAAGTTCTTATAATAAGAGAGCCATTCATCTGACTTAATTACCTGTATATCTGCTACATCCTTCTCTTGTCTATTAAGGTGCCTCATAATTAAATACGCGGATTTCTGCCGTCCATGTATGTCATTTTCAATATCAGCTATATATTTATCCCATGATTCCTGTTGGGCTTTTCTTGTTAGATACCTGACGTGGTTGGAAATTGTGGTATATTCCTTCTTAGTTTGTGGAGATTTATTGGATAAATATCTCAGGTATAATTTCTTTTTCTCATTAACAGCTTCTTCAATTTCTTCATTCCATATTTTAAGCCCTTTCTTCTTCTTCGCTCTCTTTGAAGTAAAACCTAGTGTGTCATATGCTGTTGCTTCCATTATAGTTTTCAAATTCCTCCACTCTTCTTCCACGTTTTTTCTTTCATTATATTGATTATACATTGTTCTTTTCCTTTTAACGATCTAACATTCCAAGTCATTATCTGTAAATGTTCCGCTAAACCCTTATCATATCCTTTTCGTTGCCTTGTCGTACATGGGGCGTCCGGTTGTACTTGTTGCGATCTGTGAGAAATTTAATTTTTGCCTGATAGGGTTTCTAGCCCATATGCAGGTTAGTTTGGGGATGGGTATGCCATCTCACTGCCTCCAAACTTGCAGGGCAATTTTTTGGGTTGCTCACCCTCACTACGGCTTTGAGTTGCATCTACCCAGGACATCTTCGCCATCTTTTTCACGCTAACGATGTTTTTGCATGATTCTTCTAGAGATTTCTTCTTGAAGTCCTCTTCTTGGCGTTTAGGTTCTCTTCTGGAGTACTTCTTCGTCTTACCCCTATCCTCTGACAAGTCTGGCAAGGGAGGCCCTACCAGTAGCTACGCTACCGCCGGCATAGCTCTCGGGGTCATGGGGGTACTCAAGCTTCGCCACCAATGACAAGGTCCTGTACTTCCTAGGCGGAGCTTGTGTTAAAGCTATTAATTGAAAAGAGACGAGAGTTCAATCTACAAACATGTATGGTCTTCGTAGATTACGTAAAAGCCTTTGATAACGTTCTGAGGGGAAAATTATGGTCAGTTATGGACAGAAGAGGCATACCAAAACAGCTAATTGAAGTTATTCGAAACATGTACAAAGATACCCAAATTAATGTAAGAACAAAATCAGGTAAAATCCTCAAAGAATTTATGAACACAGGAGTGAGACAAGGGTGCTGTATGTCACCTACAGCTTTTAATATTTATCTTGATGATGCTATCAGAATATGGAAGCAGAAGATGAAGTTTTTAAATCTTACAGATAATTTTAATAGTAAAAATTATATAATGACACTTCTGTTTGCGGATGATCAAGTTTTGATATCTGATAATGAAGACACTCTACAAAGAGCTCTGTATGAACTTCAGATAATTGTAAAAGAATACAATTTAGAGATGTCTGTTCAAAAAACTAAGACAATGGCATTCCAAGGGAAATATCCAGTTAGATGCAAGTTAGTGGTTAACAACCAAATCATCGAACAAGTAAGTTCATTCAAATTCCTAGGTTGCGATCTGTCTTTCAAAGGAGAAATAGACAGTGATAAGAAAATTGAAAAATTTAACAAAATGTGTGGAACTATTAGGAGGACACTGAAAAGTAGTCAGGAATGATACACTCATGAAATTTTATAAAACCTTAGCAGTTCCTTGTGGGCTATATGGATGTGAAATTTGGACTATGGACACAAAAATTAGAAGCAGGATTCAGACCGCCGAAATGAAGTTTTTAAGAGGTTGTATTGGTGTCACAAGGAAAGACAGGATTCATAATGAAGAGATACGCAACTATCTAAGAATTTATAATCTAAATGAAAAAAATTGACGAATATAGGAAAGCATGGAGAGACTACATAGACAGAATGGAAAACATGCGAATGCCAAAACAGATTCTGAAATACAAGCCACAAGGAAAAAGGCGCATAGGAAGACCGAAGAGAAGATGGATGGATGAGACGCAACAGAACGAAAGTTCAAATGCTTGAAGAAGAAGAAGAAGGAGAAGAAGGAGAAGAAGAAGGAGAAGAAGAAAAAGGAGAAGAAGACGACGAAGAAGAAGGAGGAGGAGGGGGAGGAGAAGACGGAGGAGAAGGAGAAGAAGAAGAAGAAGGAGGAGAAGAAGGAGGAGAAGGAGGAGAAGGAGGAGAAGGAGGAGGAGGAGAAGAAGAATTGTTATTGATGTTACTGTAATTGTTGTTTTGTTGGTGGTGTTTTTTTTTTTTTGTTGTTGTTGTTGTTGTTGTTGTTGTTGTTGTTGTTGTTGGTGGTGGTGGTGGTGGTGGTGGTGTTGTTGTGTTGTTTTGTTGTTGTTGTTTTGTTGTTGGTAGTGTTTTGTTGGTGATGGTGTTTTGTTGGTGGCATTGTTTTGTTGTTGGTGGTGTTATGGTGGTGTACTGTTGTTGTTGTTGTTGTTGTTGTTGTTGTTGAGGTGGTGGTGTGTTGTTGTTGTTGTTGTTGTTGTTGTTGTTGTTGTTGTAATGTTGCCTCGCAGAACAAGACCCAAATCTTCATGTTAACACAGAATCACATTCCCATGAAATTAACAGCATAATTGGCATGAATCTCAGCTTTTGGTCACATCGACAAAAAGCTGCAAACAAAGCAACACAAAAAACAACTGCTGTGAGTAGGCTAATAGCCAACACCCAGAAAACAAGAAAATTGCGTTTGTTAATGTCAGTGACTATTAATGCTCCCCTATGGAGCAGAGATATGGGCCGGAATGCTGATCAAGGAATCACACCAGAAGAAAATGATAGCAATACAGAGACACGGTGCACTCAGAATTACGTGTGCATATAGCAGAGTCCCCGAGGCAGCTGTTCTTGTAATAGCCGCCAATCAAATAACTTGCATCAGAGCAACAGAAAATCTGATACACACAAATAGAACAAGGTCGCAATGAGACTAAGAAAGCCGCGCAGAACAGATTGAACAACTGGTGGTTGTCTGATGGGACCAGACAACTACCGGAAAGTGGATTGCAAAACTGATCCCACGACTGAACCTGGATAGACCGTATGCACAGCAAGATCAACTATTACCTCCCACTATTCTTCAGTGGTCATAGATATTTCTGGAAATATCCCTACACAATGGGAAAAGTTGAGTCCCACATGCCTTTACTATAAAAAAATGGATGACACCCATCAACACATCCTTTTCCTGTGAAAGAAGGGAAGAAGATAGACTACACCTGGAAACAAAATGCAGATCTGATAAGATAACTAACTCATTCTCTTAATGCTGAAAAACAGTCAGACATTAAATGCAACAACAGAGTACATTGAGACAATCCTGAGACAGAAGAAACGAGATGGTGATGAGTTTGACCTGAGCTACACTCGCTCGCCAGATACAAACACGGACAAATAGGTAGAAGCTAGAAAAGCCAAAAAGAATCATCACCACCCTGAAGTAATGCTTATGTGGTCCCGGAGTGGAACTATGTTGATTGGATAGGGTTTGTGAGTTTAGTGAGTAAGAGTCTCACAGTACTTGATGAGTGCAGAACCTTGTCACGTACTGTGAAATTCTCTGTCTCCCTCAAAAAAGTTGTTGTTGTTGTTGTTAATAATAATAATAATAACAACATCAACAACAACAACAATAATAATAATAATAATAATAATAATAATAATAATAATAATAATAATAATAATAATAATAATATTTCCACTCTATATTACAAAAGTACAAATAATAATCGACTTTCCTGTCTCCAAAAAATAAGGGGTGATATAGAAGCACACACTTTCTTGCATTATTTGTAACAGTTTCATAATATCATAGTACTATTTGATCCTGAAAGTGTTTTCTACTAGCAAAAACGTTTTTCCAACGCTTAGGATTCAGCCCCAAGTACTTAATTTTACACCTACACTCGCAGCCTTGTATCAACCTTCCTGATGCTTTAAAAACAAAATTGAACATCTGCATTAGCAATTTTTTAAACAATTCAAAGTTTTTAATTGATATTTCAATAGCTATCTTCACTATTGGAGTTGTAGGAAGATGCTGAAAAAATTTCAATTTTTACAATTTACAAAACTATCGAGATTTCAGCAAAAATCAGACCTGTGCCATTTCAATAAACTTACTTTGCTCTATCTGCAGGGGGAGAAAGTAAAAGCTTTTATAAACTATCTAAAAAAATCAAAATATCCAATCAAGGGTCTGTGACATCAGTCAAATCAATCATGGAATATAAATTTTGGCGAAAATCCTGCCAACAGTTTAGCTGCTAGCATTGTTCACAGATTGACTGATGTTTTACCATTAAGCAATTTTTAGATATGAAGGACTCACAAAACATGAAATGTAACTACACAACATGTTAGAGGAAGATATTAATTGAATGAAGTAACAAGGATTATCCACTTTCTCAGTATCAGAGACCTAAAATACACAATTTTCAACCAAAACTACTGTTTTTCACTGCATCATTACAGAACTTTCTCTGTACTATGTAAGTAGTAAGTGAGAAAGTAAAAATTACTGAAGTGAGAATTTTAGAGATTGTACCTTGTATCGATCCCTTCTGGGACACAGCTTTCCTGAAGGCAAAGGAGCCCGACAAGCCCACTTCACAGGCTCATGTTTCCCAGAGAATTCAATTACACGTGTTCGTAAACTGGCTGCACCTTCCGGCACAACAATTTCTTCCATTTCGTCTGTGGAAGTTGCAGACCAGAATCTGGCTCCATCAGGTTTTACTCTGCAATTGAATGAGAGAAATAAAAAACAATATTTCATTATAAAACACACCTTGGGGAAAGTTATTATATTGTATTCAGAGGGGGGCAGTATCCAAAACACATTTATACATGCATTTTTCATTTTTTGCAATGAGTATGGAAAATACATGATGGAGCTATATAATGTCTTTGTTTCATTAAAATAAATATATAAAATGGTTTTGATTTGGACTGTAAAATGCAAATATTTAAAATTTTGTTATTCTGTATTCTGTAATTCCAAACTAAGTTAATTCGTTCTATTCTCATATTGTGCCTACCAGTTGAGTTGTCATACTCCATGCATCACTGCTCACCACATAGTTGTTGACATGCAACGGCAAGGCTCAAGGAAGAGCTGCCATTAAATATTTGTTATTTACGTGTTGTGTTACAGAACAGCAACTTTTTATATACTTGGTTTGTAAAGAACTGCTGTACTGTTTAAATGCAGTGTATTCATGAAGACTGTTTAGTTCAAATATTTAACTTATTGCAGTATTATAGAGGAGTATTTTATTTGTTGTTCTTAAGTAGAGTGGGGTTACTTTCTTTTTCCTTCATATAACATGGTATGATAGTGAGATGCGCACACACACTTACAAACCTTTACTGGTTTAAATTCAAAATATACTACACTTGCCTGGCTCATTACTGGTTATATTTCTGATCTCTCTGGATATATTACTGATTTGTCTTTGTCTTTTTGTTTGTTTGATTCTTAAGAATAGCCTGAGCTTCACAATTAAAGACAAGAGTTGTAGTCTTGGATGCTAAATCTATGACCCTTCATCAGTAATTATCACAAATCCAGCTTTTCCACCCATCACAGAACCATCAGTACAACAAGATTTATAATGATTATATTTTTCAGATTTCATGGAATATATTCCTATAAAATAATTGAGATGTGTCTTCTTTTCCATATTTTGCTAATTCCATGTTTATTGGAGATTTAAATGAAAACAAGAAATAGAGGACCATATTTTTGTGAATAATGGAGGGATTTTCAAATTCAATTCATTAGTGTAGCATATGAAATGATAAGTTCTTTTCTTCTCACAAGCAGAGGTAAGAAGTATGATTCAGCTCATATACTTTTCACAGGTGTTGACTTGAAGGCACCAATGCCGAGTCATAAAGCCAGGTTTTGAATACTTTCAATAGTTCAAATCAATAGTTCGTCTCCTTGCGGCCCCTTTATCTCACAGGACTCTCAGACCCCTCAGAGCCTCAGGGCTGATGAGTGGATATATTTTTCACATAAATTAAAACATTTAAAATTTTGCTTAACTTGCTTTCCCATTGATAAATTGTTTGTAATTTTCAAAAGAACTTTAATGGTTAAGGAATTGCTGAAAATTTTTAAGCTCTTTTTCTTGAGATATATTTTTAAATTTAATGAAATTGCACTATAAAGCTTAATTTGCTATGTGGACTGATTTTATAAGAAATTTATGGACTTTTATTCAACCCAAAATACGGAAAATGAAATTAACATTTTTCAACTCTACACATTGTGAAACATAAAGATAATACAAATTAGTATCGATATTAGCTTATTTAGTAAACATGTAGTCATGAGCATAAAACCTTTTTTATGTTTATTCTTCTGAAACATTCTACTCTTAATTTGTTAATGTACAATTTCAAACTCATTTTTTAGTCAAAAAGCATTCCTAGAATTTTAATTAATGAACTGCATTTGATACTTTCATTGACCATTTTTAACATTGTGTTTTTTCTTTTCTTTTCCTTGAGAATTTTTACTTGGACATTTATTTTTCTACAATGTAGGAAATTTTTAAAAAAGACCAAGATATTTCCTTTTATATTATGTTCTTCTAAGAGATTTAAAAATCGATGGTGTCACACGCCTTTTCAATATCTAAAGAGACTGCTATTACATGATTTTCTGTAATAAGAGCATCACACACTTCAGTATGTAAAATTCAATAAGTGATCTGTGGTTGATTGAGCTTCTCAAAAGCAATATTGGAATGTGTCTGGTTTCAAGATACCATTATTCTTTTACTTTTATTTTCTAATCTTTTTCAATATTTTACACAAGTTGCACGTTAATGATACTGCGACAATTATCATTGTCATTTTAATCTTATTTATTAAAACCATACAATTTTACTCAACATCTTTTAAACATATATTTCCTTCATACATAATACCTGCAAGTTTCATGCAACAGTTTTTTAGAAATATGTTTGTACTATGTGCCTCTCTCACAATACCGGATACAAATTCGGCCATCAAAATGTGTTTATCTAGAATTCTTCCAGAATATCCTAGACGGAACTGGCTAACAACTTATAGAGAAGAATCAAACGAGCTATTGATCACTGAACTCACCCAAAATGCGTTTTAGTCGCAGATACCTCTGCCCTGGTTTTCACTATCTGCAGTACAATCATATTAAATTTTTGTTCCACTCCCTGTACTATCTTTGTTCACAGTCATTGTGTGACCTCGCTCGTCATTGCATAAACTTCGACTTTTATTTGCACAGTATTGTCTTTATCACATGTAGGTAATGTTCAAGGCACCATGAAAACTAGCAGGGCATCTCTTCAAGTTTGTATGACAAACTGAAGTTTAAAGACAGACACATTTCGGCGCTACACTTGACCTCGCTGCTAGCAAGCTTCTTGCATCTTCGTCTTTAACCTCTTCTTGATAAATTTAACATTATAAACTGAAAAATCATGATTCTGGCACTGATTTTACACTCTTGTTAAACTAAGCTCTTCAAATGTAAAAATGTTGAAAAATAAACTGTGAAACCCTTGAATCAGTACTATTGGTTTTATTTTGTTTATAAATTACTTTTTTCCAGTATTTTGCCCAACTCTGAATGCACACAGTTTCATGCAAGATCACATTAGCCTATATTGAATAATTTTTCTTGGCTTACACTGGTAATAAAATACAATGCAATTTCATAGCAATATATCTGTTATGGTTTCACTCTCATATTTTTTCAGTCTTATTCATACCATGAGAAAATTTGCTATTTTGAAGCCTATTAAACTATAAAAATCACTTGATCCAGTGATGAGTTTTGAATAGATGTCTGCAGACATGAATCTACTGAACTGCATGTACCAGAAACAAGGCAAGTCATAGATTCAAAGAGATATTCTTTTAAATACTGTATTTTCTCGAATGCTAACTCCCATTTTTTCCCAAAAACTGGCAACAAAAAAAGAAGGGGGTGAGTATCTGGAAATAAGACAAAATAATTTTTCATAGATTGCTTAGGAGTTTAGCTGATTCCTTTGTAGTAACAAAAGAATTCTTGATAAAGGAAATTTTTTTCCAAAATTTTCTTTCACAAAAAACTGAGGGGGACATACATGAGGGCGACCTATATTAAAAAAAGTACAGTATACCTAGGAAAGGCCTATTCTTTTGACAATATTTATTAATAAATCATTACAAACATGAACATACTCACAACAGCATGGTTGGGGCAGCCAACTTCTCTTCTTCCCAATGGTATAAATCAATGTCAAAAGGAAGTTTTGGGGCAACAGACAGAAGTTTTTGTTTGCGACTTTGAGTTTGGTGGTTGTGTGATGTAGAAGGAACACATTCAATTTCTTCAGCTTTCTGAACCTTGATTTCTTGTTCTCCTGAAGAAGTGGTTGCAAAAGAATTTTCACTACAGGAAGGATGTGAATTCTTAGTAGTTTGTAAGGTACTTAATGTTGACAGAAGAGTAGTTGGGTCCTACAAATATACAAATTCTGAGAAGATACTTAGAAAACATTACTTAGAAACAATACTTAGAAAACATTAAAATATTTCTCTTTTACCATTCACATTATAAAGATCACAGACTGTTTTAATATGTTATAAACGACAGTAAGAATATTTTCTACAAATGTTTTCATTCAGATTCATGTAGTAATAACCCAAAATTGGCTTCAAAATATGTTGAGAAATCGCTCATTGTTGAAGTCTAAGAATTAAAGGGAATTATGATCTTTTGAAGTACAGAGAGAAACAACTCCCTTTATTTTTTCACTTTTCAAAAGACCAAGTAAATCAAGGGAAGTGTAAATTGGGGAAATTGCATCTACTACTAACATAATACAGAACACAGGGTGGCCAGCAATCTGGCTTATAGGAATTCAAGGTTTTTTCCCCAGTTTTCCAGGTGTGAGAATATAAATTTTCCAGATTCTGTTTTGCACATTACAACACATTTTTTCTGTTTATTATTTAACCTTTCTATGTTTCTCATGCACTTTTCTCTCGCAACCAAATACTAGTGTAGAATGTTGTTCAAAAATGAGCTTTAAAGAAAACCCAGATTTTTTTGTTTATCTAGGAAATTAGGATCACTCAGGGGATCGGGGAAAAACATCCTAATAACAAGAATGTTAATTCTGGACACATAAAAGTAGGAATTTGCTGTATTAATTACAATTGAATCATCCCTAACAAAGTTACTTCATTGACTAACTGAAATAACAATAAAGATACTTCTTACATTTTCATTATTCTCTTTTGAAAAAATACTCCAGTCCTTTCTTGAACTGGTTGGCTTTTCTGATCTACTGGAAATTTCTGCAAAAAGGTCATGCTGTTCTACTACATGTTCCTCATATCCTTCTTTGTCTGGGACCTCTTCAAGGTCAGAATCTGAGGAGTCATCACTATAATTTCTACTTATATTAAGATGATCCCACTTTTTCAGAGATTTTTCTAATTCATCTTTGAGGTTTACCATTTTCTTAATATCTTCTGCTTTTCCTAGAAATCACAAAGTTGTTACAAGTAAGAACACTAAGCCAAGAGTCTTGCAAGATTGTGGAGAATGAACAGAAAACATTTCAAAACTCTAAAGATATAAATTAAAACAGTGATTGCACTGACATGTATGATTTCACTAAGTTCTTCCTTATGAATTTATTTTTTATTAATATGTGCAATTTTTTTAATGACAGAAGGCAATTTTTAAAAAGAATTTTTGTTCCCCACAGCTTAAATTATTCTAAAATAGATGTAAAATTCATGATGCACCACAATATTCATTGTAGTCTACACAAGATTCATAAAACTCTTTTGTATCAAATTCACCTTTATTTCCTTGCGAACACAGAACAGAGGACGTTATGTAATGTTGCACAAAATCAATGTCAAAATTTAATGGAAATACACATTTTTGGGGGTCCTGAGACCAAAAATGTAATGTATACTCCTTGGGTATGAAATGTTGTTTCTGAGCTTGGAATATTGTCAACTTCAGGTTCCCTCTGCTCCACCTTGGATGTTAAACTGAATACAATTCAATGATGTCTTATTTTCCACGGTGAGGCTCAGGCCACGAGGCCTGCTGTTCCACCCGATCACGCAAATTCCAGAACTATCCTTTCATCGTCTGGCAGAGAAAGAACTTATGACTCGGGCGATGAAACAGACATTTTGAATTTTTCTCAGAGGCTTCATTGAGGATTCTTTGAGGATCTTTTACAAGCAATAAATCTACATGGGACAGCCGGCTTTCTTTCCCCTCTGAAGGAAGGCATGATGGAGAAATAATTTTTTCATCCTTAAAAATCCATGGCTTCTACCGGGTTTGAACCCACGAACATGGGTATAACAGTCCGATACGCTAACCATTACCCCACCGAACCTGAAACCACCTTTCTCAAAACAGTATTCTCTTCACTTTCTTAATACTTAAACTACTACTACTAAACTAGTCACTTATTTATAAATAATATCAAGATTAAATTCTTTCACAAAGATATAGTGAAATTGATAAATATTATTGAGGTCATATCCAGTTTCTTGACAAATAAAGGGAAGGAGTGGGCCCAGGCCAATCTAAGTTTTCCTTTTGAAGATGTTTGTAAATTCTTTAAAAAAACATTGTGGACAATAACAAACTTATTTTCATTATCCAATATTGATTCCTTAGTTTTAGTTAATATTTCTACCATATATGTAATTTGTATAGCAGTATAAAGAATGAAACATACAATTCATATTGACTATTAATTGATAGAAATTACAAAAACTGCAATATTGTCACAGAATTAACATGACACTATCTTGAGAACAGACTAGGAAAAAAAATGTCATTAATTACAGAAAAAACTGAATGTAGCAAGTATCTTCCACTTCAATGACACGTTCTTGGTAATAAATAAACAAATAGAGCCACAATTGCACCTACTCTTTCATATTGTATTAGTTACAGATTTGTATAATATACCAAGTTCTACGCTGCCTACACTTCACCCTTTTCTTGAAAGATCTAAACAAAATAATTCCAGAGAAACTCAGAAAAAAAAAACAGAATTTCTTTTAAAGTTTTTAAATTTGAAATGTTTTAATGAAAACAGCATTTTTACAATAATTGCATTTGGTGCCCTGGGTTCTACGATTACAAAAATATTTTGTGTGGGCCAGGACTAGAAGCGAAGACCTTCAATTTATTATGTCAACTAACTGCAACAGCTAGATGGCATCATTAGAAAACTCTTTCAAAAAAATCACAACATGTTTTGAAAAAATTGTAAATGAAACGATATAAAGATCTAATGTTGAGGAATAGATTGCTTTGAAAAATAAATTTTTAATACCATATTGAAGGGGTATATTCAAACAAAAATTGAACATAGTCCCTGTGAAACTCAAGATGACACAAAACTACTATTTTGAAAAATGTTTTTTTAGGTAATTGAAATATCTAATATTAAGAACTACTCTGCATTCAGAAACAAATCTCTAGCTTAATATTAAAAATCTACATCTATAACTGGTTTAAAAAACTGAACAATTGCAATTTTCAAAATTCCAGTTTTAATGAAAATAAGCCCTAATTGTATTATTAAGTTAACTATGGTTGGAACATTTGTTAACTTTTCCAGGTTTAAAACTTTGAAAGGTTTAACAAAATCTGATATGTGACTTACCTTTTGTATACATGTAATTTATTTTATTCGAGCAGAAATTGAAAAGAAAAAATTTAGTGTCATTTTCAAGAAAATTTTAAATATGCCCTAAGGGAAAAATTTAAATATACCCTATATACACTAGAGCTCTTGGTTTCATGAGTATTTCATCATGCGAGAACCTGAGACCCGTATATGCAGGTATTGTAACTGGTCAAATGCACCATATTCATAAAGGTCACGAGTCTCGTTGGGATTTTTAATAGAGAAGAACAAAAGGGATTCTGTTTAGGATTGTAAAATTGTCTATTTATGCTCAAGTTATCCCATAATAAACAGAACAAGTAGCAGAACAAATCAAAAATGGAGGAAAGGCCTTACAGGGATCTCTGCACTCTTTCACTGCGTACTTACTAATGCCATTTATACATTACCATGTAGCTTAATTTATTTAAATCATATTTTAAAGTATTTAAAACAATATTTATTTATATAATTTAAGTACGTGGAAAATAAAATAATTAATTGTTTTAAATTGTTATTTCTGTTGACTGGGGGTGGCAGTATGAATACAAGTGGGTTGGACCCACACATTGCTGAAATGGGCAGGTGGGCAATTTGGTGGGTCTGTGGGAATTCAGAGCTCTACTATACACCTCTACCCCCTAAATTTGAAAATCTGTTTCAAATATGAGAGCGAAGCAAAATAAGCACAGTAGATGATGGAATAATCCATTCTGATGGAAATCTTGTATACGTTTTCAGCACTCGTGTTGTTCACACACGTTTAGGAGGAAAAGGAGGTAAAAAAAAAAAACTACCCCAACAACAACAACAAAAACCAACTAGCCACACCACTATTTCAGTATTTAGGACTCCTACAGTGTGTTTCCATCAAAATCCCATTGTCAATTTTTTGCAGTATTACATAACGTTCTCTCTTCACCTTTTATGTGAAAGTTAAAGGAATAACTTACCTGAACATTTTGTAATCACCTTCAGCCAATTCTTTAAACGAGGTATGTAATGGTTCTTTATCAATCGTTGTGCATCTCGTGCATTCTCAAATACTGCTGCATTTTCAGCAGTCTCTTTAACACTAGCATCTAAAAAAAAGAAAAGGCAAGTAGTTATAAAATAGTGAAATTTTGGTCACACTGAATTAAAACAACTTATTTTGTTCATTTAATTTAACCAATATTAATTTGTTCACAATGTTTCCTTTGGACATCCAATGTACATTTAATGTACATCCAATGGACATTTACTCCATACACCCACCAACAATAAAATTTCCCGTTAGTAAATCTTTCTTGATGATATTAACATCACACCATCACAACCATTTACTCCTTTGAAACAAATTTTCTCTATTTCACGACATTACAGTTTTGTGGAAGAGGGCGATGAATGAATCAAATATCATTCATTAGATAGAAAAAGAACATCATTCATTAGATTAGATAGAAGTCATTCATACAAGCAAACCAGACAAAAACAAATGAAGGGTTTTTTACAAGAACCAAACTAGTGCAAATTCAAGATTTTTCAGGAAGCATGAAATACTTCTTATCATAGACATGCAGTTATGAATTAATGATTTTTCTCAACCTTAGATCTTTCAATGTGTTTAGCACTTGCTGAAAGGAATAGCACCAGTTGTAGGAATAGGAAATATCTCCAGATAGTGCCAGTTGTAGCACTTGGTGAAATATCTCAAAATATGGAATTTTGGACTTGTTTGATACTTGTGCCTTTCAAATCTTTTTCAGGTATTAAAAATTGTTTTACTAGACTTTTACAACATTAAGTGCTTATAGCACTCCAGTTGGCAAGTACTGAGATTAAGAAGTTACCTGGAAAAAGATGATTAATAATTTGTCTTTGATTAGCTATTTTGCATGTAACTAGGCACTATTTGAATCCCCTTCCAGACATCCTATGCACCATCCACTACTTAATCATCAATGCCTGAGGACTGCTTCTGCCCACTGACAATTCAGGCAAGCCATGATTGGAAAAGGAGAATTTCATCTAGCTTTGTAAAGAAGCGATGTGAATTATATGACCTGGCACCGGCCTCACTGAAAACAACTGCATCTCCTCTGTATTATACTTTTAGCTGTTTATGTGTTTCTTCTATACTTATTTAATGATCAATTATATTTTTCGCTTTATTAGTAATTCACTCTTATACTATATTAACATTGAGGGTGAGTTGTGACTTTTATTGCTGTCCTAACACAGGTAATGTTGAAATGAAGGTGGTTGACACTTGGGTGTGGCAGGGATTGCACTCTTTCTCACACATAACACATATGCAAAGCACTTCAATAAAATTAAACTTTTTCTAAACTCTTGCAATTTACTTGTTCTAAAATTTGAGGTGACAACACCAAATTATCAACTCAAATTATAAAACAAATTCATCATATGCATGTATATACTTTATTATACATAATAATGATAACTGAAATAATTTTTTAATATTTCACACATGTTTGGATTTATGGGTGAAGTTTGAAAAATAAAAAAAAGTATGAGTTTATTTGAGGGTGCCAGTGATATATTTAACACTAAAACAACTGACATCATTTTGTCGGCTACAACAAACTCATGAAATGTTATCTTTATTAAAATGAACTGTAGGCTCTTCTGATTACTTGACTTTAAATGTATTTATGATTTAAAGTATATGTGAAAATTTCGAAAATATTCATTCACTCAAAATTGTTATATCAACCGATCTTAAACACCCGACAGCCATCAAATTGACTGCTTCTCAATAGACCCAACTGTGCGGTTCGTGTGTTGAATTGTTTTGTTTATTTCATCTATCTCTCTTCCGAGAAACCATGGACACTCTCTTTACCACAAAGGTTACTGCAACAAAGCATTAGTGTGAATCGTATCTGAAGGGTTGATGTTAGATACTGGTGATGGAAGGAAATGCTATCGGGACTGTTATCTTACAATGAAGGGAAACTCATAAGTGAGCAGCCAGAATTCTTGTAATTGTTTTGATGTCAATTGCATACGTTATTCTAATTTCTGTAATCAATCAATAAAAACATTAACCGAAGAACATATATTTATTTGTGTGTATAAATTCTCCAAAACCCAGAAATAGCTCATTAAATACATTAGCTGTCAAAATAACAGCCCATGGGCATTCTCAGTAAATTCAAGGTGTGGGCGTTTCTCTAGAGAGTTAAGAAATAATGTTTTAATAAAAGTTCTAGGAAATTGTTTCCTTTTCAAAATTGATTTGAATTTTTTTTACAGGACTTAATATTACACAGTTACAAAGATAAACCTAAAAAAGTTAGAAAAAATGATCTTTTTGGTCTTCACCACATCTGAGAGGTTGAAAACCTGGGGTTTACGCTAGTGTCTGGATAAATATAACATACCAAAAGGAAAAGCTTTTATATCTTTCCTTCAGGGTAAATGTACTCGTTGACTGGACTACAAAGGGCATTAATGTAAATTCCTGCTGGGAGATTTTTCCTTCATTCTGGTTCTGAACATTAGTGGAATATTTCCAGTGCCCATAGAGGTATACTTACCAGGTTTTATTTCAACTTCAACGGAGAAATTTGTATTCATTCCATGTTCTCTGATATCAACTTCTTTGTTCTCTTCATTAGAAAGTTTATGATTCTCCTCCTGAGGGTTCGTCATAAGAAATTCACTGTCGAAAGTATCCATACCTGATTCATCCATATTATCACTAGATATAAAAAAATCGTCAAGAGAAGGCACTAATAACTTCATACAGTTTTCTAATGATGTTGTAGTGGTTTTTATTTCTTCATGGAGATCTAGAAAAAACAATTTATACATGATCATGTATTTGGTATATACTAACATCACATTAGTTATGTCTTGGTTCAATGTACCACATCAAGGAGAAATATGGCACCTTGGATCACAAATCATCTTTGATAGCTTGATTTGCATAAACTTTTGTTACTTTTGTTCTTCATAATGACTGCCTCTGTTTTACCTCAGACTGTATTCATTTCTCTTTTATTTTAGGCATAAAAACATTAAAAAAATATATAACTTTATTAGAAAAAGGTTATTAAATAAACAATGTTTCAGAAACATAATTTGCATCCTCCTCCTAGTGTTTTAAACTTTTATTGGTTGAGCTGTTAAAACTATTAAAGAGAGCAAGAAAGAGAGAAAGAAAAGAAAAGAAAAAGTTCATCATTGATACAATTTATTGTGAATATACACCCTAACCACTCAATTCAGAAGATATGAAATTGGTCACTGAACCATCTCAAAAAAATTCATACATTGAATATAAATTCCCTTATGATTTGACTGTTCCAAAACATTTTTTTATTGAACCTAGTTTACAAATGGAGGCATTTTTGTTTTATGCTTTAGGCCATTTTTCACATTTGTAAACGTTTACTCTTTTCTAAATTACTCAGCGCTGGGTTGTTCTAGCATTTTAGATGAAAAGGAATTGCATTCAATATACTCTGGCCTACAAATTGAAATATTATTTATCTACCTTATGTGTTTTTATTTGAAAAATATTTGCAACCAAAACTATGGACCAATGAATAGCGAATGAACCAATGTTGATGTTCAAAGAATCATTTCTCAAAAAAGAATCAAAGATCACAGCCTTAATTTGTTCTGTGCTTTGACACAAAATAGAATAGTTACTTTCTGTAAAATATCAATGGTAAGTAACTTACCACTTGAAAATTTCATCCTCTTCAAAATTAGAATTTTGGATTTTTTTCAAAATTTTCAATTGAAATATCTCTTTTGGGGTACCAGATAAAAAATGTGAAAATTGCACACCTATTCCATTGCTACGATACCAAACTTCAGAAAAATTTCAACTTTGAGAATTAACTCAAAGTATTCAAATTTTTATGTAGGTACATAGGTACATGTGTGTGTGTGTGTGGTGTGTGTGTGGTGTGTGTGTGGTGTGTGTGTGGTGTGTGGGTGTGTGTGGGGTGTGTGTGGGGTGTGTGTGGGGTGTGTGTGTGTGTGGGTTTTTTTTTTTTTTTTCGTTGAGGTGGAAAATACTCTTTACGTATTCCAGGAATAGTAGCTCCTCCTGGATATGTCGGGCTCGGATAAGCATATCCCCTACCGACTAAAAACCACCTCTCACATCTCTTACCCCCGTGGAACTACCGCTTGGTATTACTTCACGGGGGGAGAAACTAGCTGTTGTTCTTCCTTCAGGGGGTTGTGGTTACGCTACATACCATCTACACGTTGGGCATTCATTTCAGCTCGTATTCTTTCAAGACAGAGCTCCAGTAGGACTTCCTTCGCGAATCCGTTCGTCGCCTCCCAAGCTTCTTTTGAGGAGAGCATTGCATTAACTAGGGACTCAGGCCGAAGTTCCAAACGAACTGTTGATTCCCAGGCACTGCGTGCACTAATGAATCTGGGGCACATGAAGAACGTGTGTTCTACATCTTCACTGACTCCAGGGCAGTCCGGGCATTCTGGAGAGTCGTCGTGCTTGAAGCGATGCAGATATGCTCGAAAGCATCCATGTCCCGATAGAAGCTGTGTGAGGTAGTAGTTGACCTCGCCATGTTTTCTGTTGATCCAAACATCTAATTGCGGGATAAGGCGGTACGTCCACCTGCCTTTCGTTGAGGAATCCACATCGTTTGCCATACTCTTAGGCTTTTACGCCGTTCCTGTAGTCTGAGTTGTTCTGGACTGATAGACGTGATTCTTTTCTGCCGGTAAAGGGCTTTTCGCTCTTCGGAGAGTACTCCAACAGGCAGCATCCCGGCAATGACGCACACTGCGTCTTCAGACACGTGCGGAAAGCACTGGAGACTCTCAGGGCGCTTAGTCTATAAACAGGGGCGATTTTCCTGCAGAAGCTTGGATCTGCAGTGTATTAGCCCATATGGGAACTCCATACATCAGTATTGATGTTACTACTGATGAAGTAGAGCTCTTCTCTTTGCTTTGGTCCTCCTATGTTGGGCATTAGTCGTGATAAGGTCGTTCTGACCACTGACGCCTTGGCACTCACGTGTTCAGCTTGCTGCTTAAATTTAAGCCGCGCATCTATCATGACTCCCAGATATCTAATGAAGGGTTGAGAAGTGATTTCATGCCCTCCAACCTGAAGTGTAATGCCCTCCAGCTGTTTCCGACCGGTAATGAGGACTGCCTCAGTTTTATGTTCCGCCAACTTCAGCCCTACTGATTCCATCCACTGGCTGATCTTCTCGAAGGTGTTGTCGTGAAGAAACTTTATTTCATCAAGATGTTTTGCGACGATTACCACGGCCAGATCATCAGCATATGCCACCAGTTTAGTCCCCCTTGGTACTTCTTGTTTCAGAAGGCCGTCATACATTATGTTCCACAGCAAAGGTCCCAGAACTGAACCTTGTGGAACACCTCCAGTCACTCTGTACTCTTTAACACCGGTCTTCGTGTCGTACGTTAATGTTCGGTCAGTAAAATAGTTTGACACTATCCTTTGAAGTATTTGGGACTGTCATTTCGGCGAGTGCTTTCATGATGCAGTCCCACTTGGCGGAATTAAAGGCGTCTTGATGTCCAGTGTCGCCCCAGGCATCGTTCCTCCTTTCCACCTTGTTCCTGAAATGGCGTCTTTGGCCGTACTCACCACCAGGTCAATCGCGTCGAGGGTGGAGCGACCTTTCCGGAAACCATATTGGTTACTGGCCAGTTACCAAGGCCTCTACGGCTGCCTCTATTCTTCGGTGTACTATGCGCTCAAGTATCTTCCCGGCTGTATCGAGCATGCAGAGTGGACGGTATGATGTTGGTTCGTCCGGGTTCTTGTTTCCTTTGGGAAGGAGCACCAGTCTTTGGAGCTTCCATTTTCGTGGGAAAATACCCTCTTGAAGGCAAGTATTGAACACATCCAGAAACAGTGAGGTGCCATCTTGACGGCCATTTTTAATGCGATGTTCGGATTCCATCTGGGCCAGGAGCTTTGTTATTCCCACTCTATCACACGCTTCCTTTAGTTGATTTTCTGTGATAGGTGGAATATCCTCAATTGAGTTGAACTCTGTGGCGTCTATGAACTGGGTGAATTCCAATTGTTGGGGAAACAGTTCAAAGACAATTTTCCTCAGAAGTTCCGGACACGTCGGTTGTAGCATTGGCTGACTTTTTAGATGGGTCATGACTACCTTATATGGTCTACCCCAGGGGTCGCTCTCTACTTCCGAGAGCAGTTCCAGCCAGCATTGCTGCTTGCTTTCCCTGATAGCCAACTTAAGCCTTCGGCGCGCAATTTTGAATAATGTCACCAATTCCTGAGAATTGGGCTTCTTCCTGCCACGCTGTGATGCTCTTCTTTTCCTCAGACAATCTTTCCGGAGGGCGGCAATGTCATCATTCCACCAGTGCACAGATGGCAAACGATGCGTGCCGCGTTTTCGAGGCATGGTAGCGTCACACGCTTCCGTGACTCTCTTCATCAGATTAGCTGTCTTACTTTCCGCATTTTCACCGTGTATTGTTCGGTAGTCAAAAGCCACTGCAAAGGTCTTTGGGTCAAAAGCGGATGCTTTCCAGCTAACTGCCTTGGTATTTCTTTGTCCTCTTTTAGCGATGTGCCCGATGGATAACTCCCACAGAATCACACAATGGTCGCTGGCAGTGAATAAATCCGCCACTTCCCAGGAGCAGGTTCTTGCAACGCTGCTACTGACAAAGGTCAGATCCACAATAGAGGTAGCATCTCCCTTGATGAACGTTGGATGATCACCACTGTTGAGCAAGACGACGTCTAGAGTAGACATGGCCTCCAGCAATGCTCTCCCTCGTCCGTTCGTTTTCTTACTACCCCAGTCGACGGCCCAGGCATTGAAGTCTCCGGCTATAGTCACGGTAGTGCTGCTCCGCATCCGCAAAGGCTGGGTGGAGCGTAGCAACTCCGAGTAAGTCTATCAAGGAAATCCTTGAACTCATCACTTGAAAGGCTGGGTGGAGCGTAGCAACTATAGAAGAAGACTCCCTCGATCTGCGCCATCACGTATCCAGCTTCGGAACTCTTCACACTCTGGAACGGGCATTTGCCACATGACCAGATGACAGCTGTATTTGTCGTATCCGTTACCCACGGTGTTGTGGCGAGATGTTTGTATGGTTCCGAAATCATTGCCAGATCCACTCTTCTTCCGTACTGTCTGCATGAGCAGATCGTGCCAGCTTCACAGTGATTTAAATTGATTTGTATCACTTTCATGATCGTCGAGCTTTCATTCTCTGAAGTGCTTCCTAAATACTGGGCACCTATTGCCGCCAGCTGGGTGAGCACAATTCTCTCGATGACCTTTCTCGAGGCATAAAGCGCATCGTGCCTCTTTCTTGCAGTCAGCTGCTATGTGACCTCCTTCTCCGCATCTGTTACAGAGTCTGGTTCGGTCCACATCACTCTTACACTTCGTTGAGATATGACCGTAGTGCCAGCACTTAAAACACTTGGTCGGTTTCTCAATTCTTCTGATCCGGCAGTTGACCCAACCAATCCTTATCTTGCCATGTTCGCCCAGGATCTTTCCACTATGGGTGATGGCAGTGTCACAGAGGCAATCCGTGTACCCCCGTAAGCATTGCGCAAGGATCTAATCGCACCTAGTGTCAGTGCATTTTCTTCTCCAGCCGCTTTCTGCAGGGCTGCCAGAATATCCTCTTTAGTAGTAATCTCATCAAGATCCAGTATCTCAACATGTTCTTGTGGACTCTTACTGACGATTTCTGCGTCGCTTCCTAGCAGATCAGTCATTGTTTTCTGAAGACCTGCCCCATTGTCTGTATTATCCTTTGAGAGGATTATTAACAGGTCTCCAGAGACTGTTTTGCGGATCTTATCCACTGAGGTCCGGACCTGCTCGTCGGGAACTCCTTCTTTAACCCGACTGAGGATATCCGCATACCTCTCTTTCTCTTTCGGGCGAACAATGATCGCATTTGGCCACTTGGCCCGTTTCTTACGTCTGTTCTGTCGTGTCCTCTTCTTTTGCTTTTCGGGCTGTTTCAAAGGCAGCTCCGTTCCCGCTTTCCTCTTTCTTCCCTCTTTTCCTTACGGGATTTGACCTTCTGCCACCCACCTTTCTTCGCCTCTGCGAGTTAGGTTCATCTTCAGAGGTAGATTCTGCCTCCTTCCTCTCTGCCCGGTTTTTACCATTCTTTAGTCTCCGTTTTGGGTTCCGGGTGTTACGTTCCGCATCTGAGACGTCCTCTGATTCATCATCAGCGTCTGTTTCTGTGACCGACGGAGAAATTGTTGGTGCCCAACAGAGCGTCTACTCTGCACAAACCTGAGACGCTTCAGTCGATTGTAGGCATTCCCAACTCTGGCTGATTGCTCCTGGATTAGCTTGCCAATGTTTCTCTTGGATTGGATCTCATTAAGTTCGCCGATCAATTTTCCAAGGACGTCGATAGCGTTGGTTCCTATTTCTTCTACGGCTGCTTCTTGGACATGGAGTCCGTTCACCTTCTCTTCATTCCTCTCTTTGGTTTGGGCTGGGGCCCCCATTGGTTTCTGCACTTTTAAATCTCTATTTTCATTTTGCGGCTTCATATTAATCCTGTACTCCCTCTTCTCTCTGAAATGTAAGGTAATGGTACCTAGTATCCCCGAGTTCCTCCGTAAACCCCACCTCGACACGCAAGTCCCGTCGCCGTCCTCCGAAGACAGTGGCCTCGGCACAGCCTCCCCCCGGTCGCATCAGGGCCCTGTCCGGGCGCCACCCGGCACTAATACGACCGAGGAGATTATACACCTGCTGATAGGGCAGCCGGGTCAGGTGGCTTCCTGTACCTGGGCCCCTGTACTATCAGGCGGCCTGGGAGTGCAGTTAACCCAGTTTCTATGCTGTACCCTCTGTCGACTTCGGGCAGCGCCAAAAACAGAGTGAAAAGGTGGGAAGAGGCCATCTAAGACATTAGGTATTTGGTAAATTCGGGTTATTGCATTTGGGCGGGTGTATGCGATTGATGTGTATGAAAAGTAGACTGGTTCAAGTAAAAAGAAGAGCATTGTTGTAGAAACAGGAAAGACACGCCCTAGCCCTCGAAACCTAATAGCGTCGGGGTCGAAAAAACAAGAGTTGGCCAAGGGAGGCCTGATAGGATAGAAGACAGAGAGAGAGAGTCAAGCACAAGTGGAAGAAATGCTTGACACAGCTTAGGGCCCCGTGGTTGCCACTCACGAACTCCCAAGGCGGGAGACCCTGAGGGGGAAAAAGAAGGAGGTTTAGGGAGAGGAGTGAGGTCAGGCAGGTCGTTGTAGGACACACTTCGTCTGGCTCCTCCGTTGAGACCTGTCCAACATGGGAAACCCTACCAGCAGATGCATCTGCAACTGCCGCTGGCATAGCCCTCAACATCAACGAAGCGCGCAAGCCCTCGCCACCCGCACGGACAGTGCTACTACAAGGCGGTGTCCCCTGGGAGAGAGAGAGAGAGAGAGAGTGTGTCTGTGTGTGTGTCTGTGTGTGTGTGTGTCTGTGTGTGTGTGTCTGTGTGTGTGTGTCTGTGTGTGTGTCTGTGTGTGTGTCTGTGTGTGTGTGTCTGTGTGTGTGTCTGTGTGTGTGGGGTCTGTGTCTGTGTGTGTGTTGTGTCTGTGTGTCTGTGTGTGTCTGTGTGTGTGTCTGTGTGTGTGTCTGTGTCTGTGCTGTCTGTGTGTGTGTGTCTGTGTGTGTGTGTCTGTTGTGTGTCTGTTGTGTTGTGTCTGTGTGTGTCTGTGTCTGTGTGTGTGTCTGTGTGTGTCTGTTGTCTGTGTCTGTGTGTGTGTGTGTCTGTGTGTGTGTGTGTCTGTGTGTAAAGTAACAATTAAATTTTTGAAACATAACCAACTAAGAGTGTGTGTATATATATATATTTTTATATCAAAAACTCTTTATTTCTGTATTGAGGATACGAGGAAATGAAAGTAACAATTAAATTTTTGAAACATAACCAACTAAGAAACTATTTTTTGAACAGGAGAGGGTACACATTTAAATACTTTTTGTAAAACAATGATTTATGATAGAAAGTTAATTTTAAATACAATGAATTACCAAATATTCAAAACTTGAATGAATTGTATCGTGTCAATGGTACAACTTATAAACTTGAAGTTCACTTTCAGTTGATAATGATATATACTTGTATTTTATTGTGCTTTCTGATTGTGGTATAAAGCAATGGAAGACTCTGGTGCTTTTAATTTTCTGCCAAAAATTGTATCTTTCCCCTAAAATATTACAATTATTTTTTTTTAATTCCTTCAGTTCCTACAAAAACATAAGTAATTACTTTAATATTTTCCTTACACAAATTATACTTGTCCTGGAGTGTAAGGATTTTGTTGTAAGGCTGCTGTAAACTGGCCTTCATTAAAAGCATTACTTTGTACTAACCCTATGTCCTCACAGGCATTTTTGCCATTAATAACAAAAAAGTGCCATCCAATGTCAAATCCAAAATCTATTTTATGATAGCACATATTGAAAAAAATTCTTTCTGTTTTTGCATTGGCTTGTAGCCTACATCAGAGAAATAAATCAGTGTGTGTATGTTGTTTTTTTCTTTTTATGACACAAGCTATGGTTCTTTATTTCCCCTTCATCTTTGTACTAAAATACAAATGGATGAGCTATTGTATGCCTGTTGACCCAGTGGAACCCTCAGGCTTCATCTTGTACCACAAAAGAATAATTTTCTGAAAAGTCAGCCAGAACAATGCATTCATTCAACTTAAGTTCTTTCTCTTTCAAAAAAAAATTGACCATGCAATTTTGCAATAAATGATGAACCTTTAAATTTTCAAGTTTATTGATCAGTATTTCAACAAGCTCTTATCTTGGTTTCACAATTGAATAGTTTATTTCAGAAACACGTCAAGTATACAAATTTCTCATTTCGAAAAAACAAGAGTAAAACTGTCCCAGTTTTTCTGATTTCAAAAATTTGTTAATATTAAAGCAGTTAATAAATGAATATTTTTAGTTAGATATGCACTAAACAATGTGTCTATCCTCATGGAACAATATTCTGCTGCAAATGTACTTTTTAGATTTCGGTGTTTGATGGGTTTCTGAAATAAGTGATTCAATTGTCATCATTTTGATTCTATCTTGGATCCCTCATTGCGTATAATTCTATATTGTCTGGCATTGTGTCCTCTTCAGATTCTTCAAACAAATCAACCAAGGCCCTTTTCCCTGGAAATTTTTAAAATGTCCAATCATACAATCAAAACTGTCCATTTGCAAACCAGAATTTTGAAAATGTTCTTGTAATTGACTTTAAACTGGGCAATATCAATCATCAACTTTATGTTCTGGTGATATAAATAGACACAGGCATTATAAGTTCCGAAACACTCTGTGATCACACACAACTAAAAATTTTCATTTTTCAATTTTAATGTGAAGTTTGGTCTTCTTAAACTCCCAAAACACTTAATTTAAATTACAAAGATTTAGCCACATTTATCTCTGAATCTTGATACCATTTTCGTTCAGAGAAACGCAGTATTTTTTCCCAGGCATCAGATGACCGTTTTCATCATCTTCAAAAAAACTTGTATTTTTATTATTGTTTCTTCATTTAGCAAATTTGAAGTTCTCCTTTTTTGTAAGTTAGGTAAAATATCCTGTACTTTTTTTAAAAATTCTTTGCTTATTTTCATTTGACTCCAGGATCTGGGTAGTCAACTGATAATTTTTATTTTATCTGTTAGCAACAGCACATTTATTTTTTTTTATTTTTCTATCAGATAATTGTGTTCAGTTAATAAATTTTAAGCATTATCTGGATTTGATGTCACAATTTGTTTTTTGAATAAAACAGAGTTTTTTTAAATTTATTTATAGTTGTGAAAACTTTATCAATTCTTCTTTTCAAAGCTAGATTTTTTTCTTCTCTTAATTTTCTGTAGGCGACGATCCTAAATGGTGCATGCTGAACCTAACTTTTTCTGTGATTCTCAGGAAAAGCTGAATTCTCTATTTGAACTTCCAGCATCGTCTCTATTGTGGACAATAAAAATTTTAGAATAACCTGGACACGATTTCCCTGGTACAAGATTGACCAAAACATTTTTATTCTTGTAACAACGAGTCAAAATTATATCTTTCAAACCTTTTGTTATTGTTTTTTTAAGATTTTTGTAAGGATCTGAACAAGACTGGCCATAGAGATGATGAAATTTTTTTAAGTATTTTATCTCATGGTACTTACAGACTAATGTGATATCAGAGTTAATCCTTAATGAAAACAACACTTTTTCTTCTTCACCAAAATCTTCAATTGACTTAATGTCCTTAGGAAAAACTTCTTGTTCAGTTTTACGGCAAACTTCATTTGTACATTCACCTATACAACTGACACTCCATGTTGATCAACAGTCACACAACTATACACAAAATCTTTCCACTCCTTGTAAAACAGATTTCTTATGCAGGTGAGCTAGCAATCAGAAAACTAGGAGCAAATAGCTTTGTCGCATGCAATTAGTTTTTATTCCTCAGAAGATGGAAGAGGCAGAAACTCATCCTTCTCCGGAAGGGTAATAAACCACTTGACAAGACCTCATCTTTTAGACCGCTTTGCTTCCTGGACACCATGGGAAAGCAACTAGAGGGACTGGAGGCTATCAAGGCTGGAGGTATACCTATCAGACCTATCCCCTAAACAGTATGGCTTCCAGAAGGAGCGGACGACAACTGACGCCATTCTCGAAGTGGTCAGGATTGCGGAACAGGCCAAAAGGGGTGACGGGAAGAAGAAAGGATTCTGTGCTCTGGTGGCCATAGACATCAGGAACGCATTCAATAGCGCCATGTGGATGGACATCATGGAGGCTCTGATAGATAAGAAAGTCCCTGAATACCTCCTGAGAATGGTTGAAGACTATCTTCATGAGAGGAGTACAGTCTATACGAACCTCTTCGCAATGGGGGAAGACGTGACGTGTGGCATGCCCCAAGGTTCAAGATTGGGACTATTCCTATAGAATGTAATGTATGATAAGCTGCTATACATAGGCACCCCGCCAGATACCCACCTTATTGGGTACGCAGACGACACTCATCATCTGCACGAGTAACAAAGTTGACCTGATCGAGAGGAAAGAGAACGAAACCCTCTTCAGGGTAAAAAGATGGCTTGACAGGAGACTCCTACACATGGCTGTAGAGAAAACAGAGGCAGTACTGGTTACGGACCGCAGAGCATTTCATACCGCCAATATTAGGCTGGGGGAGGCGAACATTACCTGGAGATGACAGATAACATATCTGGGAGTCGAACTTGACCACAGGCTCAACTTTGGGCCTCACATCAACAAGATCACCGATAAGGCAATGAGGACTGCGGCCAATATCTCCAGGCTAATGCCAAACGTGGGAGGCCCTCGAGAGGCGAAACGGAGGCTGATTGCTTGTGCTGTCAAATCACAAATGCTGTATGCAGCCCCAGTGTGGGCAGACAGACTCGCGAAAGCCTCCATGAGATGCAAGGTTGCACAAGTACAAAGAAAGGTAGCATTAAGAATAACGTCAGCCTACCGCACGGTCCCCAACAGCGCCGTAGGGGTTCTGGCCAGAGTTCCCCCTATAGACCTTTTGGCAAGAGAAAGGGAGGTCTATAAGCAGCTAAGAGAGTCACTGACATCTGCCGGGACCTCTCACTAAGCTGAAAGAAGACATAAAAGAGAGGGCACGCACGTCTCTCTTGTCAGCATGGCAGGAGAGATGGGAGAAAGAAACAAATGGTAGATGGACATTTGAACTAATACCACACATCGAACCATGGTTCAATAGAGGTCATGGGGAGGTAAACGTTTACCTCTCACAGGTGCTCTCTGGGCACGGCTGCTTCAAGTCCTACCCGTTCAGGTTCAGAAGAGCAAACGACTCAAATTGCGTGTTTTGCGGACAAGTACACGACGATGCAAGGCACACGATATTAGAGTGCGGAGCATGGGATAGTCGGAGGATTCAGCTGAACAGCAAGTTAGACCAGGACATCTCGCCAAATAACACGGTGCAGCACATGCTGAAGTCGGAGAAAGAGTGGTGCTTCATACAAGAGTTTGTGACGTTCATCATGAAAAGGAAAGAAGAACGACTCCGCCCTTGAAGCGGCTTGAGCTTTGAAAACAACTCAGCCACCTGCCTGCTCCCTCCATGAAGTAATGTCTGACGACGGTTCCATGGAGGGAAACTCAGGGCACAAAAGAAGTTAGGTTTTAGTCGGTAGGCCACGATGGAGAGTCTCACATAACTGGCTTCGCCGGTATCTATAAAAGATTTCCCCCTCCATTACAAAATAAAATAAAAATTAATAATAATAATAATACTACTGATGCAACTATAATTGGAAATCTTTTAAAAGTTGTTGCACTCATTTATAGAAGTAAAATAATTTCGTAGCACGGAAGAACACGGACACTTGGTAAGCATTCAGCTGTAATAATGCTTTGTTTATATTCCCAAGTCAACTTCAAACATTTTATTTTGAAATGCATAAAATATCCTTAAGCTGGGAAGAGCCTGCTTCATCAGTAGAGAAGAGGAAACAAAGTAAATGCCAAACAAAATGGCATGCCAAGCCACTCCACACACATACCCCTGATCACAAAAATACAATATCCCTGAGATATAGAAGAGACAGCTGGCTGTGGGGTGTGTATTTTTTTCCAAAAGAACAACAGATGTCTGCTGATAGCAGTCCAAAAGAAGCCCCAGTAGATGACTACAGAATTATATTTACAGCATCTTCACAAGGAGAATGGCAATACTTACAGTAGCCAGACACATTGCCTAGTGCCCAGCACTCATCAAGATCTTTTGATGCACCGATACTGATATAATACAGTAAAACCCCACTTTTACATTCCCGCAATTTACTTTTTCCCGGCATTTACAACACTTCTTGTTGGTCCCATCAGTTTTTGCACATTCATTATGTTATAAGTAGCCCGCTTTTACGATAATATAATTTCAACTTTCCCGCAATTTACAACAGGCTGCTTGCCACTACACTGTCTGAAAAAGCACTTCGCATTGGGCACTGTCACTGGATCTTCCCATCACCTTGCCACGTTACAAATGGTCCTAACATGACGCCAACTGCGTCAATGCCTGCGCATATGAGTGACTTAACAGGTGTGTTGATTAACACTATTTTACGTGAAATGACACATGAGTGCTCTTGGCGCCGTGAGTTTTTGCTAACGTGCGTTGCACGTTGAAAGCTAGAAAATGAGATTTATCTCAACTTACGTTGACGTGTCTTGCTTGAGTTGTGGGAACAACGCATGTCGCCAAAAGGGCTTATTTGCCATTTCGCATAAGATATTGTCAATCTACGATGTGTGTTATGTGACGTGTGATCAGGCAGCGATGCAGCTGACGTCATCAGCATTAGGTGACGCGCATCAACACAACGCTCACGTGACACAGGCCTAAGACCGGTGGCCTCACGATCATTTGTTTATTTTAGATCAACCTCCTTTACAATTTCACACTTTCTCATTCTAAAAGAAATGTAATTTTTCCCCATTCTGTAATAGCTCAAATATCAAAGTATTGAATTCTCCGGATGTTTTTAACTGTAAATTCCTTTCATGAATACTCTTTCTATTATTTCATAAATAAATAATTTTCAAAAATAGTAGTTGGAAATCATTACGAATTGCCAAAAACAAACATTTTACTGAGTTTGGGAAAATGTAAACTTCTCATTTTTTCTCACAGTAGAAATACCATTTCCCTCCCTTCATTCATCAATAAGTCCTCCGGGGTTGTATCAGCAAAGGCTACCAGCAGTGGATTGCGGAGACTCGTGGAAGAGCCGTTGCAACATTTAAATTTGTTTCGACTTCAGTATTAATGCCTTTGATTTCCAATGTTAGGTCAGATTTCTATTTGACCTTGTAGTATTGTTTATTATGTATAAATACAACATAAATAATAAATCTAATTATACATATTAAAGCATATTATAATCCTTATTGATTGTATCTAAATACATTATACCTATAGTTTCAAAGAAAAAAAGCATTTCCCCTTATTTACATTTCCCGCAATTTACACCATTTTCCATAAGGTCCCATGAAAAGTGAAAAAGAGGAGTTTTACTTTAATATATTTCACATCTACTCTACACCCAGCATGAGTTACATGATTAACACACACTGGTATGAAACATTTAAACACCCAGTGGTTAGTTACAATACCCGCAACTCAAATAAAAATGTAAATAACTTTTTGTCATACTTAAGAAAACTCCCCCAAGGTACAATTCTCTCTTCCAAATATTGAAATTTCTTTACTTAATATTCATGGTTTTTATTAATATTTGCAACTTTTGATTGCGTTATATTTTTAGCCCTACAATTGAATACTATTGGGTACTAACATATCAATAGTCTATAATTGAACTGTTGTGATAGTTATGTACTGCTGCCAAGATAAAATAAATTCTAAAATTATTACATAACTTTATTACAATTTTGCTGCCACCATTAATAAATAACAAATAAAAACTTGAGAAAAACTATCAGGATAACTACAGTACTTGTGCTCTGTAAAGATTCTTAGAAATATTATAAGATCCTCAAACTTCACACATACATATTTCTCTTTTGTACAGAGTAAATCTGATACTGAATCAAGCATAAAATTACAATTCATTGATGGATGCAATTATTACCATTATATTCGGTCAATACTTTTTGTATCTTCTCTTCATTAACAATTTGTTGATGTCGCAAATTTTCCTCTCTTCTGGCTCGTTCAATAGCATTCTCAAACTCCAGATTATCAAAATCAATCTACGGGCATAAAATGTTTCTTTCAGATCTAACTAATTAAAAGAGCTTGAGCATAAATTATTCAAGACACATTTTCTATTTTGAAACATTTTCAATTTTTTATTCATTCTGAAATATATATTTTAATGATCCAGAGTAATTTTGGAGTAATTTATCATTGTTTCTGTTTTCTTATCTATTAGTTTACTTTCTAATCTGTAGTTGATGCAACGTATTTAAAAAGAATCATCAAATGTAATTAAATATGGCACTAGTAATATTTTTTAAATTAATCCCTAATATTGTTTGCAATACTGTTGCAATAATCTGAAATAGAAACAATAATGTACTACATATACCTCGATCATAGAAATATTTTTGGACCATGCCTTTTCAGACTTACGTTTTTACATCTCCTTAAGAAATTGTATCCAATTTGTAATCTTTTGTATCCACTTCCATACTGCATATTCCATTCATGAAACGATCTTAAAGCTAAGTTTTTTAAGTTAGAAGCTGCCGCCTTTGGTTGAGGGAGGCAATTGTTGGGGTTTGTTTCCACTGTCAGCTCCATGATACGTTGCATATCAGAAACTAAATGTTCTCGGAAATTGTGAGAGCGCCTGTAAACATGTATGTTTCTATATCTTTTGTTAACTTAAAAGTTCTAATGAGCTCTATTGAATTTATTAAAATATAAACAAAAATGTTTGACACACATGAACAGTTAGCAGGAAGTTAGCTTGAATGTTAGTTAGCATTTGAATCATAATAACGATTTAAATTCTCATTACTTTCAACATTGCACCACATGCTCAAAACTACCACTGACACTTCTTGCACACAATGCCTTTTAACAAAGTACATACAAGCATACCTGCAGAGAACACAGATTGCACACTTATTATTATATTACATTATTGTTATATGAAGTCGATTTTGAACAGTATTGACTTCATATAACAATGTATAACATGCCACCACACATATTGCCTGATAATGGGCAAAACAGTACTACTGCTGTCTGTACAATAACAATAACTAGGGCCTGGCTGTTTATGACCCCCAAAATGTTAGAAATATGCAAGCATTTATGACCTAAAAAATATGAAAATATGACCATAAATATGACTTTTTATGAATTAAGGACAAAATTCAAAATGAATGGTTAATAGGGCAAAGTTATATAAAAAATACTGTGCTTAAGTTATAGGTTCATTTTTGTCAACCCTCCACAAGACAGAAACCTGTTAAGACAGACATTTTTTGAAGGAACTGTCAGGTTCCATCTTACACAGGTTTGACTGTAATAATGATAAAAATGATGATGATGATGATGATGATGAGAGATGGAAGAAGAATTATTATCACATCATCATCATCATGTTGCCATTGCAGGACACTGACAAAAGCAAAGTGATTATGCAAGTGTGAAGCATCTTGTGTATTCACAAGAGTTTTAGATTTTGAAATAAAAATGAGTGAGAAATTTTGCATTGCACAATGCACACTCACGATTGTTTTATTCAAATTGTGAAGGCTGAAGGCTGAGGTCTCAATTGTCAATTGAGAAATGTTTGGTGAAGGTATAGTCAACTGAGGTATTTACTGAAGTTAAGTTTAAATTGAAATTTACAACTGATACAGTTGAACTTACAACTTCACACCTTATCTCTCACTAGCCTTACAAACTTCACACTACCAGTCTGATTCCAGTTTATCACAAGTTATTTGCAATTCTTAATCACAGAAATGTACTTCAACTACCTTAGCTCCTTGCATTGGCTTATGAACCAATTCATTCAGAGTTCCAAGAATACTTTCAAGCTTTCCTAAGAACTTCATCCACCCAATTTAGATAATGTGAACATTAACTGACTAATTTGGGAATTTTTCCATTTCTGCCTTTTGCTAATATATTCTAAATATAAACATAATTAACAGAATTAAATATTTCCTTGAGAAGTGAAAGGCAAACGAATAACATTATACCTGAATAGTTCATCAATAATTTGGAATGCACTGAAACGCACTTCTGCATGCTGCTCTCCAAGCTGATGGAGCAATAAGTGGTAAGCATGTTCCACATAACCTTCAGAAGACCTGCAAGAATCACATCTTATTAGTAAATGGTTTTCTCTGTGCATTGTTTACATAATTTTTAATATCTAATTGGGATGCAACACACATAATGGTTCAGTCATTTATGTTGTCAGTAAGTCATGTGTGTGTCTATATATACACACAAAATTAACAACTATAAAAATAACAAAACAAAAAAAGATATTTTTATGATATGACTAAATTATTTTTTGTTAATTTTACATGTGTACTTTTATGGTTATGTTGCCACATGCTAGGGGAGTTTTTATTGTATTTTTTGTAAATAAAGGACTAACTTGTCCATGTATTGATAACAAATAAATAAAATAAATAACCATTCGCAGTCCACGTAAAGTTTTCACTTCTATTTAATAAATCTGTAAAAAATTTTAATCCCAACAAAATCTCACAATACTTTTTCTTTTCTCTCTTACTGCTTCATTTTTAATTTTTTCAGAAATTACTGAAGTGACTTCTTCACTAAAATTTGAGAGAAAAGTGTGGCACCCATTATAAATTTATACATTATAACACTTCTAAAGTTTATTTACTACTTTTCTTTAGAAAAGTAACCTATCAAAAAACTACATGAATGCCACAAAATCAAGACTTTTAAAATTACTGTCATTAAACAATTAAAATTTTTCAAAATATATTTTCAACTTAACAACATAGATGTTTGTTCATGGATAACTGTTAAAATATATATTTTGAGATTACATTATTTCCCTAATCCAACAAGGCTTACATGTTTGAATGAACAAATTCTTTTTTAATTCAACTTACCTACAAATCTGTTTAATTTTTTTTATGAGTGAGGTTTCTAAAACTTTCTGACCCGAGTGTGTCAATGCCTCTATGTGCTGTGCCAACTCTTGACACAGTTTTGTATCCAGAGGGGAGGACATTATTGGCGATAAACCGCTTCTAAAATTAAAATATCACAATGCGAACCGTCAGACGGTTGGTATTTTCGTACTTTATTGCTATCTTTCCACCATGCTATGTACTATGAAATCACAGAGTTGGTGCACACCCTAGCGGGCAGCTATCAACCATGGTAAATCAACTGCAATGTGAGTCTCTGTCTGACCCAGTCCTCTGCCAGTAGATAGGCCGGGGCCTGTTCTTATTTGAATTATATTTGAAATTCAAAATTTTGAATTCGAATTCGAATTCCGCCATGTGGGGCCCTCCGTGGCCAATAGGTCGAAGGGCGCAAGGCGCGGCGCGAGATCTACAGTACAGGACAACCGGCAATCATTAACATGCTTTGTGTAAACGAAACGGTTTCATCTGAACGTTTTTGCCAGAGCTTTGTGTGTTTTAGCGTTTGTGTGTTTGCGTTTGTGTTTCTCGAAATGCCCCAATTTAGGCGTTGTTGAGACCAATTGCCGATACAACCAAAATAGAGTGAACAGCAATTCTTAAGTTTCAAGAGATCCTGAAAGGTAAGCGATATGAAATGCTAGCATGGTTCTTATATCAATTTTTTCAGTACTATTTAGTGACGAGTAAATTAACTATGTCACTAAATAATACCTGAAATTAATTTACATAATGTAATTATTTGAGGATATTGTAAACACTATTATTATGAACATCCAATGTATTGAAGTCATGATAAGCACTGGTCGCTTTAAAATCATGATGATAAGTTATAATAGCTATATTAACATTAAGGTGATTTTGATATAACTATAATAGTCAATAATACATTACTAATTTATTACAGGTGTAGAATGGTTAAAGGCAATTGGGGACTGACTTGCATCTAGCCCTTGGGAAATTCTCATAATGTTGAGATATGAGTATGGAGCACTTCACGCTGGAAATGTTCACTGCAGCAGACAGACTAGCATTAATCGGAGCCCATAATTTTTGCTGATGTGCGTCCTGAGTTTCAGAGGGTGCACTCAGGTCATTTATAGAAGGCTACCACAACAAAGGTGTAGTTTCATTATTAGTATGTATTTATTATTATTATTATTATTATTATTATTATTATTAGCAACTAGAAGATGTAATAAGAAAACTTTTCGTTTTTAATTTAATTAAACATCTTATTTCATTTGAGGATCTGCTCGGCATGTAGTGGACAATATTTTCCTGAGTTCTCGTTGCGAAATGAAGAGAAAAATCCTGCAACACGTGTGTAGTCAGAATCCGTTGGGATTTGTGCCGAAAACCAACTGGAAGCGAAACTCTCGTATATGTGAACAACATAGCGCCTAAACCATGCGTAGAATTTTTCAAATTGAAGAAACTCCGTCAATATGTATCTAGTAGAAGGTTAGAAATTTTAAAAACCTTCCTTAGTTTTTGGGGGAACTTGAAGCCGTTAGAAATGATTCAGAATTTTCTAAAAAAAATGGCACCAATTTTTTTGTTTTAATTTCTTGTAAGAACAGAGTAAAATACTTATAAAAGGTGGCAAAGGTCCAATTTTCAAGATTAACTCTGAATTTTCAGAAATTTTAAGGTGCGTTTTATCATCAACTTTACAATTACAATATTGAAGTTAGAGACTTTTCTTCGAATTAAATTTGATGTGCATAAATAGTACTTCATTTAAGGTGTGAAGATTGTTTTGTAAATATTAGTAGTTTTGTGAATTGTGGTGAACTATTTGGAATTTTAAAAATGACAAAAGATGATTTTCTCGAAAACGGCTCCTTTTTTCTGAACAGTATTATATTTATGAGTACATGCTTTAAATAATGTCAAGTAAATTTTCTCGAAAACTCAACACTTTTTTATTCAATGAGCTCAAATTACTGTTTTCAGAATAGCTTAAACACCATTTTTCAAAGGTGGCTTAATTTTTCTTTAAATATTTCAACGAATAGTGGTAATGGTACTGTTTAATATAATATAATGTAATGTTTATTCTTTTGTTTTCCAAATTGCACAAATGTTTTATTTCTTTCAATATCTCATGCCAGTAATATGCACATTTCAATGGATATATTATTAATTCTGAGTGGAAGTTCTTCAAATTACTTCAAATGAAGTTTTCGAAAACTCAAATAGATTCCAGAGAAAAGAGTTTCACTTTGCATTTACAGTAATGCTAACGCCTTTTTTAAATGGCTCAAATTTTCAATGAAATTGTTATTTAAACAGTTTTAGCCTTCTAATACTCTTAAAATAATATTTGGTTCTATATTTGCAATCGAAGAGTTGAGAAAATGGCAAAAATGTATTTTGAGCGAGTGATAGATGCCAGCTGGCAAGAGATGAGGAAGACCATAGAGCCGGTCCACTCCAAAGAAATTAGAAAACTTAACTTTGAGAAAGCTTTCTGTAGCACTTCCAGTTACTATAGTAATTTAGTAAATCAAACTCAGACACTTTCTTGGAGACATACCATACTGACGTTTTGGGATTCAATTGAATAAAAATTGTATTTTGAGGATAATGATTTGGTGTTTCTGTGCAGTAAATTTTAATCTCGTGTTTGGCTCACTATCTGTCTTGTGAACTATGATAAGTCTTTTGTAACAGTTTGGCATTTTTAGCTAGGAGCATTAGCTATTTTCAAACATATTTTGATGGTTCTTGAGATGTCTGTTGGATATAATCTCCTGAGTATGATAAGTGCTTATTTAGTTATATTGTTTTGCAGAATTGTGTCGTTAGTCACATAACATGATTGGAAAGACATGAAAATATTTTTTTAGTAATTGAAAACTGTTCAAATCTGTATCAAATGTTGAGTAATTCCTGATATAAATCGACCTTTGATTTCATCACAGATCCATTGCAATAGCCATGCTTTGGACAATATAGCCGGATATCGGAATATTAGTGAAACCTACCGTCCTAAAACTCTGCTTTGAGATTAATAAAGTTGAAGTAGAATCAGTAATTTTTACTTGTTCATCACTTGACTAGGTAGAGTAAAACATGTTTCTTAATGCAGTTTAATGTAATATTGCTTTTGAAGAAAGCAGCAAAAAGACAGATTTTGTGGACGTTTGTGCAGATGCAGTTTCCTGTTTATTTATGAAACTTATCAATAATATTCATTTGTATTGTACTTAGTAATTTTGATAATAGGCTGAAATTTGACAGGTTGATAGCTGAATGTCATTTTAATAATGATGCAATATTAAAGTAATGGTCACTAGTTATATTTGGACAATTGTCAAAATTAGGTTTCAATATTTAGTCATGGCAAGTAAATACTTTATGTCTGATTGCTTCACATTTATTTTGTAAAAATTGATTATTGTTTATATTGTGTATGACTATTTACATAATTTAGAAATAATATTGTGTTTATAAAATAACTTTTATTTGCACTACCTGGACAATAATTCCATTCAGTGATTTAGATTCCAAATCCAATATTTTAGTCTTCTTAATTGCCTAGCGTATTTTACATAAAAATAATGTATTCATTTGACGCCATTTTGAAAACAACTTCATTTTAAATGTCCCGGTCGTCAATACGCGCCACCTCCATTGGTAGAACGCCCTTCGACGCTATTGGCTCAATCGGGGGCCCAGATGGCGGCTTCCCCGCTCCATGAAAATTAGAAATTTGAATAAGAGCCTTGGGATTAACATCGAGTGCCGTCTCTATTAGTATACTCTGTGTCTGACCGCTCTGCACATACGCCAACTCGAAATCGATCTCCAAGTGTTAGCGGGCACCGCTAGGTCCTGCTATTTCGCCGGATTTAGCGGGCGACTTCAATCGCGTGGTAATCGATCATTCGCCCATTTTTTGGGTTTTATTCTCGACTTGGCGGCGGGGTGTGCAAACCCAGAGAGATACTAATGAGACGGCACTCAATGTTTCCCAACCCTCTTATTCAAATTTAATTTCATGGGGGGGAACCGCCATCTGGCCGTTTGAAATGCGTGAAGGGTTCTACCAATGGAGGTGGGGTTTTGCGACGGGAAAAAATAAAGTTTTTTAAAAAATGGCGTCAAATGAATCATTTTTTTTGAAAAATAGGAAATTTGAAAAAAAAAATTTGGGGTTTTGGGAAGCACTGAATGGAATTATTGTCCATATGAAAAAAAAAAAAGTTATTTTAAAAACCCAAAATATTTATTTCTAAATTTGAAAATGTCATACCAAAAAAAAAAAACAATTTTTTAAAAAAATAAATAGAAGTAATCGACATAAAGTTTATTTTATTTTCCATTGACTAAATATTGCCATGTTTAAAAATTTGTCCAAATATAACAGTACCTTATTTTTTAATATTGCATCATTAAAAATAAATTTCCCACTATCAACACCGTAAAATAGCCTATTATCAAAACAAAAACAAATAATATTTAAAGTTTAAAAAAAAAGGGAAACTTATCTACAAACATCCACAAATCTGTTTTTTTCTTTTTTCAAAAGCAAATTACATTAAAACGTTTAAAAAAAAATGTTTTACCCCCTCCCAAATACAATGATGAAAAGAAAAAAAAAATTTTATGATTCTACTTCAACTTCATTTTAAAAAAATTTTTTGACGTATTTTTCCCCTTTTTTCCGATATCCGGGTTTTATATTTTAAAAGCTGGCTATTGTCAATGGTTTATAAAAAAAATTTTTTTTTCCAAATTTTAAATTTGATACGAAAAACCTTTTAAATTACTAAAAAATTTTTCTGTTTTTCCCTTATTTAGGGACTCGACAAAAGCAAAAATATAACTAAATAAAAAAATTATCTATTTGGAGATTATACCAACAAATCTCAAAACCATCAAAATATGTTTTAAAATACTAATGCTTTCTGGGAAAAAAACCCAAAATGTTATAAAAGACTTATACATAGTTACAAGACGATAGTGGGCCAAAAAACCCGAATAAAAATTTCAAAAGAAACCAAATGATTATCACCAAAAAAACAATTTTTTTTTCAATTGAATCCAAAAACTTAATTTGGTGTCTCCCAAATGGTCCTCAGTTTGATTTTCTAAATTACATATTTAAATGGGAAATCTAAAATAGCTTTTTTAAAGGTTTTAATTTTTGAATGGCCATGGGCTTCCCTCCTCTTGCCGCTGGCATTTTCCCCTTTCTTTTTCCTTTTCAACTCTTCGTTACCAAAAAAAAAAATTTTTTTGAGTATTAAAAAAGGTTAAAACCTTTTTTTCAAATTTTTTGAAAAATTTAATTAAAAAAGGGGGCTTTTTAAATGCAAATTACTCTTTTTTTTGGAAAATTTGAAAAAATTCATTTAAGAATTTGAAAAACTTCCCTAAATTCAATTATATCCATTGAAATTAAATTTGGAAGAATTTAAAGAAATAAAAAATTTGCAATTTTGGGAAAACAAAGAATACGAAAAATGAATTTTTATATTTAAAAGTCCATTCCCTTTGTTTAAATGTTTAAAAAAAAAATTTGGCCCCCTTTGAGAAAATGGGTGTTTAACTATTCAAAAAGTAATTTTGAGCTCATTTAATAAAAAAAAGTTGAGTTTTCAAGAAAAACTTACTTTTTAAAAATGCATGTATATAAATATAATACTGATCAGAAAAGTAAACTTTTTTAAAATCTCTTTTGTCATTTTAAAATTTAAATGTTCACCCCTTGCACAAAAAAAACTTATTTAAAAAAAAAACTTCCACCAAATGGTACTATTTTTGCCCTCAAATTTTAAATTTGAAGGGAAAATCTCTAACTTTAAATATTGTAATTGAAAGAAGTTGACGATAAAAAACACTTTTTTAAAACTGGAAAAATTTAGAGTTAAACTTGGAAAAGCCGATTTTTTAAGATTTTATGTTTTTTTTCAAGAAATTAAACAAAAATTTGCCCCTTTAAAAAAATTTTAATCACTTCCCTTTATAAAGTTCCCAAAATGGGGGAAAGGCCCAACCTTTTCTAGATACGAATTTCTTCAAGAAAAAAATTTTACGATTTAGGGGTATGTTTGTTCACATACCAATTTTTTGGGGGGTTTTTTCGGCATCAAAAACCACAAACCGAATTTTATAACCCCTTTTCGGGTTTTTCTTTATTTGCAACCAGCTCGGGAAAAAACCCTTTAAAGCCGAGAATCCCGCAAATAAAAGGATGTTTAATTAAAATTTAAGAAAAAGTTTTTTTAATTTAATTGCTAATAAAATTTAAAAGAAACGCACCTTTGTTGTGGGGTTTTTTAAAGACCCGAGTACCCTCCAAAATCGGACCCCATCCAAAAAATGGCCGTTTAAATGCTAGTCTGTCTGCTGCGTGAAATTTCCAGTAAGTTCCCCTCTTCCCTTTAACATTTGGTTTTCCCAAGGGGGTCCAATCGGTTTTCCTTTAACCCTTCATAAACCCGTAATAAAATTTGTAATGTTTTTTGAGCATTATAGTTATATCAAAATCACCTTAATGTTAATATAGCTATTATAACATCAATTACATGATTTTTAAAGGGCCAGTGCTTTTTTGGGGTTAAACATTTTGGGTGTTCATAAAAAATTTTTAATATCCCCGCATATAATTAATTATTAAATTAATTTCATGTATTATTTACATAAATACATACATAAAACATAGTTAATTTATACTAAATAGAATGAAAAAAAATTTTTATAGAACCATTTAAACATTTTATGTTTCCTTTTGGACTCTTGGGGAAAAAAAGAATTGTTTTTCCTCTTCATTTTGGTTGTATCGGAAATTGGGCCCCCAACAATAAATTGGGCATTTGAGAAACACAAACGAAAACAAAAAACCGCAAACAAAAAGCCTGGCAAAACGTTCGATGAAACGTTCTTTAAACGCAGTTTTGATTGCCGGTTCTGCCCCAGATTTCGCGCGGTTTTCCCCCTTCGATATTGGCCCACGGATACATGGGGTTCGAATTAAAAAAATTTTGAATTTAAAATATAATTAAATAAGAACAGGGCCTATTACGGGCAGAGGATTTTAACTCTATTTCGGTGCAAATGCCCCGTCTTTCTGTTTGTAAATTGATTTGTTTAAAAGTTTAATTAGTGCGACTGCTCCCTCAGTTTTAAATTCTCGAAATGATTGGCGTTTGGATTCATTGTTTCATATTAAAAAAATTTTAAATTTAAAAAAATATTTTTAAAATATTAATAGTAAAGGTCAAAGAAAGGCAAAGTATCAAGGTCGAGTATCATGAGTCTGTAAAGGGGGTGTGTGAACATGTTTAGGAAAGAATTTCTCTGGAAAAAAATGCAGTAAAGTGAAATTAAAAAAAAGAAGAGCTATATCGTTTCTAGTTAGGAGACAAATGAGTCTGTAATCGGGTTTTTTAAAAAGGAAATTTCTGTTTTACCCCACAATTTATTTTACAAACTGAACTTCAACCCCTTTTTCGAACTGCAAGTCCTCTCTAGTTTTTTTTTATTATTAAATGGAAAAACTGAAAGAACCCTGTAAATTTTGTCTACACGGAAAACTAAATTTTTTTTTCTTAATCCAGAAACTTTTTTTGGCTACCATGGTGCAATGGGGCTAATGGGGTTTAATCCTTTTTCAAGAAAGCAAGCCAATACACCCGTGAACTTAAAATTAAGCGTTTCCATTCGTTGCACTGAAACCCACCAAACTAACACACTCTGCACTAACTACACGTTAGGGAGGAAAAACTCATCGCTCCCAACAGTGAAAGAAGGCCCCTTGGGGTATGCAGACGCCATTCTTGGTCATTCGCCGACAAAAAAAAGGGGAAATTTAAAAATAACCTTAGTCCAAACAAACGTTTTAAAAATGTTTTTTTCGTCAAGAATTTAGGGCACTGTACTTACGACGACGTTTAAAATTTTCAAGAAAATGCTCCAGATCCGAAACCAGGATTTTTTTTTTTTTTTTGAAAATTACGAAAAGTAGTGAGACGCGACGTTTTCCTCTACATTTACATACGCTTGTCGGTATACAATGACCAAGAATGGCGTCTGCGTATAACTGTCTTTTTAGAACTCTAGTGAAAGGCAGCTACGAAAGAAACAGATTCCGGAACTGAGTCAGTGCGTGTGCGGTACGCAGTGAAATTATAGATAGCTGTTCTTGATCTGTCACACTGATGGAACTCGAAAAATACTAATTTTGAATTATGATCGTTGTTATAATTTTTATGAAGTCTTTTGGTAATTCTTACTTCTTAATTCATAAATTATTAAAGTGTAATTTGTTTATTTAAAAACTACGAAAGCTTCAAATGCGTATGTGTCGAAATTTCATTTTTCGAGATTTGCCGATACTACACAAGATTTCGCACCTAAAGGCCTCTGCAGAATTGTTTGGTTATTGAAAACCATAAAAATATTGACATGAGCATTTCCGCTGGTAGTATATGTATGGGCGTGTAGAGAAACATTTCTTGGCACATATACTTGAATGATTTTATAAGGGTCACTATTTTTATTTTCACTTTATTAGTGTTTCGAAATAGAGACGTACCTACAGTTTGGTTTCTACATAATAGTGGATTTCTTAACATGAAGTTATTCAAGGTTAAATTTTAGGAAAATACAAACTGATTTTCCGAACTTCGCGAGTCACAGCAACTATTTGAAGACATTTCTTGCAAAACATAACATACTCCATCATTCGACATCTGCGTGACAGAAAATCAATTGCCTTGACAATTTCACCACGAATCCAAATCAGCATGGATGACTTCCGTACCTAACCTCACAATGGCCCGGTGCACTAGACTGCACTGACGCGATCGTCAGTGCAGTTTAGGGCGCCCCGAGTGCGCCCTTGTTCCGTGTATACATGGGTTTTCTTAGCAGTTTTAAGGTCACCCGCGACGGAGAGGGAAGGTAGACTCCAGTGAGGAGCTGCAACGTCACTATAGCACCGATTTTTGCGGCTCCCGATTGGATTCTGTCTTCCTCCTCCCTCCGCGTGTGACCTCGAGACGTCACGATAAGAGAAGTCAAGTGCGAATGGAACATGCGCTTCTTTGCACTGGTGCCCCCCTAGCGGTCGAATGGAACACGAAAGCTGTTCCCATTCAACACTCCTTGGATATATATGTTTATATTGGGACGTACCAGACTGTCACACAACATTTTGATGGGAATTGGGGACAAGAATTTATTAAATTCTTCGTAAAAAGTGTAAATGTTGAGGGCATAGGCATGCAGGCAGGACGTTCCTTAGCAACCAGGGAAGCGGAAGTAAATAAACATAGCGCGGCGAGTGACGGACAAAAGATTGTGATATAAGGGCATGTAGGATTGGTGGAAAACTAGTAATGGGGTATGACGTAGAAGGAAACTGGAGATTGTTTTGGTAAAAGAAGAGATAAGAAGGTATGAAAGTTATGGAGGGTTGAACCTCGTAATGTTTGAGGAGAGGAGCTTTAGACTGCGTACCGTGCACATCGTAGAGGTCATTGTAAATGATAGATGCGGGACTTGGTGGAATTTTGCGGGAAATAATTGAGCAGTGAGGACTTATATTTTGTGTGCGTAATTCTATTTGGAACTTTGAGTAATTCTGGCACCAGGAGTAGTAAGTGAAACAATTAATAAGTTGAGGAGGACATTGAGCCGGCAGCGGACCGAGAACAAGATACAAGAAAGAAGATTGGTCGGAGCGGTGGATTCTTCCTGGCCTCATCGTCAAAGAGCGTATGAATATCTGGATATATCTAGAATAGTAAGAATATTAGCGCTATTTACAATGGTTCATGACCAAGGTGACATTTCATGTCAAAAGAATTAATTGAGGAATAAACTTATAACGTTCTCATTCTGAAAAAGAAAAGCTGATTATCATTTCTTCAGCATCTTGTGCAATCCATAGTTTAATAATTTCTTTCCAGAAACAAATTTCAGATTTCTCGCTTCTTCCGTATGGAGAGCGGATCGAAAGATTGTTTGCTAGGAAGAAAGTAAGTACCGGCGACGTTTATTTTCGTAAGAACCCAACCAGCAGAGCTAGTAGGATAATTATTTCCCTTTAGATGTGTTTGCGGGAAATTTAAAATCGCAACCACTTCGCCCAAAAATGATATAAATTCGGAAACCGGTTGCAAAAATAATTTAACAAAAACGGAGAGCGTTTCAATATATATTACCTATGTATATCCAGTGTGTGTGTATGTATGTATGTGTATATATATATATATATATATATATATATATATATATATAACACACCCACCTAGTATCTTACACACGTGGTGAGGGCGTGATAGTATGAATGCTCGTGAAGCGAGCTTAAAATTCTCAGGAAGCAGGATCTTTTGGGTATGAGAAAGGTCTGAACCCTTGACACAATGAATCAGATGAAATACGAATAAAATGAGCAGATATTCAATGAAAACAATACTGTGACGCAATTTTATAACAGGATAATGCACTTTAAGTAGTTGATCACTGAAAAAAAAAAACAATGCAAAAAAAAAAAAATGGCGTCTCCTCGAATGCCTGAACACACTTCACCAACTACAATTTACAATTTGCTCATTCCTCTCTCTGAATTTTCATCTACCAAATTATTTTACTCTTTTTAGCCTCTAGTTTTTCCGCGCACGGCTTTTAAAATGAATTTTACGCTTGTTTCAAGGAATCCCGTGCACAGGTGCTAGCCTTGGGCTTCGCACTCACTATAACACTGAACTTTAAAGAGAAAAAAAACAACAATAAAACGTAACATACACGTTACTTAAATCTGACCCCTTTACATATCACAGAAAACAATTACTTTTAACACAATACAATAAACTGACTTTTCCAGATAATATCAACTGTACAACATGTGAAAATCATTAATTATTTAAGTAAAATTGTAGTAGAAGTTATGGCCTCTTTGAATGAATTCAATAACACGTGCAGTAAATGAACTTGAAACTGCCACTCACATCATTTGGAATACTTCTCCCACCTATTCTGGACTTTTCACCCACTCTTAGCACGAATTGTCGTGTATTTTACGGCTATTCTCTTTTCCCAACTGATCGCCGCATAAAAGTTACCAGTTCCTTTACCTCAAAAGCTCCGCATCGCTCGCCTGTAGGTAACCTTGGGGATTTTCTGCCGCTCGCCCCGCGTTGCCACTCTTCTTCGCTTGCTGTCCCACGACGTTACGAGTTTCCTTCCCTCGAACTCCGGACTCCGCCAAGCTTCAATTTCCACACTCTTCTCCCGTTCTCCGGACTCGTACGATTCTCGTTCCATTCCAAATCTTTCTCACCTACGCTTCGCTCTTCCTGGGGTCGCCCTTCTTCTTCTGCCGCGCCTCGTACAAGTTTGTTCGCGCTTCCAGCCTCGAATAATTAATGTTGCTGAAGTTATGCTTTAAATGTCGGCCTTGATACCACAATTTGGGCGTGTGTGGTCTCAGCGTGCAATATGATATGCTGGAAGTAGTTAATGTCCTTCTGCGCGAATTTAACAAATTTGAAATTATTTCGAAGTCAAACAGTCACTTCACTAGCTCTCTCAAATATTGTGAATGCGAAGAATGTTTGTGCACTCAACTTCTTAATTACCTCACTTTCGAAGATACGCTTCTCACGCTAACTTTTAACTACCAAGTTAAAATAAACTCCTATGCTATCAAGTTTCAATCGCCTTCAGAACTCAATATAGTCACCGTCGCTGCTGCAATCGAAGAGAGCTCAGTCTAGTCGCCGTCGCTGCTGCAATCAAAGAGGGGTCCTCCGAGGCGCGCCGCGATACTTATGGTACACGCGCCTGGGGAAATTTTTTGGGGGTGAATATTCTCCTCTTTCGTGACCTCCCGGAAAAAAATTATTCACTAGTTCGGGCGTCAGAGTTCGAAAAGCTGATGGTAGATGGTGAAAAGTAGATGGCGCGTTTACAAGCCATCGCTCCACCGCGTACCCTACTCCTCTCTGTTCGTGGGCTTCTTTTCGTAGCTGATGATGGCGTTGGGGCCATGACGTCACTATATATATATATATATATATATATATATATATATATATATTTTTAATAATAAATTAAATGTATCCAATTTCCGAATTTATAAATAATTTGGACGCCAGGAAAAAGTACACTTGAATTCCTGATTATCTAATACCGTCTTCGGATATATTACAAATAAATGTAATACGTCAACCCGCTGGCTCGGTTGACGGGTTCTTATTAAATAATTGTTGCTTCTTACTCCGCAAACAATTACTAAATCTGCAATCCATAAGGGGTGGCGAGGAATCTGAAAATAATTCTAAAATGTCTACTCCAGGATTGCATATAATGGCAAATGAGAATCGGCTTTCTTTCAAACAAGATAATAGAATAGGAAATATTGAACTACAAATTGAAAACGTAGATGGTAAAATTGAACAACGGATGCAAGAGTGATTAAAAAGTATTAAAGTATTAGAAGAATGTAGGTCAGAGAAAGATATGTTAGATTTAAAAGGGAAAATAGACGAATTAAAAAATGAAATGATGATGACGCGTACTCAAGGAAATATGGCAACTTCGGCAGCGTTCTTAGCTGTACCTAATGATTCAAAATTTCATGGGGATATTAAAGAGCCGCCACGGTCTTTCATTGAAAAATTGGAAAGCTATTTTGTTATAAATAATATTCCCGAATGGTTAAAACTGCATGTTGTTAAACAGGCAATGTCGGCGAAGGCCCATCATTGGCTAACATCACTAGTTCCGGAACTGACAAATTATAGGGAATGGAAAGAAAACTATAGAGAGAGATATTGGAATGAGAGCCATAAGTTTGAATTGAAATATCGGTTAATAGGGGAAGGTATCGATAGAACGGTAAGGAATCAATGTGCGACGCGGAAAGTAGCGGCGTTTGAAGCTTCTGAAGGGAGGGCGGACATGGGCGAAATAATAAGAATAATCATTCGTCAGTTACAGACCGGTATTCAAAATTTATTGTGGAATTCAATGCCGGGAATGTCCGAGGATCTAGTCGAAAGATTAAGTCGCTTTGATCAAACATTAAGTGGAGAGTAGGAGCGATCAAATAACAACGGATGTAGTGCCATGAAATCGAATATTAATGGAATAGGGAAATTTCCTGATAATAATGGGAATCAAAGAAGTTATTGTCCAGAGGGAAAGGATGATAGGAGCAATAGTGCGAAACCAGAGAATAAGAAAATAGGAAATAACTATCCACGGAAATTTAAGGAAAATAAGAGGTACGAACATGTAGAAATAAATGTAATTGAACAGGAAAACTGAGGGAGTTCGTAATAAATGGGCGGGATATTTCGAACAGAAGGAACAGTGGCGGAACAATGGTAATTATAGCGATAGAAAGTATTGAGATTTCGGCGGAAGATTTATTAAGAGAAGATACGAATAAACGGACGGGGCCGAGCACGTGTTCAGTTTTAAAGGCGATGTTTCAGACGCAGCAGCAGACGTGTTAATAAATACTTGGGCGTTAATAAATATCTGTGCGGCATTACAAGAACTATGTGACCGAATAAGGGAAAACGGTGATGAAATTGAAGATTTGCCCACTAGAAAGCTGGATATCCGTGTAGCTAATGGCAGGCGCATCGAAACAAAGAGCTGACAAATTTGGGTGGAATTAGAGGTCCAAGGGGTGACGATACAGTTTCCGGCAATAATTGTAAAAGGCTTGATTCGTCCAATTATCCTGGGAATGGATGGTCTAAAGATGTGTGACCCTAAGGCCGATATAAGTAACAGGATAATAATGTTACGAAGTGACAAAGGGCAACAACATTGTTTAGGGATCAGAGAAATGGAGGACAAAGTTATATGTATTTGTGATATTGCGGAACAAGTCGAAGAAACCAAGAACCAATTCCACGCAGCGGCAGAGGGGGCAGTCGCCGAAAACGGTGTAGATAGTAGCCGTGCAATTGAAGAATTAATTAGCGAGTATCGGGATGTCTTCGGAAGTTCTAAGGATCCAGTAAAAGGGTACAAGTTTGAAATTGAATTGACAGATGACGAACCCTTTAATTCAAAATAATACCCGATTCCCCAAGTATATAAAATAGAGGTTAGGAAACAAATAAACACGATTCTCCAGGAAGGAATTATAAAAAATCTATGACTCCGTATGTAAGTCCGATAGTGATAATTCGTAAAAAGAATAATACCATTAGGTTTTGTATAGACGCAAGAAAGCTTAGCAGTAAAACCATTGCACGTCGCAAAAAAAAAAAAAAAAAAACGTCGAAATTGGAAGAGATGATACGGAAGATAATTTATGGACATTTAAAGAGGCGGCTGCGAAGACGAAGAAGAAACAAAATCAGTATTTTAAGGGGATATACAAGATGGAGGACGAAGCGTTAATTAGAGTACCTCAAGTATCGTCGGTGAATAAAAAATTGTTTTAAAAATTCTTTCCTGTATACAAAGGGCCTTATAAAATTGATAAGGTTCTTCGTAAAAATGCGGTGATCGTAAAAGATGAAAGAGGAAAACAGATGGGCACTTATAATTCCCGGAACATTAAACCCTACAAGTGAGATAACACGTGCGATGAATTAGTTCAAAAATAGAGTATAAATGGATGGAATTGAATATTATTGTAAATAGTAATGTGTAATGTTTTTTATTTTATTTTGTGTCTGTAGTAATATATAATGATGTGTAAATAGGAAGAACATTTAGATAGATAAATGGAGAACGAAATAAGAAAGAAAGGGGGGGGAGAATAATTATGCAACACAAACGGTGACTCAATGAAATGGATATGGATAATGTTGGCAGTCTTTGTAAGTCTTTGTAAATAGTCCTATGGCTGGAAGAGAAGAGAGTGATGTGAATGAGAGTATAGTGTAATAAGTACCAGTGCAACAATGGTACGAAGATAAATGGAAAGTGAAGTGAATAGAGCTGTAAGAGATCTTGTCATTTATTTGAGTTAAAAGAAATAAGATGACGCTTAGGAGGAGGGACGTTGTTACACACCAAAAATGACGGACATTTTATTTAGGCAAATGAAGGTCAAAATGTTGTAGATATTGCAAAAGACGTGGGTTTCTATGGTGCAGATGCGCAGATGACACCGTAGCAACGCGAAACGAGTTCGTTTGGAAGCAGGTGCGGAAGACACCGTAGCAACGCGAAAAAAATAAAAGAAAAAAAAACAGCGAGCTTTTAAGGGTGGACCAGATTGGGAATTAGGGCATTCCGACTCGTGTCGTGGTGGTGACCGGATCGCTTGCGCGTTTTTTCTTGAGGTAAATTATCAAATCGGGACTTTATACGGGTTATTTCGTGAGAGTGAACATTGAACTTGAACATAGAATATTTTTGTATTTTTTATTACAATAAATTCCGTTCCCTAGTATATATAACAAACTTATAGCTCAGTCTTACGACGGCGCAGCGTCCATGTGCGGAAATGTGAACGGCATCCAGGACCTTATAAAACAGACTAATCCACAGGCACTTTCTATTCATTGCTACGCACATATCTTGAATTTAGTACTTTCTCGTAGTGTTAATAACATCCGAAAATGTAAAATTTTCTTTAGTAATTTGAGTGGTATTGCTGCCTTCTTCTCGCTGTCACTGAAACGAGCAAAATTTCTGGACAATTTTCCGCAAAGACGGTTGCCATCTGTTTGCCCAACTAGAAGGAACTATATGGAGCGACTTGTGAAAACTGAGCGTGTGCACAGAAATGATCTTCAGAAAGTATTCACTACTGTGCTGTATAACCAAGATGATGTTGAAAATGATATATTGGCTCCTGTTAGTGGTTATTTGTCAATTTTGTCTGACTTTTTGTTTTGTTTTTTGTTGAGAACGTTTGATAAAATCTTTTCGTTCTCGGGAATATTGTACAACATTCTCCAAACAAAGGCACATACCATCGGTTACTGAAGACAAAAAATTAAAGAAACAGGAAGAAATATAGCTGATATGAAGAGCGAGTATGAAAGTGTACATTCTGAAACCATTAGGGAAGTTGACGAAGAATCTAGGAGAGTTACTGTAAATTGGTAATAGATTGGAATTACAGAGTTACTGTAATACTTGTAATACCGGACAAGCGACCATATTACGAAATTTTTGTGGACAATCAGAGATCGATTTCAAGACTATGGAAATTTGCAGTTCTTGGAATTGATATCAAATGATATTGGCAAGTATAATACACACAAGAAACAGTTTCCCCAGGAGGAATTTTCTGGCTTCCTTGGAGCTTATGGGAGTAATATTGATGAAGTAAGATTACGCATTACAATAAGTTAATTAACTTATTGTATTTTATAGCACCGAAGAGTTTCAAGAGAAAAGCCCATATGAACTGTTGAAATCTTTGAATTTCATGTTGCTATTCACATGCTTTCCACAACTTACTTATTTCAGTGTGATATGGCGTTGGATTCTGGAGACATCTCGCAAAAAAAATAGTATATCAATATGTAGAAATGTAAAAGTTGCCGAATTAATAACGGTATAACAAAACATAATTTATCCGCCTCAAAGACGTATATTCCTCTTCTAGTGTGGTGTTCCTGTCTGCACACGCCCATGTGCACACATTGGGGGTTCTGATCAGTAGCAGCGCGCTCCTGCGGAGTGGCTGCCGAACTACAGCGAGTCGGCAGCCACGAGCCCTTTGTGTGTGTGCATGTGGTAGGCACGTGATCTCCGCCCCCATTGCCCATAGGGCACGCGGCCTGCAGCACCGCTGCCCGGGCTCGTTCACTTTGAGCTGAACTGTTGAGGGAGCAGGTAGTGGTGAGCGCCACGAGCAGCAATGCGCTGCCAAGATGCCTTGATTGGGTGGTAAACCGGGCCGTTGAAGGCCAAACTGGTTATTTCAATGCATTACAATGCATTAATTTAGTTTTGCATTCACAATTGTAAAACCGGGCACTTCTTACGAGAGTGCTGGCGTAAGTGATGTGATTTTCTCACCACGCCACGTGGTTTTGGAGCATGTGTGCATGGAGATGGTGTATTTTAATGTGTTGCTACTTTATAAGTTTTTTGTTTGTGTAGAAAGGGGAAAAAGTGTTTAGTTTGTAAAACTTCAGTCAAACTTATTTGTTTTATTAAATCATTTAAACTGAAAGTATTATGTTTTATTTGTATATATGTGAGTGTGTGTGTGTAAGAGTTACCAGAGGGAACTGCTGCCATGGCAAATTATTTATGATGCAATTGCAAATGTTTCATGGACGATGTGTGGCGAGTTTTGCTGTGGCGTACACTGTCTAACGGTTAAAGTTTGTCATGAAAGCAATAAGCTTTCATGACAAATTAATGAATTAAATTAAAAAAAACATTGAGTAGGGGAAAACAACATGTAGTGCTTTCATAGATTTAAAGTCAGCATTTGATACAGTACCCAGCTATGTGATGCACTGGAGAAAGCAAAGGTTTCAAGCAAAATGATGAGGGTAATTAAAAGCATTTATAAAAATGTGTATGGTACTGTAAGGCTGGACGGACAACTTAGTGGGAAATTTAGAAAGGGCAAAGGAGTTAAACCGGGAGATTCATTGAGCCCTCTACTATTTATAATCTTTATGGATCAGGTAATCAAATAAACCAAAAAGCGTACTAAAAAATGAAAAATTGGAAATTGGACTAGTATGGATATTTGGTGTATGCGGTTGATATTTTATTACTCGCCAAAAACCCAGGAGAGCTGCAAGAGATAACTGAGTGGGGGTATGCACTGGAGGATAGGGGTATGAAGATAAACATCGATAAGAGCATGGGAATGTGTATAGGCAAAGAGAAGAAAGAAACATCAAATGAAGAGAGGAAAGCATGGAGCAAGTAACAAGCTATGAGTATCTAGGAACAATAATTTCGGAAAATATGAAGAAGAACTGAATAATAGAGTGGAGAAAGCAAACTCTGTGTATTATCAAATAAAAAAGAATTTGTTAAGATTGAATGTAGGTACTAAAACAAAACTCCAAATTTATAAATCCGTATATATACCAACATTTATATATGGAACTGAAAGTATGCCACATAATACGAAAACAGAAAGTAGAGTCACAGCTGTGGAAATGAAATTCCTACGCAGGGTAGTAGGGAAAACGAGAAGAGATCGAATCAGGAAAAATACAATCAGAGAGGAACTAAAAGCATAGACTAAAAAGGTATACATCTTTACTCTATGCTAAAAATTACCCCGCTACTCAAATGGAAAATAAGGCTCTGAAGTGGTATGGACATGTTGCTAGAATAGCAGAGGATAGAAAACGGAAAAAATTATCGAAGCCAGGCCAGAGGAAAAGAAACCACCTGGAAGGCCTAGAGGAACATGGGACGCGTATATACAGAATATATGTCAAAGGAGCGGAGCTACAATAGGAGAGGTGAAGCGCAAGGCACAAGACAAAGAGGAGTATGTCGAATGGCTAACCCGACGCTGAGAGGCATCAGGGGAAGCAGAAGCAGAAGACAAATTAATGCATTAAAAAGTAGATAAATGTGTCACAATACAATGATTTACACGACATCCTTTAACATTATCATTTACGTAGTTTGTACCAAAATGACGCGCCGGGAATTACTCATTCCCATCTTCAAGTTTATACAAATACTAGCTAAAGTACCCGGCGTTGCTCGGGCATTTATTACTGTAAATTATTATAGGAAGAAGGAATTATTGAAGAGGAATTCAATATTTTCATGCCCTGCGGCGGGACCTACCTCTATCTCATCCTTGTATCCCTTTTCCGCCCTACTCCCTGCCATGCTCTGCCCCCGCCACGCCACGCTGCTATCTGTCTTCTCTTGACACCCATTTGGAAATTTCCGGATTATCTTGCTCACTTTTCACAAATAATTATATTTTTATTATGTGAAGTTCCAGCTTCTAAACATTCACTTTATAACTAAAAACAATAAATAAATCTAAACTACAAAAATAAAATACTTGTAGAATCACATGTATAATTTTTGTAGTTTTATATAATATTCCAACACTATCAATAAATTGTCACGTAAAACGTATCCTATGTATTTTCTCTTCTATTGTATTCATAAAGAAAGTTTTGAAATTGATCTGTCAACTCGTGACCTTGAAGGGACATACTGTTTTAAGCTGTGTATAACATGCGGAAGTTCATGCACGGGCACGGTAGTAGGTAGATCAGGAGTAATAGTTATAGATGTCATAACGTAATTGATGAATCATAATCATAAAAATAAATGAAAATACTTGTATCTATTCTGATACATATAATATTTTCTGATACACATAATTACCAGTTTTTATAATGCTGAAGACAAAAATATATATGTTTAATGACCTATGTGCTAGTTATGTGTAGTATAAAACTTATTTGTTCAGGTAAATCCAATTCATCATGTGACTCATACATTAAAAAACTAATGATCCACCAACATGACATTATGTGTAAATAATAAATTGGCAATGAACTGAGCCATATAACAAAACAATATTAGCATCATTATTTTATCTCAAGTGATAAAGATTGTGGATCCTGAAAATGAATAATAGAAACCAAAGACTCCCAGATATTATTTGCTTAGACAAAAATATTTTTAGACAAATTCATTTTTGCTAATATTTTTTTAGAAAAATATAAATGAACTCATTCATTGAGAGCAATTGATATGCAAAACAAATTTATAGATTAGTCTTAATATGTAAATGATAATTCATAAATTACACACCACTGTTCAAACTTCCTTCGCATATTGAAGAAAAAATTTTACTGGATGGACAGAGAACATATACACTGTTGTATTTGTGGGTTAATATATAACATCAGTAGCTCGTAACTTTATTCATCTATAGCATACATTTGATATACTGGCGCGGCACACGCGGTCACAACACCACTCGAGAACATAAAAAGACCCCTGCGGTACCGTTGTGCCGGCCGGCGGGAGGAGGGGGAGAAGCCGGAGTCAGTGTTACCAACTGACCTATTACATAACATTTCTTCCCTCTTTTAAATGATCCTGGTTACAACTATGGTGAATAATGTAAGGGTGCACGACATATGCGTGTGGATCTGCGGGGTAATATTGGTGTATGCAGTAAATGAGAAGCTCGGTCTGGATTTCGCAGTGTGACTGGTGTAGCTGGTGTCTGGATTAATGCTGGAGTCACGTTGGCACGAGCAGCTTCTGGCGCCCTCTCAACTGATGCTGTGGTTGCTGGTGTTTGGAAGAAGTGGGTCCGTCGTCGCCTGGGTGTAGTTCCGCCTACTTCGTCGGTGGTCGGTGTCTGGTCCCCTGCGGTCAGTTGTTCTTCTGAAAATTCCCGAAGTTGGTCGATATGTCGCTTGACCCGTTTTCCCTAGTAGTAGACCTCATAGTGTAGATCTCCGATGTGGGCCGCGATGGTACAAGGAAGCCATCTGTCCATGTTCGGGTTGCCGGATAGAAAGTAGACGGACTGGCCCACTTCAAGAGTGCGAAACGTAGAGTCCATTTCTGCCCTTTGTTTTTGACAGATCTTTGTGCGAACATCTGCGGGTCTTGTCAGGTTTAGACGTGTTCGAAGCTCTCTTCCCAGAAACAGCCGAGATGGGGACTGTCCAGTGGTAGAATGAGGCGCCTTCCTAAATTGTCGGAGAAACTCGTTCAGGTTGGTCCGCAGGTTGGTTCCTTTGGTGGTCTTCATGGCGTGGACGTTATTTTGGTAACGCCATGGACGTTATTTTTTTTTTGAAAAAACGGCTTCGTAGCGTAAATTCTATTTTAAAAAGGAGTCCACTGCCGTTTGCAGATCGAAAATCGGACAATTTGTTCGGACGTTATCAGTCAAGTAAATTTTGCTTATTTTAGTGCTGCCACGTGGTGGCGACAAATTGATCTAATGACGGTGCATTTAGCCTTAACACATACAATATTCATCCATGTTCCGACTATATACGTTTTGACCAAGGAGGTTATAATCACGGTGTAAGATATACTATCTGAGATATACTATCTTACACCGTGGTTATAATATATAATTTAATATTATAACTAAGCCTCTATAGGGGGAGTATACGCAGACGCCATTCTTGGTAATTGCTTGCCGACAAGCGTATGTAAATGTAGGGCACCGTACTTACCGACGACGTTTTCACGAACACGTCGAACGGAAAACGTCGCGTCCGCACTATTCGTTTTAAAAAAAAAAAAAAAAAAAAAAAAATTTAATGTGAAAACGTCGTAAGTACGGTGCCCTGCATTCTCCTCTTGTAAATAGAAACTGATATTTTAAAACGTTTGTAAGTTGGACTAAGGTTATGTTTTACATTTGTAAATAGAGAATACAGATACACTAGAGTTCTAAAAAGACAGGGCCTTAGTGTAACTACATTTTCCCTTAGTAAACTAAGGGAGAATTTGAAGTATAATATGGAGATAAATGCGACTTTTTACATCGCGGGTAGCGCAACTAGAGGCATTCCTTACCAGAGAGCGATTTTATTTTTAATATGAAAACATATACTGTTCAGGCAAACCTTGGTGGCTTAAAATAACCGAGTTGGGAAACTCTAAATTTAATTTTACATTGTGAATACAAATGTAAACCATAACCTTTGGCCAACTTACAAACGTTTTAAAATATCAGTTTCTATTTACAAGTGGAGAATTCAGGGCACTGTACTTACCGACGACGTTTACACACTTCTCAAGAAACTGTTCACAGTGACCGAAATTGCGTCAGAGTATTTTTTTGTTTGGAAAATAACGAAAAGTAGCAAGACGCGACGTTTTCCTCTACATTTACATACGCTTGTCGGCAAGCAATGACCAGAGTATATGGCAATGACCAAGAATGGCGTCTGCCTATAACTGTCTTTTTAGAACTCTATTATAATCATATTGAAACCAAGGAGGTTATAATATATAATTTAAAATTATAACCTCCTTGGTTTCGACCGAGACGTGGTACTTTCTCGATTTCACCCGTTATTTATATCGATACGGTTTTCGATTGCTTTAACGTTGTGCCCGAACTCAGCTGATTTGAAGTTTAACCCGGGAGTGCCCGCAATAGATTTGTGAGATCCAAGCCACGGCAATTTTATGTTCCTGTCTCTTATTTTATGTTTCTGCACTAATGTGCAAAGCGTTAGTCGTCTGGTATTCCATGTATTCCTTCATTGTACTTTTCTGAGAAAGCCTGACTTTCAATTTTCATCCTTTCGTTGAATCTTTTCCAGTGAGCATGTTGAATGTTGATCGCTGCGCTGCACTGGAGCAGCTTGAAGCATTGTGAACTCCTGGCGTAAATGGTACGTATGGCATTGTTTTCAGCCGGTCTATGACAAGTTCAGAAAATGTAATCAGTAGTCTTATCTAGGGTCGACTGTCACAATTTCTCCCGAAGAGAAATATGTGAGGAGACGTCTGTAGCGAAGAGGGAAAAAAATGCGAACGTTGCTAGATGGAAAAAAGACAGACTTACTAGATATATTTGTGAAAAATGAGAAATATATGTTTGTTTAGAATATGCCAAAATCATTTGCGAAATTTGTATTTCATTTTATTTAATAAGTTAATAAGATGTTTAATTATTTTAGGTTTACTTTGTCAATTTTTACCTTTTGCAACAAAAGTAGACTTATTCAAGCAAGGTTTTTGCTGTGTACGATTCATTAACAATTGCATTTGAAGACACATACAAACCAAATACAATATGTATTCCTGTAAATGGAGTTTCAGACCATTCACATTCATAAAAAATTACAGCTATTTCTGAGAGATACATTGCAGGTTCTGGCATGAGTCCATCTATTGCTGTCACTCCTGGGTTTAATTAGTGCTGTATGAGTTAACACTCGTACTGCTAGCCTCACAGTTTTCAATTGCCTGGAATCGTCAATTGGAATTCATTGGATATGTAGTAAATGCTTCATAAGAAACAGGCACAGTATTTGTGGAAGTCTGTAAAGTGCTTAGTGAATTCATTGGTTAGGTCAAGGTGAATTACTACCATGAAATGTCATGAAAAATAAAATAAAAAGGTTAAAAGAATAATGTCATTTCTAGTAAGTGGGTCAAATGATATAAATAGGTATTCATAGGAAGCAATAATGTTAGTAGTTAATTGCATGGTATTTCTTCACTTGCTTACAAATTTACAAAAGTTTGGATCACTTAACTTTAACCACACACATAAACTGTGAAGTACCTATCATTAATTTTTCATTAAATCTGAATACTGAAGAGGGCATCTGTAATTTTACTTCATGTGGATATTTTAAATTTAGGTTTATGGGGTCTATGGGATTTTGAATTATGTATTCAATTCTGTCATGCTACATCGTGAGAATCTTAATATATGTAGTTTGTCAGTGTATCACTATCAAGGTGTTGATTACATCAATCAATTTGGCACATTATTTGTGTGAAGAATAGTATATAATTCTAAAATAGTACTGAAATAGTGAATTGGTTAACAAAATGAATAAGGGAAGAAGATTTGTATCTCTCACATTCATTCTGCTTTTGTTCCTTTTGTTGTATAATATATTTTGTATTTAAATCTCTTCACTTCATTAGTAATATCTTAGAATTATGTAATATTTTCTTTACACAAATAATGTGCAAAGTTGATTAACATAACCTACACTGACAAACTACATATGCTAAGATTCACAAGATGCAGTATGACAAGACCCACTTACATTGAATACAGGATTGAAAATCCCATTGACCTCATGGTAGCCTTCAAAATTACAACATATTGGTGATCTTCAATTAAGAAATATAAATTTAGAATATCCATATGGAAGTAAAATTACAGAACCCCTCTTCAGTATTGAGATTAATGATAAATCAATACTAGAGGTGCTTCACAGATCAAGGGTGTGGTTAAAGTAAAGTAATCCAACCTTTTGGTCAATTTGTAAGCAAGTGAAGAAATACTATGCAATAAAGTGCACTAACAAAATTGCTTCCTATGAATACTGCTTTATATCATTTGACCTAGTTACTAGAAAAGACACAATATTTTATTTTCTTATTGTATTTAATTTTAATGACATTTCTTCTCTGGTACTAATTCACCTTGACCCAAACAATGAATACACTTAGCACTTAACTGATTTTCACTGATATTTTGCGTATTTCTTGTGAAGTCTTTACTACATATCCATAACTTATAATTTCGGGCAATTAAAAAGTGTGAAGCTAGCAGTAGCACTAATTATCCTTTAATCAAATCAGTTCAGAAACATGAAAAGACAGTGCGATAATAGCAACGTCATTATGAATCTTTCTAGAGGGCGTTGGTTAATAACACCATAGAAATAGCAAAATACTCTGCCGGCCTAGACGGGAACAAGTACCATACAACGATTAGCGTGCGATATAAGTCGCCCGCTAAATCCGGCGGAATAGCGGGGCCAGCTGACACTTCGATTTCGAGTTGGCAAAGGCATGCAAAGAGGGGATTTTGCACCCTCGTTAAAAAAACCATCAAGGGGGAGTTTAGCACTTGAACGTTAAAACACTATCGATCTTCTGGGAATGCGCAGTTCAAGTTTTCCATCACTTTAGTGCATCTGCGCATGCGGAGAAAATCGATAGTGAATATGCTGTCCGCTATGGCGTGCACCTGCTTTTGTGCACCTGCCCATGCGTAAAAGATCGAGATTGCTACCGGGTAAGGCGTGCACAAACGCCCTATAAATGCATTCAATTGCTGGCCGTAAAAGCGTGCTTTTCACCTTCGAAAGTTAAGGCTAAATAGAGATGTCCAGAACAAGTGCCTTTTAGTATACTTGTTTTTTTCTAACGTGGCGACTGAGGGTAGCATCATGGATGAACAATCTATGGTAGTATCTCCAAGATGGAATTCGGCACGACTTTTTCAGAACAAAACTAAAAAAAAAATATTAAATTAGTTGAATTTGGAAAAAGAAATAAAAGAAAATGAAAGCAAAACGACATTAATAATTATAAAATATGCCTAATATTTCATAAAATGTTACCTTTATTCAGAGTTCGCATCACACAACATTCGATGAAGGCAATTGATCAAATTATAATTAACAAAACTACTACTCGATATGAAGTTGAAACAAAAGATTTGGCCCAAATTCTTACCATTATAAGAAATGCGATCACTGACACAATAAATAATACACGTATGACTAGATTGTTTACTAAAAGTAAAATTAAATTATTCATTGATTACTTGATGCAGGAGTCATGGGAAACGGTTTATAATACTGCTGATACAAACGACAAATATTATTCTTTTTTTTCAACTCTTTCATTTCATTTTAACACTTGCTTTCCTCTTAAAAAAAAAAAAATTTAAAATATCTCAAGATTTCCTTATCTACTTTAAAAAATACAAAACATTGTTACGAAAAGTCATAAGGCAGGCTAAAATCATGAAAAACTGTCAGGATATTTTGAACTCAAATAATAAAACAAAAGCAATGTGGAATATAATAAAAAATACTACCAAATCAAATAGAAAACCCGTAGAGAATGTTGTTTTAAAATATAACGATATAAATGTGAACGATCCGGCAACAGTGGCTAGTCTCTTTAACCAATACTTTTCGAGAATTGCTGCCGATCTCACTAAGGGTCTTCAGGCACAAAATTCAAAAACAGACAGTTCACCCAAAATTTTAGACACTGTTCGTTTCCGAAACTTCTTCCTATGAAATTCTCAAAATAATCGGTAAACTAAAAAATAAATATTCGTCCGGTTTAGATGAATTCCCGGATTCTTTGTTAAAGACTTGTGCGTATGCCCGTTAACCCGTACACCCGTTAACTCACATATTTAATGCATCTTTATGCACTGGAACGTTTCCAGATATTTTCAAAACAGCTAAAATTAAGCCGCTTTTCAAAAAAGGCAACAACAATGAAATTCAAAATTATCGGCCCATATCTCTTCTATCAGTCTTTTCAAAAATATTAGAGAGACTTTTTTACATACGAATGGAAACCTTTCTCAGTAAACACGACGCGCTTTCAGATTGCCAACATGGATTTAGAAAATCAAAATCAACGGAAACAGCTATATTTACTTTTCTTAAAGATGTCGCCTCATCATTGGATCAAAACGAGGTACCTATTGGATTATTTTTAGATCTCTCAAAAGCTTTTGACGACATTGATCATGACATTTTACTTCATATGGAATTCGTGGTATTGCTCTAGATTGGTTATGTTCGTACCTTAAACAACGATCTCAGAGAGTTGAAATACCTTACTGGAATGATGGAACATTACGTACGCACCTTTCCGACTCTTTGCCCGTTGCATGTGGAGTTCCTCAAGGATCGATTTTAGGCCCTATTCTGTTCCTACTTTACGTAAACGATATGCCCTCGACGATTCGAAACGGAAGAACGGTTCTTTGCGGATGATACGAACATCCTTTGCAATAAAGAAACAGTAAAAGTACAAATCAGATGTTTCAAATTGGTTCCGAAATAACAAATTAATAGTAAACGAAAAGAAAACGGTTTTAATGCAGTTTTCCATTTCAAATAAACAATTCTGTGCCCCATTGAAAATGAACAGTGTACCATTGACTGATGTTAAGGCAACAAAATTTGTAGGTCTCTCAATTCAGTCAAACCTTAAATGGAACGTTCATTTAAATGAATTGAACACAAAATTAAGTTCATTATGCTACGCGTTCAGAATTCTTGCAAATTCAGTCAGCCTTCATACTGTCGTGTATACTTCGCGAATGTTCATTCCCGCCTGAGATATGGCATAATATTCTGGGGAAATACATCTTATAGCTCCCAGACTTTTAGATTACAAAAACGAATTGTACGAATAATAACCAAATCCCACCCACGTGATTCATGTAAGCCTCTCTTCATTAATCTAGGAATTCTACCATTACCGTGTCTTCTTATTTACGAATCAGTGGTTTTTGTAAAAAATGACTTGCTCAAGGGCGGGAATATATTTTCAGAAAATGCCGATAATTTTAACAATGATACATAATGCATTATTTACCATTTGGACTGTATAAATGAGTATAAACAACATGTAACAACTATTGTACTACAGCTTCCGGGTCAATGACCCCCATCTCGATCAGGTTTTTCGTCCAGTTTCCCTGATCCATTGAGCAAATGCTGAGATGGCCCCTTGTTTTGCTTCTGGACATAAATGTAACTTCATTTTCTGTGCACGTCTTCTAGAATTCAGGGAAATACAATTATTTAAATTATCGTTTCCATGTTGTCGCGGCAGGAAGTAATAAGAGCCAAAATTTATTGCGTATTTATCCTTGAAAATAGAGTTTATTACATGGGAGTTTTTTTGATTGTTTTTTTTTTCTCCCTTTCAAAATTCAAAATTTATTGCTTATTTATCCTTGAAAATAGATTTTATTAAATGGGAGGTTTTTTTTCTCCCTTTCAAAATTCAAAATTTATTGCTTATTTATTTTTGAAAATAGATTTTACTACATGGGAGTTTTTTTCTCCCTTTCAAAATTCAAAATTTAAGTAGTATATGATTTAGTGTAGGGATCACAGAATTTTGAAAATGTGCACACAATTCACTTTTCCCCATAGCACGTCATACACAGTTTTTAACTGTTTTTTTGACGTAAAATAAATAAAATAAAATAAATAGTTGAAAGAAGCTACTAATATCATCCGTAGGCTAACTGTCCAAGGTGAACTGTGTCTGATACTGTGCCAGCAGTCTTTTAGCGAAAGATCGCTCCAAGGCGCAATATATGATAGGGCAGAACTTCAAATATGTTACCTCTTCGGGTGTCACATTCTGCTCTATATCACTGAATTTTGAATTTTTGTTTCCACTTACTATTTCGGCGATAATTTTTAAAGTCAAATATAATGATTTCATCTGTATCATCGTCGAAGAATCTATTCGAATGCCACAAATTCTTTTCAAAGATTAAGGGCCGAATTCATAGTCGACACTTAAGGAATAAGAGAATCCTTAAGTGATAAGTGCTTTCTCAAAATAAGTGTTCACTTACAGGCGCTTGTATTTCATAGACGTTCCTTACGACCGCGGAATGAGTGTTCCCTTAAGCGAAAGGGAAATGTGGCAACATGGCATTGGCGGCTGCTGATTCGAAGTTCTTGGTAAGCGAGTTTACACACACTCCTTTTTGTACAAAGAGCGTCCAATTTGACAGGAGAGCGGGCACTCCAACGTTGAGTTGACGCGCGCAGCAAAATTAAACATTTTGGAAACATAGCTGAAACGATGCAACGAGAATTTTTAGTTAAGGTGAAATCGGCAGTCCTCTTTACGTCATTGGGACTTTCTCGATCATCGGCACAAGTAAATTCACTACTGTGGTTTTATTAAAACGAAACCGCTTTCGGAGCTGTTCATCATTATACATTTTCAATGGATTGCTCCCATCTCCAATATATCTACTTGTATTTCGCAGGACGTGTTGAGTATAAAACTCAAAACATTCGGCGAAGTCGTTATCTATAAAACGCTTTACAAATGAATAGTTTTAATTGACTACTAATAACACAAATTTTTAACTGTAAAACCAACAAAACGAATTCAACAGTAGGTGAACGCTACGTAAAAATATAACCTAAACTGGTAACGACTGATGAAACGAGACAACCATAAGGGCCACTTAAGGGAGCAAGCTGCCTCGCTTATACGAATGAGTGCGCAATTAAGACTTTACTCAAGGGCGGTTTATGAATATGATTCGTTCACTTAAGGGAACACTCAGTTTAAGGGTCGACTATGAATTCGGCCATAAGTATCATATCATTCATAATAGGAGAAATCGTTTCCGTTTACCAGCGCCATTATATCTAAAAGGAGTTCAGGCAAATACTGCTGCAAAGAACGAGTCATTCTCACGATTCTTCACGAATAGCATTCGCATTCACATTCATGAAGTATATTTGTCGATTTTGATGAGACAAATATGCATAGTAAATGAAATTTGAAGAGAAATATGCCACATAAAGACAAATAAGCAACAAAATATAAATAATAATTTAGATATAATGGAAATATGATACATTAACACAAAATACACTTAATATACCATATAATCTCATGGAATTTCAGTTCGTTTGATTGTTTTGTGGCCATTTGATAATTAGCATATTATATAGTTAATAATTAACAATATGATTTTTCATAAACTTCCGAGCCTTTAGCAGTAAATTGGGAGCGGACGACTACTTTTTCGCCAAATTACACAAAAATACACATTTTCAAAAAGTTCAACATGAACTCTTTTGCAGATGTTTTTTATTAACACATTTCATCTTAATGAAAATTGTATCTTCATAATTGTAGTTGTAGGAAAACGCCGAAAAAAATTGAATTTTTTCCATTTTCGAAAAATTACGGTTTTCAACCAACATGAGACCTACACACATTACACATTAAACATCCTTCAGACTATTCACAAAAAAATTTATCAAAAACGATGGAACTTTTTGAGAAAAAATGTATAAACAAAAATTAACAATTTCATGCAAAGATAAGCAAAAAACCCTAAATTTTTTGTAAAATTGTACATGACATTATTTCAAAATATATCTTTAAGAACAGATTTTATGAAGGTGGCAAATATGTATCTTCAATATAATTCAAATATATCTTCTGACTACCCAACAACAAAATTGAATCAAAATCAATGTAATTTTTTGAAATTTTTGAAAATGTCTCAGGAGCTTCATGTAAAGTACCCCCAAAATTGAAATATTGGTTTCAAATTCAAGGGGCTGCGACACGAGCCTGATCGAGTGGAGAATATCAATTTTGGAGAAAATTGACTGAACAGTTTAGCCGCTAGCGTTGTTCAGAGACTGACACATTTTGCCGTCAATCGATTTTTCGGTATCAAGGACAAACAAAGCATATATTCTGACTACTCCATGGATTTTTTGTCTTAATTTAGCAACTGGTTTTATGCACTTTTTCGTCATCAGCGCCCGGCAATGAATTTTTTACGCCTAAAATCCGTTTTTTCACGCAGCAATACAGAACTTTATGCTATGTATTACTCCGTATGCATGATCGTACACGAGAAAGTAACTAGTGGTACAGAATGGCACAGACTTTCTCGTAGAGAACTTTTCTAATTTCCTTGGCGTGGATTGGTACTGGACAGTCTTGTCCCTCCTTGCCTGCTGCCATCTATCGCCGTAAAGAGTAGTTTTTGGAATTTTCGCAACTTTTCAGTTTCCTAATAGTAAAACCGAAATATAATTTTAAAAATATCATAGAAGGCTGAAACATCGTTCTAAATAGCAATTTTCATTGAAAAATTTGGAGCCGTTTTTGAGGAAATGGCGTTAAGCGTTACTACAAAAACGAAATTTGAAGCTATTTTTCACAGGAATCTATTGAGTTTTCGAAAAACTTCAATTGAAGTTATTTGAAGAACTTCCACTCAAATTGAATATGGCAAATAAATCCATTCAAATGTGCATATTAACGGCGTGAGAGATATTTGAAAAATATTGTTTGTGTAGTTTTTTAAAAACAAAAAAATTCACCAAAACGAACTTTACGTCATATTAAACAATACAATTAGCACTATCAATTGGAAAATGTTTTAATAGAAATTTGAAACCGTTTTTGAGAAAATGCAGTTTGAGCGTTTCTGAAAATGCGGAATTTTGTGGTCATTTTCACCGAAAACTTGATTTTCGAGAAACTTTACTTGACATTATTTAAAGCACGTGTAAAGCAAAGCATAAATATAATACTGTGAAGAAATCACCTCTAATTGCCGACGTGAGAAAGTAAAAAAATTACATTTTTGTAAATTTTGAAAAAACAAAAAATAGAGCTATATGGCGTTTATGTCATCGTGTAGGTAACATTTGCCAGCAATCTTAGCAAAAATTTTAAGAAAAAATTTGGAGCTGTTTATGAGAAAATTTTGTGTTATTTTTTAAAATTGCAAATATTGCATGCACTATTGGATGAAAACTACTAAAATTTTTAAAAATCTACACGACCTTAATAAAAGATATTTATGGACAACCCATTTCATTTGTAGGAAAAATCTATATCTTAAATTTTATACTTGTAGGAAGACGCCGGCAAAAATTAAAACTTATGCAATATTTGAAACTTCAGAGTTAACGGTGGAAAACGGACCTATGCCACTTTTATAAGTGTATTTTACTCTGTTCTTACAAGAAATTTATGAAAAAATTTGGAGCTGTTTTTTGAGAAAATTTTGAAAATGTCGGGAGGCCTTCATGTAAAGTACCCCCAAATTTAAAAAAAATGTTTTTCAAAATCTCAATGCTTCAATTAAAGCCAGATGCACAGGTGATTCTTCAATTTGGAAAAGATCGTAAGTGTAGTATAGGCTAGGTTTGTTCACATACGACCGACCGACGGACGGACGGACGTTATGAAAAAAAAAAAACACACAAAAAAAAAAACAAACCTTTTTTGGTATCAGAAGATCCCAAAACGTGTATTTCCGTTCAAATCTCGTAATCGATTTTCTGCAGCATTACATAACTTTCCCTATACTACGTATAGACATACGTATCCGTACATACGTATGTATGCGAGAAAGCAACTAGAGGTGCGACAGAATGGCAGACTTTCTCGTACCAAATTTTTCTAATTTCCTTGGTCTGGCTGTTAGGTCGTGCTCCATTCTGTGGCCAGCTGCCATCTATTGTTGCCCAAAGGACATTTTTTTGCTTTCCTTGTGGTATAACTGAATCATTACTTCAAGAATATTAAAGATAGGTAAAAACTCGTCCTAAATAGAAGTTTTCATTCGAAAATTCGTAGTCGTTTCTAAGAAAATGGCGATTAAGCATTGCGGTAAATGTGAACTTTATTCTTATTTTTAACAGGAATTTATTGAGTGTTTGAGAAACTTCATTTGAAGTCATTTCAAGCACATCCACTTACAAATGTAATAATGCATACAAATCGATAGAAATGTCCACATTAACGGCGTGAGAGGTATTTCAAGAAAATTACATTCGTGTAATTTTGAAAAAACAAAAGAATACACCGAAATGAATTTTACGTCATATTAAACAGTGCAATCAGCACTATCTATTGAAAAAATGGAAGAAAAAAATTTGAGCCATTTTTGAGAAAATGGCGTTTGAGTGTTTCTGAAAATGAGAAATTTTGTGCTAATTTTTCCAGAATACTGTTGAATTTCGAGAAACTTTATTTGACATTATTTAAAGCACATGTGTTCATAAATATAATACTGTGAAGAAATCGCCTTTAATGTAAATTTTACAGGCGTGAGAGACAAGTAAAAAAAAATTATTTTTTTAATTTTTTGAAAAAGCAAAAGAAAACACCAATATGGCGCGTATGTCACAGCGTAAGGTTCGTTTGGCACTAATCTTAACAAAATTTTAAAGAAATATTTGGAGCATATTTGAGAAAATCTTGTTCTTTTTATTTTTTAAAATTTCAAATATTGCACGCATTATTGCTCGAAAACTACTAAAATTTCCAAAAAAATTTACATGACCTAATTGACCTAATTAATTATTTATGCACAACAAATTTCATTTAGAGGAAAATTTCATGTCTTTAATTTTGTAGTTATAAGATGACGCCGGAAAAAATACAAACTTTTGCAATTTTCGAAAATTCAGACTTAACCGTGGAATTCTGTCCTGTGCCCCATTCTAAGTGTATTTTGCTCTTATCTTACAAGAAATTTAAAGAAACGAGTTGGAGCCATTTTTTGAGAAAAGTTTGATAATGACCGGAGGACGTCATGTAAAGTACCCCAAATTTTAAATAATGTTTTTCAACATTTCAAAGCTTCAACTAGAGCCAGATCGACATAAAATTCTTCAATTCTTTAAAAGTTAGGGGTACTTTATATGATGACCCCCGGAAGTTCTCAAAATGTTCTCAAAAACGGCTCCAAAGTACTTGTAAGAATAGAGTACGTTGTTGTGTGGAGCAAATAGCCATTGCCAAGCGCAAATCAATTTTATTAATTCTGTGTTACAGTTTCAAGTAAGATGTGGCCTATGCACGTCTAGTGTGACTCGCTTGATAATTCTGTAAACTGCAACGTATTTTAATAATCAATGTTTGTTATAAAATGTGTACTGTGTGCAAATCTGTCAGTGCATTATGTAAGTGATAAGTGACTAAGAAGTAAATTGTTTGTGCAAAGTGAATCTACAATTTATTGGCAGATGGTAGTTGTCCTTACCGCCAAACTTCCCTGCCACGGAACTAAAGTGAGCTATCAAACGGGAGCAGACTGGATTGTACGAAACCAACCTCAATACAGTCCACAGATCTTCCTCAGTACATACCAGCGTGTTCAAGGGCATTTCTCTATCCAGCAGTTCATACATTTGCTGTTGATGTCTTATAAATTGTACAAACCGCCATTACTTTCCTTACCTTATAATATAAAAAAAGACGATTATTGCAACAAACTGGTTCATTCCAGAAGCCATGGAGTAATTAATACGTCCTTTTCTGTTTTTATTTGCAGAAACAATTGAATGATATAAGGGAAGAAGTGGCTGATGAACATTTTATAGGAAAACAAGATCTTACAGGAGAGCGTTTTTAAAGAAGGAAACCATAATAACGGTTACTCATTGATAAACTTAAGTCTTTTTATTGAATAAATTTTCTTTATCATTTAGCTTCTTCACGAACATAGGTAGAGCAACATAACTCGTATTTTTCAAGAAATGTAATATTTTGACTAGTGTAACTTAATTGAAAAATGAAAGAAGGGGTTCATCGCATTACAAGTCAGTTCTTGATGTCCAAAATTCATAATTCATTCTAATCATGAGAGAGGTTACTGTAAATGGAGCTGCTTTGCTGCTGCAGAACTGGCTGAAATGTTGGAGGTCAGAAAACTTTGCTCTAAAAATATGTTGCGAATCTGAAACAATATTTAAAACATTGTTTTAAAGCATTGAATAAAAGTAATAAGAATGAATTCATACGTGTAACTGTATCAAAGAACTTACCATCATATGGCTTTTCTGGCAGCTGAAATTCATGATGTGCTCATTTAAGCAAGTTTCGCTGACGTCTCTTTTTGAAGAGAGTTGCTTTTCCCAAGAGCTAGGAATGTCTGAAATTGATGTAAGGCCCTCTGGTAATCCTCATTTCTCGAATAGGCCTTGTGGCGAAGCATGACTTTTTGGCATTTTCCTTGTCAAGGAATGATGACCACTTTCTGAAGAAGTCATGATTAACTTACACTACAGTGAACGGTGAGGATTTCTGACGAGCATTTCTGATAGCATTAGCTCAGTCACTTGGCAATTCGGTCTTAGCTTTAGTATTAATGTGTGTGTGTGTGTGTTTGTGTTTGTAACACTCTAGATAAGAGTGTTCACGAATTGGAACTGTAATGTGTATTGAGTCCAGCTTTGTTCCTCATTAACCAGGTTGTTCAAGAATCTAATGAAGATAAAATTCTTTTGCTGGCCACTGCATGAGTCACAAAATATTTTCAGATGTTTTACTTCAGGCCGAAGGAAATTGTGGACTAAGTTATCTAAAAGAGAACAGACATTATCACTGCCCTTTCCCACTCTGTTTCTGGATATAAATAGCACTATAAGCACTAATAGCACTATTATACTATATTTCTAGATATAAAACACACACACTATGTGAAGACGATAGCACATGAATATTAAATACATAGATTGTCAGTTGTCGTCGGTAATATAATTTGTTGAAATATTTGGCAGTGGTAAATTCTTATCATAGTCAATGCATATGGCCTCTTTGTGATGAGAAGTTGTAGATTCATGTTTAACTCTTCTTTTTCTGTCATAGAATTTCATCCTTTTTCTTGTGTAAAGTATTTTCGATTGTCATTTTTTTTACCTCAGCCTTCAACTTTAGCATCTTTGTTGCATCTGAAGTTATTTTCATTTCAAATGGTATATCTTAAATCTTGGCTGTGTGTGCTTCACAAGTACTACAAGTGTCTCTTCTGGGGAACGAAATATTAAAGTCTGAACAAAATATCGTACGGTAACTTGCATACGAAATCTTTTGATTTTTAAACCTTTCTGCAAACATGTTAAACATTCTTTTCACATTAAGTTCTTCAGAAAGGTACGTTTTAGCTGAATCATGGACGTAATGGCTGCTTCTTCCTTTAAATGAACTTATATACTGTCTGACTAAACTGTCTCAGTCGTTAGTCTGTATAAACATGGTAATAAACCTATTACCATGTTTGCGTATTTTATCTTGTGATGAACATCCTGTAGATTTCAAGCTCCTCATGAGCACCTCCTTTTTTTTTCATTGTGAATCCATGCATTACGATGAACGCCTTTCGGCACACTTGTACATCTTTTAATTCGTCGTCTGTAATACTAACTCTGTACTTGTACACAGTATCATAATGTCGATCAGCGTATTCTTTTCTTAGTTTCACTGGCAACACTGTTATTAACCCGCAAAGATACGAATTTTGCTAATTTACAGATTCAAGTAAGTTAAAATCCTTTAATATTGTGAATCTATTTTCTACTTCAATCTTTTCAAAACACTTTTTTCTGCGCAAACTATTTCCACCCATTTGATGACTTTGCAACTTAAGCGTTTTTCGCACATCTCTCATATTTCCTTGAGATTTTCTTTCTTGCTTCTTGGTTCTGTCATTTTACCTTCACACTTCCATTTCTAACGTTAGACTTCAGTTAGAGTAAACCTACTACACAATCATCGGACAAGACAATGTCAGAACTGTCCCACCAGTCCAACAGGTGTATCAACGCCTGTTAATACCATCAAAAAATACAAAACTAATGTCTAATAATACTGCAATGAGCCCTCTATTGCGGCAGCCATATGAGTCCCTTCTTCACCAGTACAGATTTTTTCTTTTGAAATTTTCGCTGTTAATTATTCCCTTTTCTTCCAGTTTTCTTTAGCTACAATGCAAGTTTTCTGAACAAGCTATAGATGGAGCCAATAAAAGAAATTTTCGTGAAATTGCTTTGTGCCCCTTCTTGCCTGTACAATTATAAAAACATTTTCATAATATTTTTTGTATATCATTGTTAGGGGGAGCTATATAATTAGCTGTGGACTGTAGATTGATGACCTGTAAACTCAGCCGCCTTCTGACACCCATGATAGCACATTCGAAGGCCCAATCATACCTACAACACGGGTAGATGCGCTTTGTGCCTGTAATTGGGTAAATATAGGAAGCTTTTTGCCATCTTCAGGAAATCAATAGGCATAAAATTGAATGAGTTTAACAACTGCATTTCACTCGTAATGCACTGCTCACATTAATAGATGAACACCATCACTGTGGGCGCGAGAAAGACGCGGCAGAGCACCAGGGGGTGAGCATAATTCACAGTTAATTTATACGAGTAGTTAATCAGCTAAAATAGCTGTGCGAATACGCAACACAGTTCTTGGACCAAATATGTGCCTGATACGCTCACTACAGACATTGCCTCGGTAATTGGCATAAATTATGACAATTTATGAGAGCGCGCATCATAGCGTGTTTCGGGTGCGACTCAGTAGGCGATTGGGGTTTGCAAAGCCGCATGGCGCAGCGTTTTGTGCAGTTGGCCAGATTTGAATTCTCAGCTAATGAGCGTGGGGCTCGTTTTAATGGTAATGCAATGAAAGTGAAATAATTTTGACTTAAAGCTGAAATGAATGACATCACTGTACAAGAAATCAAAATTCGAGAATTATAATATATTTTATGTTTAAAGTATTAAATGAATTAAGTACATAAATCATTCTCGGGACCATCGCAGCGCAGCCTGTTGGCTCTTACGGCGGCTTCCAAGAAGGCCTCAGACACAAGTGTGCGAGGCGCGGCGGCGGAATTCGGAGGGTGAACGCCGTAATCTCAGCTCATCGCGACACCAGGCGATTGCGAAAGAGTCGATTCAACATCGAACACACAGATTTATACTTTCTCGTGTACATACGTATATACGGAGTAATATACGTAGTATTGAGAAAGTTATGTAATGCTGCACAAAAAACGGCGGATTTTCGGCGGAAAAAATTCATTGCCGGGCTCTGGTGGTAAAAGAATATATAAAACCAGTTGCTAAATTAAGAGAAAAAGATCCTCTAACACTTGGTGTAGCCAGAATCCCTGTTTTGTGGGTCCTTGATGCCGAAAAACCAATTGAAAGCAAAAGGTCCGTCCGTTCGTCTGTGAACACTGTTTGCGCCTAAACCATGGGTAGAATCTTTTCCGAATTGAAGAAAGCCCTGTTGATCTGGCACTAGTTGAAGCTTTGAGATTTTGAAAACCATTCTTTAATATTTGGGGGTTCTTTACATGAAGCCCTCGGACATTTTTAAAACTTTCTCAAAAACGGCTCCAAATTTTTCTTTAGATTTATTGTAAGAATACAGTAAAATATGCCTATAAAGGTGGCATAGGTCCGATTTTCACGGTTAACTCTGAAGTTTCGAAAATTGCAAAAGTTTGAATTTTTCCGGCGTCTTCGTACTACTATAAAAACTATAAAATTGAAGATAGAGATTTTTCCTTCAAACGAAATTTGTTGTCCGTAAATCATTCTTTCATAATGGTCATGTACATTTTTTAAAACAATTATAGTAGTTTTCGTGCAATATTTGTAATTTAAAAAATGTAAAAACAAGATTTTCTCAAACGGCTCCAATTTTTTGTTTAATTTTTTGGTAGGGTTAGTGCCAAACGAACGTTATACGTTGACATAGACGCAATATAGCTCTATTCTTTTGTTTTTTAAAAAATTACAAAAGATTTTTTGCCTTGTTTCTCATATCGGTAATACTTTAGAGGCGACTTCTTCACAGTATTATATTTTCGAGTATATGTGCTTTAAATAATGTCAAGTAAAGTTTCTCGAAAGCTCACGTTTTCTGCTAAAGTTATCTAAAAATTCCGCATTTTCAGAAACGCTCAAACGCCATTTTCTCAAAAATTGCTCCAAATGTTTTCTTCAAACTTCTGTAAGCGATAGTGATAATGGCACTGTTTAAGTGACGTAAAGTTCATTTTGGTGTACTCTTTTGTTTTTAAAAAATACACAATTTTTTTCACTTTCTCTCACGCCGTTAATATGCACATTTGAATGGATTTGTAGTGAAACGTATTACTAATAAATGTAAATCCCGCTACCTCAGTCTACGGGTTCTTATGAAATAATTGTTGCTACTTCGCAACCAATTACTCAATCTGCCATCCATACGGAGTGGCGAGGAATCGAAAATAATTCTGAAATGTTTACTCAAGTATTGCATCTCATGGCAAATTATAATCAGCTTTCTTTCAAACTATGAATTTTAATTTATTATGCATGCCAAAGTTATCAACTATTATTAATTATTGGAATTTATCGTTAGGTCATGACCATTTTTCTCGTTATTGCAAAACAGCGTTATAGAACCTTTTATTCTTTCTTGCCTCTTCGCGCGCACGTCGCTTGATATCGCCTCGTAGAGTAGACCAATCTTCCTTCAAGTCCACGATGATCAGCGACCAAGTCGAAACTTCCTCCAACCACTTCACAAGTACTGCTTATAGTCTTTGTCTTGCGCCTCAGGTGGGCACCTATTTCAAACTGATTACTTTTCCCAAGTCGGAATAATATCGCTCTAATATTATTTTCTATCACATAACCTGGCAAAAGTCAAATTTCTAAGTAAAGTCTTGTAACTCCACCGCGAAAATATTCTAAGGTTCACTTTCCAGTTCACTCATGAAAATAATACAAGTCCGAGTTTGCAATGGTAGAACACGTAAATTTTACAAGTTCCCGTTACGCACCCAATGCGGAAATATTCTAAGTCTCCGTCATTTTTGGTATGTCACAGTATACATTATTGCATTTCTGAGTGAAAGTGCTTCAAATGAAGTTTTTCGAAAACTCAATAGGTTCCTGAGGAAAAAAGCTTCAAAACCTGAATTTACAGTATTGCTAAACACCATTTTCTTAAAACGGCTCCAGATTTTTCAGTGAAAATTGCCTTTGAGGACGACCTTTTAGCTTTCCTAAATATTCTTAAATTAATATATGGGTACTATTTAGAAACCGAAAAGTTGAGAAATTTTTTAAAAAAATGTAATTTGGGCGACGATTGATGGCAGCAGGCAAGGAGGGGCTAGACTGTACTGTACCAGTCCACACCAACGAAATTAGAAAACTTTTCTACGAGAAAGTCTGTGCCATTGTGTAGCACCTCTAGTTTATATTTGAATTGCAATAATTGTACCACACTGGTAGTTATATTTAGCAGGATGTGCGTCTAACTATAATGCGAAATGCATTTAAAACATTTTAAAATAAACAACTTACTTGTCCTAATAGGCATTATGAACGACCTTTTCTATTTGCAAGAAATCGTTCATAATCAGTCATTTTACGGCACAAATGATGACGTATTAGCATTTTACGGTACGATGATTGCGCCAGTCAGTCAATCGCAACGAGAGAATCGTTGGGTGGCACAGTGGTCTATTTTCAATATTTAGGGGGACATTGCTCTTTTTGAACTGAAATCAACTGTATAATAGTTTTTTTTTGTTAATTGTATATAATTTTGAAATCTTTATCACTCTTAACTGCTGTTCTATAATAAAGATATTCGAATAGTTTTTCTGCGTATTATTGCGTACAAACAAGGATATACATATATTCTATAATTAAACGAATTGTAAAGAGTAGAACCTGTATTTTACGAAAGAAAATAAGTGATAAATACATACCGAAACGATTTATATATCAAAATCACTGCCTGAAGAATCTTCCAAGTCTTCTTCATTCTGGCTTTGGAATGAATCATCTGAATGCTGGTGAATTCGTGACAATTCTGGTGAATGTGTAAGGACTTTTAAGAGATTGATGACGGGCTGTGGCAATTGATTTATTTTTCTTTTAGGTAAATTTCTGATGCTAGATATCACTGGATCAGAAGATATCAAGAGAGCATGGAGAAGGTCTTCGATGTTTCGTTGACTGTTATTTTTGCGAGTATTGTGCTCGCGAAAGTAGCGACATTCTTTATGTCTTGTTTCTAATGCTTCCTCGCTTAATTGTCCTATAGGAAGCAAAAGTGTGTCCATGACGTCAGCACCGTGAATTAGAATTTTGTGGACACTTGCTGGCATTTTGAACCACCCATACTGTTCCACAAATAGTTGAATGACAGGAACTTCCATCAAAACCACATTTGTAAATCATTTCGAAGAAGGAAGTTTCATGCTTACTAACAACTCTGCTGAGAACTTCGTGTTGAGCTATGGATAAACGATGTGCTGTGTGGTCATGTAGGCTTTGCAATTTAACCTCGCCTTTTGTGTCGGAAATAACTATGTCTTTGGGGTAGCACTGCTCTTTAACTTTCAGTACTTTGTTGTAGGCCGGATATATATCACAATTTCTCTCTTTTGCACCTTTTCTTATCAGAATATATTGTGCTTTACTCAATTTGGCGTCTATAATCAGAGCCAGGGCTTCTTCTGGAGTGTAAGGGTCAAAATTTTTCTTTTGCATATTTATTTTTTTCATTGTCCTCAACAAACGAGGGCTTGAAATTGTAGCCTTTTTATGACATGAACAACATTTCGTTTGCCTTGTTTTCTGAAGACTGTGTCACAAAAGCTAGTTCTTCAGGACTGTGGCCCTCAACTAATTTTCTTGTGCGCCTTCTCTTTGTTCTGGTGCTCAACGTATCAAATTCTCTTTGATGATGTGTCGTGGACATTCGTGGTCGTATATCAGGTCGAAGAAAGATAATTTCTTCTTCTAACCAGTCTTTATTTTTTTTCAAAAATGTTTCCTTCCGCTTTCCGCTTGCTTTCCAGCGATTTACAATTGAGATAGTAAAAAATCTAATTTTATTGATAATACCGTCTTCTGTAACATTCTGCACTCTCGACATTATCAAATCAACTACCTTCTTTCTCACATGAGTTTTATTTGCCTGAGACAGAAGACCTTCGTGCGAAAGATATCCAAACAGTTCCAGACGCGTCACTCCCAGTCGCGCACCTACCGACAAATAAAACTAAATAACACAATTTCCGCAAATCTCCGCACATTAAAATTAGTCTCGTTTTAAAGGTGGATAAATACTCTACATCATATAAAAAATTGGTCATGTTACAACGAGGCCTTTTTTGTTCTACTCCAATGAATTTCGAACACCTCGAACACAGCCTACCGAGCGACCTCCAACAAGACTGAGCGCGCTCTCTGTCTTTCGCTTCGTTTCATGAATCCTCATCGCTCTACGCTTCATAGAATATGGTCTATTCATACTTTTTCGAAGAATTCAAGATTCTGTTCACACTCGTGAATCGATACATTGAGGCTTCAACAACTTTGGTTTCAAGGCAAATGTCCCCGTAAATGAGCAAAATAGACCACTGTGGGTGGTAAAGGTAAACGGTACACCCGACCGCCCTGTTCTCGCACAGATGCCAAATACACGAGATATCACAGGAAAATTGTGTCGCAAAATTAAGTATGATTCTTTTAAAACTTTATCAAACGCGGTTATACAAAAAAAAAATGGCGTAACTCGTTTATAATTTATCTTTATTCCATTCGTACAAATTTAAAAACTCTCTCCAAACGTCGCTCGTTTTGAAAACACGTACTCATGTGGCAAATACCCCACCATTGATTAATATTAATATTCTAAATTTTGATTTAGTTTTATAACTATTACCAAATCAAAAACCAAACAGTTTTATAACTATTATGAAATGGTTAATCTCTCTGCATTTATCAATGCTATTATTTATTTTGTCTGCCCTGCTATGCTTGTAAATTCTCTCAAAGTTAAAACGCTATTATCTTGATTCTACTTTTAAATTTCAAGCGTTGACCATAGCGTTGACCAATCGCTAGAAGATAGAACTACAGTTGTCTGTGATTGGTGCAAGATCCCAAGGGGCAGAAAGAACGCTGTCTCAGAGGAAGGGGGTTAGTTCGTTTACGTGCGAGACGGAAATATCGTCCTATTTCCCTGCCGAAGGAGAGATTTTGCCTACTCGTGCGCCACGACGAAAAAATATTTCTAAGCGGGGTTTGCCGTCCGGAATTATTGTCCATAGACCAGTAAATATTTATCATTTTAGCAACAACAATTATTCTAACTGTTAGTTATCCATTTGTAACTCCTGTCAAAATGCTATTTTGAGATGTTCATTTCAGGCACAATTTGCGAAGCCTTTCCGGCCGTTCTAAAGCATATTTCGAATTTGTTTATAAAATTATGAATTGTTGCAAAATTGTTAATTCGCGGTTTTTGGTTCTGAGACATCTGGAGACTCTCCCCCTTTAGATTTGCAAAATTTGGAAATTGTTTATAAATTTTCAATTGTTGCAAATTTTTTTATTGTCTAATCTGAATGGCGTTTAAATGCGATGCAAAATTCCGGAATTCGATCGGTGCTATCATATTTCGTTCTCGAGATATATGTAATTGTTTATAAGAAATTAACATCTTAGTAGACCCCATTTGTTTGCGCTTAATTCATTCGCTCTATACAAGCATACTGAAAAAAAGTTCTCCAATGCCGCGCTTTTACCTGCCACATACGCTTAAAATGCACTTGCTTGTAAACAAATTCTGTGGCCAATTTAATTATGCTAAATTCGTATTTTTACGGCGAGTTTGAGGATAAATTTTATTTTGTTTTATATTCTCTTTTAAGTCCTACAATTTGCAAGTCGATATATTTATCAAATAGGAAAGAAATTGGTTATAAAAATATATTTTTCAAGGTGCATTACGCCCAAACAATTGTTTCTTCTTTTCTATCAAAGGGGTGTTGAGCAACCGAATAACTGTATTATTAATTTTTTTAGTCCCCTGTAAACACAGGGAGTCAGAAACTATTTGTTCCTCTTCCATTACCATTAAAAAAAGGGAAACACTGTTTAGCTGTTTGCTATAAACTGCACTGGATTGAATGAATGTAGTATTAAGGTTTTCAAATACAGAAATATTCAATTTTGTGTTTTGAAAGATCATATGTGTAGAATCATACATCACAAAATACTACTTCATTTACACAAGTATAGATATATCTAAATGAACGTTGAAACAAACTGATTTTATTTTTAAATTTAATATTTCCTCTGCCCTTCTAACATTATTAAATATAAATTCAACATAACCCGTTCCGAATTTATATAAGAATATGGGCGCCAGGAAAAGATTACGTTAATTCAATTATTAAAATTAATCTTCAACTGCTATTTCCATTAAATTAATATCGGCTAACTGGGTCGATGGGTCTTATAAGAAATAATTGCTATTGCCTACTAATAGCCGATTATTCGATCTGCCATCTGTACAGAGTGGCCGAGGAATCTGAAAGGCAAATATATATTTCTAGCTACTCATTTGCTGGAATTGGTTAAATGAAAATCATCTTTTCTATTCACAGAAACTAAGTTTATTCAATGTTCATTGGTAACAATACGAAACTTTCGGTCATGACCAGTCTCAAACCTTATATTGCAGTACCCGTCTTCGCATGCTCTTGACCGATGTCGCCGCGTAAAACCATTTTCAATCTTCCCCGGTGTCGATGGCTCCAGGTCCAAATACCATCTTCTTTTCTTCCGTTCTGGCACAAATGTACTCAAGACACTGATCCTCACCGCCTCATAAGTTGATAAGACTTAATTAATTTTCCTTTTAAAAGTTGCCAGTTCTTTCTACGCGTATACTTCAAATATTAAAGTTCAGCAAACCATTATCTGCATCAAATACTCCCAGTCCTGTTGCCGACAAATTCACCTAAGTTCACAATTCTAGCTGCTGCACTCGAAATATTTCCAAGTTCCAATTTCCGCACCTTCCATCAAATTTAAGTCCGACAATCATACGCTTCAAATAAATTCCGCACCACGGCATAAGTCGAAATGAATCCATATTCCCCTCTTTTAGCCCTTCAAAACTCGGTCCCTCTTTCTACTGATTCTTGTCAGAAAAAATTCCATGCCTAGCCAATCCCTCAATTACTTACAAATTCAACTAGCCGCGCCCCAGACTGTCATTGCTTTTTCGGCCAATCCCCAAACAGTTTACTTTAGCAACTAGCCGCGCCCCGTGGTTCAAAGCAATGCAGTTTGTTGGACTCGTCTACCGTTGCTATGCCGCCATATTTACAAATGTCTATCCTTACAATTCACCCTGTTTACAATAAATGTGACGCAATACAAAGTCCCACATATTGGTATGTCCCAACGTATATAACTTTATGTTAATATTTTCAATTCAATTTATTATTCAATAATTCAGGATCATCGTTCTAAAATTGTTTATTTGATGTTTTATGTTATAATATAGGAATGCAAGTGCATGTGAAATCGTGTTACATTCTCTCTTCCTCTAGATTAGTAAGTGCATGCAAACATATGTTTTGTTACAAAATTAAACATCGCTAGCTGACCTCAAGTATCAATGCGAATTTTAAAATATTTGTTCTTTATAAATTCAGCAAAATTACACATTTTTTAAATTCTAACGTTAACCAACAGAAATTCACTAGGAAACCACCATTGCAATGTGAAATATCATAGCAAATTCTTAATGCATATAAAATGACTGGCCAAGGTTAAACTACCTTATTCGATAGATGACATGTCATCCGCAAATTAATTGAATAATAAATTCTAATCTAAAAATTTTTTAATTTTTAAAAAATGGTTGAAAATAAATACATTCTTAAAATTGAAGTATTGTAGCATCTTAAAATATAACAAAGATACGTGCTTAGAAAAACATTTTTTTTACTAATAAAATAAATAAAAAACTTGTTAAAACAATTCAAAGTTATTGAACGTTAATGTTTACAGTTCTGTAAATATCTATGACGTAGCATTTTCTAGTGAAAATACTTAGAACGAACTTGGTTATATTATCTACCCATCACAGACTACATTTCAATTTCAATCCCACTAATATCGGCAGAGTTCGAAGGTGGTTTGTTGGACGCTACTCTCCACTCTATGAAACTCCCGATACCTTGAATTTTGCACGACTATCTGTACAGGAAGGACGTAGCGATTCATCAAAAGATAACGGACCATTCAAGGTATCTTATGATCAATCGTTGAAAAAGGTTAACCAATAAAAGCTACCTCTAAGGAAAATATCTAGTAATCAATGTTAATTGTCACCGCTTAACATTGTGTTTACTATTCCGATAATTTCAGTATCCCAATAACCTATAGAAAACGAATGTTTTTCAGGTTATTATAAAAAATCCAATAAATAAATGCATTTATTCACGTTATTATTTGTAAAACGCTGAAAAATCTAAGATGTTATTGTAATCTGTGTGTTCATCGGAGGTCTGAGATTAAAACAAAAACTGACAAGCAGAGAAAACTAAAGTAAATGTGAGTGATTGATGAAGTTGAATCATCAAATGAAAACCAATGTTTCTTGCTTCGATAATGCCACCTTGTTTAATAAACATGTAATTACATGTATAAATATATTTAAACATGCAAATTAATGAAAATTTGAAAAGTAAAATTATCAATAAAACGTTGATTCATCTTATTACAATACGAAATTGGAGAATTATCAAAGCCGAAATTGAAACCAATTGAATATTGTAATACAATTACGATTTTAATATCATATAAATTGGAATTTAAAAATAATTTTTATTTAAATTTGACTTATTGTTCTACGATAAATGACATTTTACAGTAATTTGTTGACAGTTCTTATACCATGGGTTTGTTCTAATACTACTTGCAGTAAGCAAATTATTATTTTTGCTATTAATGAAGTATAGATATATGCAGGGCTTGATTTCTGCCGGAACCCGTTCCGATACCTCAGGAATAATTATTAAATTATATTATATAAATAAATATTGCTATTACGTTTAATAATCAATTTGAGGAGCGTTCGGCATCTAAAATTAAAAAAATAAAGCACTGGATCTGTGTATCATAAAAAGTCGGAAGACGTCGAAAAAAAATTGAAACAATATTTGAAACACCAGAGTTTTCAACGAACATGACACCTGCACCATTCAATTCCTTCAAATATCCAACAACAAAACTCAATTTTAAAAAAATGGAGCCTCTTTTTTTGAAAGTTTTGAAAATGTCGAGCGCAATTCATGTAAAGAACCCCCGAAAATGAAATTTTCGGTTTCAAATTTAAGGGACCGCGGCATCACCCAGATCGATTAAGGAATATTAATTTAGACAAAATTGGCTGAAGTTAGCCCGCAAACGTTCACAGACGGACTGACCGATGGACTGAAAGAAGGACTCACAGACAGGCTGTCAACGGGCTGAAAAACGGACTGACTGACTGACTGACTGACTGACGGGCACACAGATGGACGAACTTAACACCTGCACCATTCAATATATATCATTCAACTATCCAACAATTACATTTAATTAAAAACAAAAGGAGCAACTTTTTTCAAAAATTTGAAAATGTCCTAGTAAATTCATCTAAAGAACCCCCGAATATTAAATTACCAGTTTCAGATACTGCGGGTTATCAGTCAAATTATCAGTTTCAGGGACCGCGACAATCCGTCTCTGTCTGTCCTTCTGCGGTCAACACAAGCACCTAATCCCCGCACGTCTTTTTTAAATCAGATCTGTTATATGTGATATTTTAAAATCATTTTTGCGATGTAGAATTGTTATAAGGGTGCTCACGTAGGGAGTTCATGACTTTGTCGGTGGTAGTGGAGCCGTGACCCAGAGAGCTATGGCGGTGGTAGCGTAGCTACTGGTAGGGCCTCCCTTGCCGGACTGGTCGGACGGTAGAGATAGAGAGACCTAAAACTAGGAAGTCCCCATTGCAAAGGAAGGAGGTAGCAGCACTGCAAACGGAGCCGTGACGTTCCGGGTGGAGCTCATATTTTCTACCGGACTGAGCGAGGACTAGGGAGCTCGAGGATGAAGAAAAAGTGCGAGCATAGTACGCGCCACTGTCTTTCGTCAGCTCAACTTATTAAAGTCCTCCCCATCTACGCATTTATTCTAACACAAATCCCCTTCGCAAACGGAGTCTATTGAATTTAAATTACAAATGACAAATTATAACTCAAACTATAATGATACCTTTGCCTTCTTACTTCATACAATACAAAGCTGTCAAAATTAATTTTAAATTATTCGCTTTCCTGTCATTGAGCTAATACCCTAGTCTCAACTGAAATAAGATTCGTACCGTTCCGTATGCTAATATACGTTATACTAATATTTCTACAGGACCACGACTTCCAATACCACCTTCACATCTCCCGGAACCGTCTTTCCCAAATTAATAGCGCTCTGACATCAATCATGGAATACTATAACTTGTTTAGTGGTCATCCTAACAACGTATATTCCTTGGTTTCCAGCGTCGTATATATCTCATGCATATCGTCTGCATATATCTGCATGTGTTTCTAACGTTTGATGCCGTTTTTCTATTCAAAATAAACCTGGGGTGTTCTGGCTTATCACACATGCAATAAAGCTTAACAATATAAACTAATTGCATAAACTACTGTTATTTTTTTAAATATTTGTAATAATAAAATATTAAGTTTATATGCCTTGAATTTAAAATAATTGATATAATGTACTTGCACGCTTTTATTTATTTTGTCTAGAAAAAGGTCAGTGAGGAGCTGAGGAACATTGGAATAGTGGCGGACTTCCAAATTCCTGAACTAAAAATGAATCTCAACTTCCTATCTGTTTCATTAGAAATATCTGAAGAAGAGAAAAAAATATGTGATGAGGTCCGGGCCCTCTATAATCCTAAGAATGTAAGTATTCTAATCTTAGTCCAATACGGCAAAAGTTCTTAATCAAGCAATTCAAACAAAGCGCCTTTGACGCATATCTGTATTCATTTCGATAGTCATGGGCAACAATAATTTCTTACTTTTATAAACGAAACAAACAGGAATAAATTTAACTGTTACAGAATTTGCAGCAAATTATACAGAAGTCAGCGCGCGTTGTTGTCACGTTGTCAAAACAACAATGGTGTTTGGAATACATCATTAGTGAATATTTTTTTTATCAATTCGTAGCAAAAATGGTTATTTCCATCTGTATTAAGATTTTCGCTTGATTATTGGTTAATCATAGTACATCATACACAGTTGATAAATAACTCAACAATTCGTTTAGGATACGTGCATTGTGAATAATTACACATCCTTACTATTACATGCACTACACTACCACCACGCCGGGAGATTGGTAAGGAGCTAAGCGCTTGTCCCGGCTGGGGCGGTGCCCTGATAGTGGGAGGTACCTGGTTGGAGAAAACCCCGCTAGACGACGGTAGGTCGGCGCCGGATCTCGATATCCAGCGGGGGAAGATCACCGCCACCTCCCAAGCAAAACATGCTCTGCGCTTACGAGACTAAAGACCTTAGCAGGCGAATGCCGGAGCATTCCCTAGCAAACGGGCCACGGACCGCGCGCGATCTGTCCTTCCTCTTCATTGTCCTATCCTCTCCCCTTACACACACACACACACTTACACTAACATGCATTACACTACCACATATTCCGGGAGACTGGTGGGGAGCTTAGAGTTTGTCTCGGCTGGGGTGATGCCCCGCTGGTGGGAGAGTCCTGGTTAGGGGGAAACCCACTAGCCGACGGTAGGTCGGCGCCGGATCTCGCCATCCGGCGGGGGAAGATCACCGCCATCTCCCGCGGAAAAAAACATGCAATACACTAACGGGACTAATGACCAAAGCAGTTGACGCGCCAGGAAATACGAAAAAAAACGCCCCCGTCGCCGCCGCCGTCGCCGCCCCCGTCTCCGCCTCCGTCGCCGTTTCCCGTTACCGCCTCCGTCGCAGCTCTCGTCGCAGCTCCCGTCACCGCCACTATCACCGCCCCTGTGGCCGCCGCTGCCCCCGCTGTTCCATCGCCCGACGGCCACCTGCCCGCTGTGCGGTAGCGCACCGCGCCGAAAACCGTCGCCGGTTCATCGGAGCCGGCCCCGCCACTTATCGGCGTCCGCTGTAGTTTAGATGCGCTGCGGGGGTGGTGACGGCTGGGGACGTAGCTGAAGGCAGGGAGCGCGATGGGGAGCCAGGAGGGGGCTCGCGGATGCGTGGGATCCATCTTCCGTGAGCTCCGAGAAGGAACGGGTTATCGCCGAAGTTGGCGCCACCGCCGCAGCCACCTCCACTCCCCGTTCCCCTGCGGCGCTGGGCCGCCTGGCAGATAGCGACGACGCGCCGCGGCGTGACACGGGGATGCCGGCGGCGGCGCGGGGCGAGGAAGGAGGGGCGGTGCGACTGCTGTGTCGTGAGGATTGAGGGCGGGGATGCGCTGTGACATGTTGCGACAGTGGAGATTTGCACTTAAGTAAATTTAGTATGAAACAGATATGCAACGGAAAACATAATTGATTGTTTTTGTTTCCTCTGTCACTTGCATTGGATTCTTGGACGGAATTGTCGAAATTTCTCCATTTTTTTAGTTATATTCTAACGAGGTTGAAGAATACATAATCTGGGTCTTTAAAATTTTAGAATACGTCACTCTTGCATCTATTTATGCTTTAGATAATTTAACCCTACAGGCACCCGTAGGTAGTTTCAGATTTTTTATTTATATACAAAAAGTTCACTTTAGTTTTCTGTAATTTAAGAATGTGAAAATTATTTTATATTTTCATTTACTTTCCTTTGTATTTATTATATATTTACTTCAGAAATTGTATAGACAGTACGAAAGGTTGCAGGGAGAAAATCTGATAAATTTATCACTTATTTCCTATTCTGATGAAATTAAAGTTTTTAAAAGATTAGTGTATGCTTTCCCCGTAAATCGCTTAACGTTTAAGCTCGGTTATGTGCCATATTTCCTTTCATATTGTTTTTATTCAGTTAGGACGATGTTCTAAAACATAGCAATGAATTCACTATCAGAGTAGTGGATTTTCATTAATTTTCTTTTGTGAGATACATACTGTATTTTTTATTTGCACCTTAATTGACGAGTCTTCGCTGCACATGATCTTCATATGTTTGTGATCGGATTATCGATGTTTTGCACATGATATCAAAATTGTGTGTAATATCAACCTAAGGTTCTAATTTCCATCTATGTCTAATTTCAATCCATATAATAAATATTATCAGTGTTCTTCCTTTTACTCATTAATGACTAAATAATTGAAGAAGACAGGAAATGTACACTCCGATGTATTGAATCAATGTGTTATAATGCTCTCTTGATCGTTTGTAAGAGCTATTGCGACGGTCCATAACATATTTGTATTCCATTTAGAGCTGACCTCGTTGACCCATAGGCTTGAAACATCGTGTAAGTACGCAGAGTTGATGTTTGCGGATTCGTAGTAATAGTAATAAAAGTTTATTACGACAAAAAGCAGCTAAATTTTGTGTGACATTTGTGGTAACAACTGTCCAAAAGCAAAAAAGAAAAAAAATGGCATCTCATCATTTGCTGTAAGGGTCACTGGGAAACTGAACGAACATCACGATAGAAATGGGTCATGCAACTAGGAGAAATTACACTATTAATAATTACTAGGGCGCGTATTTATATCCACTAGAAATCAGGAATATATCTACTTGAAACGAACATGTGCTGTGTTGAAATTCGTCTTTCATTTCACTCCAGTAATCGTAGATTACATCTTGGAATATAAATAATTCATTTTCCTAATAGAATAAATTATCATCTTTTTTCAAAATTTTCTTATGTAATTCTTTTCTATAATTTGCAAGACTATCTATTTGACGCGCCCGGAAAGACGAAAAAATCAAATCAAATCAAACCTTAGCAGGTGACGCGCCCAGAATCACTAACACAGGTCTACAACCAAAAATTTGATTTGATGATTTTGGCTAATCTTTATTTTTGGGTGTGCTGAAAACGAAAACAGTCTGACCTTCTCCATTACATACAGTTTTTCTTCAAATACATAAAACATAATTCCTGTTTTTAGCGTAAGCTTATATTTACATTTGTAACCAATATGTTTTTAAACGATTTCAACATTCTAAAAACTTATTTTGTTTTAATATTATTTTTTGCCTTAGCAGAGGCTGTGGTCATGAAGGTTCTGTTCAGTTAGAAACGTTTTTGTTGTCTGTTCTCAGTATCCCGTCTGAAGATAATCAAGTTAGAAATGATTACATCTGGAAATTAGAGCCCACTTTGTTACTAATTCTCCCAGTCCATTAGTGTCAATTGAAGCGAATACATTCACTTCGGTCATTTTCTTACATCAAAGTGAGTACATCAAGTTTACATCAAAGTCATTAAAAACTTTTTCTGAAGTTTAAAAGTGCATTTTAAAAAAATGCCTCATCGTTGTTGTTTTACCAGTCCAGACTACTTCTGTTTTATCAGTTGGGAGTATACAATCAAGTAGTACCAAAGAAATATAACATTTCGTAAAACAAAGTGTTATACATATTTTAGTTTGAGAATAGGAGATCGAGATAAAAGTGTGGGCTCCTCGTAAAGTATGTTTATTAAGTAAGAAAAGTTCAACTCGACGTTATTTCTAACAATATTATGTAAACATCCCTTTTCCAGATTAACTACTCAATTTATTTCAGCAAATAAGGTGTTGCTTGAAAGATTGAAGTCTCCGGACTGTACGTGTAACTTACATGTTCGTATATGCTAGTAAATATTAATATTATATTTTTTTTAAATGTCCTCATCAAGCACAGTATGGCTGAGACGTAAGAAGCCAGTTGCAGCGGCACTACGGAAGCGAAGTCACAGAGCGTCGTCATTCGGGCGCAGTTAGATTGTGCAGTTCAGTACAGGTTGAAACGCCCAACCATGATGTAGCACTAACGGCGTGACTGCACCATGGCTATTGTGACGTCGGGAACACAACAGCAATCACAGACACGAGCTTCAGATATTTACATATTTATTAATAAGTATTTACAAATAAATAGTTTTACCCCTTATGTACAGCTCTGATTGACACTATACCCCGATCGCAGGAGCGATCATTTAGTACTACTGGTCCAAAAATGGAACGTGAATTTGAAAAGCCCTCTTTCGTAACAATATTAAACATTTTGTTTGAGAATAGTGGTAGCATCTGTAACTAGGTTCTCTTTTTGTGTTTGGTGTGTTTTTTGTTAGTTGGATGCACTGTATTCACAGTTTTCTCGTGTTTAAGGGCCGAATTCATAGTCGACACTTAAGGAATAAGAGAATCCTTAAGTGATAAGTGCTTTCTCAAAATAAGTGTTCACTTATAGGCGCTTGTATTTCATAGACGTTCCTTACGACCGCGGAATGAGTGTTCCCTTAAGCGAAAGAGAAATGTGGCAACATGGCATTGGCGGCTGCTGATTCGAAGTTCTTGGTAAGCGAGTTTACACACGCACTCCTTTTTGTACAAAGAGCGTCCAATTTGACAGGAGAGCGGGCACTCCAACGTTGAGTTGACGCGCGCAGCAAAATTAAACATTTGGAAACATAGCTGAAACGATGCAACGAGAATTTTTAGTTAAGGTGAAATCGGCAGTCCTCTTTACGTCATTGGGACTTTCTCGATCATCGGCACAAGTAAATCCACTACTGTGGTTTTATTAAAACGAAACCGCTTTCGGAACTGTTCATCATTATACATTTCCAATAGATTGCGCCCATCTCCAATATATCTACTTGTATTTCGCAGGATGTGTTGAGTATAAAACTCAAAACATTCGGCGAAGCCGTTATTTATAACACGCTTTACAAATGAATAGTTTTAATTGTCTACTTATAACACAAATTTTTGACTGTAAAACCAACAAAACGAATTCAACAGGTGAACGCTACGTAAAAATATAACCTAAACTGGTAACGACTGATGAAACGAGACAACCATAAGGGCCACTTAAGGGAGCAAGCTGCCTCGCTTATACGAATGAGTGCGCAATTAAGACTTTAGTCAAGGGCGGTTTATGAATATGATTCGTTCACTTAAGGGAACACTCAGTTTAAGTGTCGACTATGAATTCGGCTCTAAGTCTGCAGTTTTTGGAACATCATGTCTTCCGCGAAAAAGTGTTTTTTTGGTCTGTTAATATTTTCCTAATGTAATGTCTTCTTGTTTAATATTACTAATATAGTGTATCTAGTCATACTCGTTTGGTTTTCTTCATTCCGTTCTTTCATAACCTCAAAATATGATTCTGAATTGTAATGTTCCAATAATGGATCAGTGGGATCCATAGACATATATGTCTATGGTGGGATCAGATGACCTGGGTATTTTCTCTGTTGTTAAGGTTGCCAGTCGACGAGATTGCCTTAGTACTAGAGGAAGAAGATAATATTTTGGATACAAAAATTTATTCGGGAGCTCCAGATAATCATCTGTCAGACGAAGATTCGGGTGACGATGATGAAGCAGACCTAGATCATTTGAGCGGAAATCAGTTACGATGAATTTCAGAAGCTACAGTTGCAAAATACGTTTCTGGCGAAATAGTGAGAGAAGAAGTACGTAAAGTACATGATTTTCAACTATTTTTTTATTAGAATCATCTATTTCTTATGTTGTATTTCATTTAAGGGTTTCTTTGAAAAACTTGTGCTCTCGTCGTACTGATTCAACATCTGCTGAATGTGTAGAGGAGACTAGTGAAGATGTTTCAAAGCAACATGCAAATAGAACATATAAATCTGGAAGAAAGCGTGAAAATAGGGTGTGGAGGAAACAGGATATACCTCAACAAGCAACTCGTGAATGGAATCTGCCAGATTTCATGGATTGTGATCCTGTAGAATGCTTTGAACTCTTTTATGATGATGAAGTTATCGAAATAATAGTAAATTATACGAATTTATACGCTCGTCAACGGGGGAATTTACTTTTGAAGTGTCTGTGGGAGAAATTAGAGTTCTATTAGCAATTCTGTTGCTCACGGGCTACAATCTCTTGCCTCGCTACAAAATGTATTGGGAAATGAACGATGATTGTCACAACAAAGCTGTCTCAAATAGTATGCCACGAGGTAGATTTGAGAAAATTATTAGATATCTACATGTATGTGATAATAATAATTTAACAAAGATGGACAAATTTGCAAAGATCCGACCACTATGGAACATGCTAAATGAAATATGGATGAAATATTTCAACAATGAGAAATATTTATGTATTGATGAAGCCATGATACCGTATTACGGCAGACATGGCACTAAGCAGCACATGATGGGAAAACCGGTACGATTTGGCTATGTACTAGATTAGGCTACCTTGTGCAAAGTGAACCGTATCAGGAAGCAAAAACTGGAAATACTACGCTGGATTTAGATGTGGATCTGTAGTTTTAGATTTGATAGAAAATCTACCCTCCACAGATTATGATCTGTTTTTTGACTACGTTTTTACGTCATTCCCTTTCTTGGATGTACTTGTGTCAAAAGGAAACACTGGTACGGGAAAAATAAGGTCCAACAGAGTAGAGAATGCTCCACTTATCGATGCAGCCAAACAAAAAAAAAAAAAAAAAAAAAACAAAGCAGAGGTAGCTATGGTCAAACTACTGATATCAAGTCCGGTACAACGCTGATTCGGTATCACGATAATAATATTGTAACAATAGCTTCAAATAGAAATGGTGTTCACCCAACTGGCAAAGCAAAGAGATTTAGCAGATCCGAGAGTAAATATATTGATATTGTTTCTCCTGCTGCAGTTATAAGTTACAATACTTACATGGGAGGTTGTGATCGGATGGATGAAAACATTGGCCATCTGAGAATAAACTACGGGATGAAAAAATGGTACTACCAACTCTTTGCATTTCCACTGAATGCTTCAGTTAACAATGCATGGTTACTCTACAGGCAATTGAGTATTGGAAAAGAAATGCCATTAGATCTCCTGAGTTTCACTCGATATATCACAAATACTTACTTTCAAAAATACAGCACTCGTTCTATTTTATGTCGACCAAATTTAAACCCGAAGGCAGTAGACAAGAGAGTAAATGAAGCAGTAAGATTCGATCGGTTAGATCACATAATTACTTCTTTAGGGAAGTAAAGGCGACGCGCACAATGCAAGAAAAACACTACAAAGATGTGTGGAAAGTGTAATATTCCACTGCACGCAAACTGCTTTTCAGATTTTCACAAAAAATAAATTGAAAATTCTTGTAAAAGAAATTTATACTAGTTTCTTTATCAACAACAATAAAAAACACACAATAAATTGACCCCAAATGAGATTTTATTGTTTTGTTTTACTCCCACCCATTCGATCCCACTGGTCCATTTTTGGAATGTGCATTTTTTTGGAAATGGATGCAACAATTAACGATTTTTATATTTCGACATGCTAACTGATTGTAAATAAAGCAGAAAATGCAAAAATGATGTATTTAAAAAGGCTGAGGATTTTAGGAATGGGGGTGCCGACCTAACACTTTTTCCCCCAGAATCAATTATTAATTTTTTTAATTAAAAATATATGTTTACAACATATTTGAAATCTATACAACATTTAAAACTAATTTTTTTATTTAAAATAAATACAATCTTAAGAGTAACATTCGCCTTTCAAAAGGAACAAATTTTTTAAATTCATTGATAGCATCAAGTATATCAATTTCCATAGTTTTCGACTGTTCAAAAAAACATTAAAGAAGATAAACGTTCTTGGCCCATTGTAGATCGAAGCTTTGATTTTACTATTACAAGCTTTGAGAAACATTGTTCGCATGAACAGCTTGTTACTGGAATCACAGAAAACTTTCAGCATCAACCTTTTTCATACATTGTATACAGATGAATCGCTCAACGGGCAATACTTTTCCTTTTGGAATGTAGCGTACTACAACCCACATTTGTTCATGATCAACATCAGACAATCAACATCAACAATCCATCTGCTATCAATGATACAGGACGATTTTCCATTTCATCATCTATATTTCTTAAAACAACGTTGCTTAAAGCTGCCAAAATATCATTCTGTATCCGATTACTAAGATATGTACAATTTTTTGGAGCAGTTTCCAAGTATTCAGCCATAAAAGGATTGTATTGTTTAAACAATGAAACTATCTCTAAAAATAACCCTTTTTCATTGCTATCTTCTGTTTCGTTATGACCACGCAAGGGTTTACCTCCCTTAGCTAAACTACGAATAATTTTCTCTTCACAAAAGCATTCCTGAATCCATGCTGTCTTGATGGTGATGCGATTTATCGTGTTTGTTTAACTTCTCTCCTATTTTGTTCCAGCTTTTGCATCCAGTATTTATAAAAACTCATCTTTAGTTCCAGTAAACCTTGTAGCATTTGTAGAAAAAGACGACATGCGAAACAAAATACTACATCTCCTGCAACACTGTGTTCCAACCATTTGAATTTTTCGAAACACGTTGAATGGAAAGATCTTGATTTGTTACTAATTACTGTCTGAGGATAATTATCTAGTTGAGGCTGAAATGGACCACGTTGAATTCTAAGATTTTCTTCCAGTCTGTTTTTAGGTAACTCACAGTTAGGATCATTGAACTCGCCTAAATCTTTGGCATGACCAATAACTACAAAAAGAAATCGTTAACGAATGTTATTGACTAATTTTAAAAATATTTATACAAATGTGTATTTTATAATTAAATTTATATATAATCTTATTTTTTAGCTTATTCATTAAAATGAGGTTTCTTTTAGAAAATTATCTACTGTAAAAATTAATAGATCAAATATATTAATAAAATACACAAATATTAAAATAAAGAGAAATTCAGAAAATATTTTTACACTTTCAATAGTTTAAATATGAAATAATATAAATGTTCAATGGGTACCTTTGATTTCAATTGTTAGGTGAAATAAGTTTCATTTTTTTAACATTTTACAATTAACAAGTGCAACATGAATACAAATTGTTAAAGAAGTATGTATGTATTTATAGGTAATTGTATTTATAGTATATACCTTCTGAGTCAGTTGCTAAACTAATATCATTCGATTCATCAGTAAATTTTCAACCACTGGAATCACAACATTTTCTACGTGTGATTTTGTTTTAATAAGCCAATTGTCCATAAAACTTTTGCTGTTATTTTTGTCATCCATGATAAAAACTAAAATATTAAGCACAACATATATTTAAATAGATGCATATGTAAAAATTATGTTTTTAATTTAATACAATAGTAGAGATTTATTGCAACAGACCTCATTGAACTGATAATTATGACTAGTTAATCCTTCAGCTTCACGTCAACATCAAATTAGGCTTTGGATTTACTCAAAACTGTTAATGTTCGCAATTTTTGGAACGTGCTTTTCTGAGAATTGGTCAGTGTCTATTTCAAACGTTGCGCGACATGTAAATAGAATTCACCCTAAATTTTAAATTCCAAAAAAAACTATGTTTCATAATAATTGGAAAATTTTATATGAATTTAATACAAAAATTAACATAACATTTACATGACGAAAGGTGTTCACTTTTCCCAATAAATTTGAAAAGTGAAAAGAAATATAATTCCAATACAAAATAATTATTTAAGGATACTTTTTTAAATAAAAGTATTTTTTAGTATTTAAACACAAACATTTGTATGATAAAATTATATACAGATTTAAATCAATAAATATTGTACATAATATAATAAGCATTATTTATGGAAACTAATTAACACTTATTAATTATTTACTAAATGTTTTCAATTTTAAGATGTATATTAATTTTAAATAAGAACAACATGTACATAATAGCATTTTTTGTAAAAAATAGTGTGATATTAGTTTGATTTATAATGTTGTAATAAAAGTAAAAAATATAACTAAAAAGTAGCAATTAACATCAGTATTACAATACAATTTCCTTAACAGATAAATGGATACAATTAAAAAATATGTAATTTGAAAAAAAATGTAATTTGAAAAAAAAAGTTGTCGTGTACTTGTAATGGGGGTGCCTAGGCACCCCCTGTGCGCACGCCAATGTTTCAAAAAGATAAAAAGTTGGTCCCAAATGGGTTAGAAGAGGCAAATCTGCCTGACTCGTGGCCCTCGCCACTCCTCAAGCAAGGTTACGCGCACAGCGTAGTGCCCCGGCGACCGCAGTCATCCGTGGACAAAATGTTCCACGGATGCCAATGCCTTACGAGCATAGCTCGTCTCCGCACCGCCCTGGGCGCAAGTTTTGTGCGTTCGCACGAGGTTTTCACTCAGCTCAAAACCCACCCCCCGAGAGCTAAACTTGTGCAGTTTTGTGAACGCACGAAGTGCAATGTACGTTCACGCCACTGCGGTGCGACCATTCCTACCCTTACGGGCATCTATGGCCAATCCTGCAACATGAAAGAAAAAACAGATCAAAAAAGATTTTAGCCAACCGGCGCGCGCATTGCGTGTGCAGTAATTCAAGGCTTATATTTCAAGTCTCATTTCGCTGTTTCAGATTTCTCTTACTCCAGGAACTGCTTGGGTCGCTTATACTTCGCCCGTTTGTCGGGTTCGTATGAAGCGACCTCAGAAATGAGAGTGTTTTCCGAGTCAGCTGCTTTTTCAAAAAATTTCTGTAATGCTTTTAAAGTGGTCTTTAAGCAGTGGCATTGAAATGTCGCGATGCAAGTCTCTTATAAGAGTGTACCTGGGGGCGCAGAGGGCGGTCCTTAGGCATTCATTTTGGACTACAATCCCACCCCCGCGCTTTGCGCTCTTGCTTATTAACCTCCCAGACCACGTGACTCACGTCATCTCGCTTTCGCGGGGCACTTCATGCCACGAAACTCGTGCCGCGACGCATTTTGGGCATCCCTTCCCATGGATTCATGGAAGTTCTCAAAATACCTCGGGGTGCCTCCGCCCCTAGCTACCTCCTTTGTACTTCCTTTCTCCACCCAGTATTCTTTGGCGCTCTAATCCTGCGACGCGGTGCCTGCAAGACGTTTTGCCGTTAGTCTATTTTTCAGTATCAAGGACCCACAAAACTGGGATTCTGTCTACACAACGTGATAGTTTTTTTCCCCTAAATTTAGCAAATGGATTTATGCACTTTTTCTTTACCAGGGCCTAGTAATCGGGAGTATTTTTCTCCACTTCGTAAGCGGTAGCGGGAAAGTTAAAATTTATTTGCCTAATATTTTGAAAAAAAAAAAATTAAAATACAGCTTATAACTTTTATGACACTGCATTTATACTCCATTACGTACAAACGATTGAACAAAAAACTTGCATCCGTTTTTGAGTAAATGGTGTTTGAGCTTTTCAGAAATTTGAGCTCATTTGCAAAAAAAAAAAAAAAAAAAAAAAAAAACCTGTGAGTTTACGAGAAACTTCTTATGACATCATCTGAAGCACATGTACAATGCAAGAATGTAACAAATTGTCGATAATGTAAATATTAACGACGTGAGGGACAAAAATATTTAATTTTTGTAATTTATGAAAATACAAAACAAAAGAATAGAGTAAAATGGCTTTTATGTCATCTTATGCAGTACATTTACCAGTATTCATTTTACATTAAAACAATCCAATTTACATTCAAACAAATAATTGAGAAGCACATCGACTTCGTGGATGTTGAGAAGGCTTTTGATAATGTCAACAGATGTAAATTGTGGAGCATTATGAAAGAAGTGTCCCCAAGACATCTAGTGCAAGAGGTGAAAAGTATGTATGATAATACTAATATCGCAGTAAAATACAATGGATTTGTTTCTGGGAAGAGGATTATAAATACTGTGCGGGTCCCAGTTTTCCAACCATCGGAGAGGGGTCTTAGTTTCTGCGCGGGCCGAGGGGCAGGGTAGGAGGGGATGACTTCCAATGCATTGCACACCGTCACGTGACAATTGCAACCGATCCTAGAACATCGGAGTGACTAGTTCGCTTGTGGTAGGCCTGAGTGTTAACGTGTGAAAATTATTAGTTTCTCATCATGGCAAAGAGAGTTTCTAATACCATTATACACAGCGAGTGCCACGAAATCATTGCCCGCGTCATTGCAAAGTGTGATAAAGAGAAAGAAGATAAATGTTTACTTTTGCCGTTAATGAAAGCGAGTGAAAGAGCCGCCGAATACGCAGGAGTTGGACTCACTACCATCAAAGCCATTCGGAAAGAAAATAAAAAGAGGAATGAGACTAGCCCAAATCGAAAGTTGAAGTCTCCTGGTAAGAAGAGAAGAGTGTCGCGTGGCAATTCTGTCCATGTAGATAGTTTTGACCAGTGTGTTATTAGAAATACTATACTGGATTTCAATGTGAGAGAAAAGGTTGTGCCGACGGTGCAAAAGCTTCTGCCTATTATTAAGGACAAAATTAATTTTCCGTGGGGCCCAAAATCTTTATTGCGGGTTATGAAATCAATGGGTTTCAAATTGAAAAAATGCCAATCAAAGCGTCGGGTGCTGATAGAGAGACCGGACGTAGATCCAGATACATTGTTCAGTTGAAACAATTTCGAGAAGAGAACCGAGATATCATCTATGTGGATGAGACATGGGTTGATAACACACTTAAGTTTCAAAAGTGCTGGCAGAGTGATTACATTTTGGGTGTCCAAGTGATGGGAAATGCAACAAGTAGACTAATAATTGTTCATGCAGGGGGAAAAGGGATTTCTTTGCGACACCTGTCTAATTTTTCGAGCTGGAAGTACTGTGGGAGACTACCACGCAGGGCCGTCTTTGGGTTTGAAAGTACCCGAGGCACTCGGAGATTTCGGGGCCCCTAATTCTTAGTTCAACAAATTACGTTCTGGCGATCATAAGTTATTAAAAATTGAATATTACACAGTCTTTTTGCAACGTTTTGTTCGTTTCATTGACTTTTAAAAGTACAGCACTCCAGACTTCGGTTAAAATAATATTCTCTAATTTTTTCATTTTCTTAGCTATACTGTAGGCTTCATTTCGCGTTTCTGCTGGGTTTTCTTTATTATTTTCAATAAATTCCAAAGCTAATATAATCTGAGAATAACCACATTTTAAAGCTGAGACTGCATCGTATCTAGCAGACCACCTAGTATCAGATAAACTTTTTACTACTTGATATTTTCCCAAGATTTTTTTTAATGTATCCCAACGATGTTTTGAACCCGAAAAGAAGTTGTACAATTTTTGTACAAGTTGGAAATAACTCGTTGCTGTCATCACGCAACCAGCAGCTTTAGCTCCGACTAAATTCATCGAATGTCCAGCACAAGGAATGAAAATAGCGTATTCACATAATTGACGCAATCTTGCTTGTAGTCCTGAGTACGCACCTGACATTTGCGGCATTGTCGTAAGTTTGACCGCGGCAATCATTAATTGATATCTGATTATTTTCGAGAAAAGCTAAAACCGTATTTGTTAAATATTCGGAACCATGTTCTTGAATAGGTATGAACTCTAAAAACCGTTCAATCGGTGTGTTATCTTTTACATATCGAATCGTAAATGTTAACTGACCAACATGGCTACAATCTGGAGTAGAATCAATACTAATTGAATAATACTTGGCCTGTTTCAACTCAGAAAGTATTTTTAGTTTTACTTGTTTACCCATAATCTCAATAAACTCATTGCAAATGTTCGCTGATAAATATGACACGAATCCTTTTCCTGGATTACCATATTTGTTCAAATGCTCTTTAAGAAATGGATCAAATTTGTTAATTAGTTCTAAACAACCCAAATAATTTCCATTCTGCTGAGAACCAATTATTTCATTATCACCACGAAACGGCAGTCCGCGGCCAGCAAGAAATTTGATGGTTTCAACAATTCTAATCAAAACACTTTTCCAATAACTGACTTCTTCATTGAATTGGACAAGTATTGATTCATTGACAGTACCCACTTTCTTACTTCGAACGATGTAATCCATAGTTGCATATCTATGCCGCAAACTGTTTTCATGTTCAGTAATTGCACGGTTCAAATTTTTCCAGTCGTGAAACCCGTCCGGATAATTAAACGCCGAATCGGAAGATGCAAAAAGACGGTATGCAAAACAGTATAACGCATTTTTGGATGGCGAAAATAGAAGCCATGATCTACAGTTAGTTTCACTGTTTTGCAATTTACGTGTAATCACAGATTTAGTAAGATGTCTAATTACAATTTTCCCATTTCCATCTTCGTACTTTCTCGCTGTTTTTGAAAAATCACAATCTTTATTTTGAAAAAACGTAGGTCCTCTCTGAATCCAAAAACATCGATCTTCTTCACTTATCTTATTCTATTCGCCGGAATGGATTGATGTGCACCTGGATACTTTTGAAGAAGTCAGAGCATCATCTATATTTTCAGATGAGAAACATTTCTCATGCAATGAAATCTTCCAGATGAGAACTATCTTCAGAGGTACCTGATTCTGGCTCCATTTTCTGGTTTTCTGATCGATTAATTTCATTTGGTGTGTCCAAAAGAATTTCTGGTGTGTCATTTGAAGATATACATGGATTTACTGATTTTGTAAAGAGAGATGTCAGTTTGGGTAATTTTTTAATCCTTTCGTTCTCCTCAATCGCTTTTTTTCTCTTAGATGCACCGCTTGGATATGTGCGATTCGACATGGTACCAGTAAAATGAAATACCAATGAACTCTAGAAGAAAATACAATAAACTGTTATACAAATTAGTTTATTTACAGATACGTTCTGCATGCGTCAAATTCACAGTTCACAAAAGCAAACATTTTCAGTGCTTTCAATTTTTTATAATGTCACTTTGCATGTTAAAAATTGGGTTGATATTTCTTAATCATATTGATTTTTTAAATTCATTTACACTTGTTATATGTTATCATATTTGTATTTAAAATAATATTTTTGTCTAAATGATTGATTCGTTAATATATAATTCTTAAATACTCTTAATTGAAATCAGGTCAACAGGGCTTGGTCAGAAAAATTTACACTAGTTGTTTGCCAACGTTTCGGAAACTTTTATTTCCATCCTCAGGGCTAATATAAAAGAAAATGAAAACAACACTGTTCAAGAATAATGTTACCAAAAACACACGTATGAGAAACAATTTTTAGCTAAGTTACAGAATATTTACAATTTCCATATTATCAATTACAAAAAAAATTACATACCTTGCAACATCAAGAACGAATCAACCCATTCACTGCATCGTCCTCCATCTCCGGCACCTCACATGCAATGAGGGACACAACATTACCCTCACCACACCAACACACAGCATGACTGATACTAGCAAGATGTTGGGTGGCGAGACGAGAATATATTTCCTGCCTGAGTGAGGTACATGCTAGCTTCCGGTGCGACTTTACAATTAATTCAACTTAGAAAATGTGTTAATTTTACTTTAAAACAAATTCTACATTGAAGTGATATATAAATTACAGATTGTTATTTCTACTTACTTGTAAGATAATTATCACATTCTTACTATTATCGCTATCATTACCATTACTTATATTGCGACAACACCAAAACAAGGAACCGGACATGAAAATACATACCATTTACAACCTTAAAAAACTAAAAAGGACACTATTTTCACAAAAGACAATAATTAATTAATTTACAAATACCAGATTAATCAAAATTCATTAATATTGTGTAAGCTTATTCTTACTCTAAACTTAATCTTAGTATGAAATGACAATGTAAACAGTTACAATAACATAAATTATATAGATGTAAAGATTATAATAAAAACACACAATCACAATTTGTTAAAGTATTATATGTAAGAAATATGTATAATAATAATAATAATAATAATAATAATAATAATAATAATAATAATAATGATATAACAATTTGTGGTAGTGATAGTGGTAATACGCTCTGTGTTTCGACTCTGGATGAGAAACGTATTATAGACGTCTGCCGGAAGTGTTTACAAGTTAGTATAGCACTGTAACGTGAGGAAAGGTCCGGAAAACGTGGGTAAGTGTTAGCAACACGCGGGCCTCGAGCCTAATCTAGAAATTAGATGAATATCTACACGATGCCGTTGGAAAGAAGTCAGGTTAGAGTATAAGGGAAGTACGACAAATCGCCGCTACCTCATGTCAGCAGCACCATCCAACATGGCGGATGAGCGCTCGGTTGGAGCGCCAATTTTGAATGAAGCTGAAGAGACCTCTATTCAGACTTTAGGAGAAACCGTGGATAGTCAATTGGTTGTAATAATAGAATTGTTGGAGACCATGCGACGCGCTATCCTTAGACAGAAGAACGTAAGCACTAAGATAAAGGAAAAGCATCAGTCGCCTTGAGGAGAGTGTCGATATCATACGTGAGAGCAGACGGCGCGAGACCGTGCCGATGCTTATTAAACCGATGCATGCACAAGGAAACGAAGAGAGCAGCACGAACGAGCAAGAGGGTGTTAATGGCGCCACTGCTAGCACCAACGAACCCCAAGAGGAAGGCAACTGGACGGAGGTTCGGGGAAAAAAGAAGAAGCCTCCTACGAAAGACAGAATCCCTCCAGACCAGAACAAGAAGAAAGTTAAAGGCCGCACAAACGCAGTTCTTATCAAACCGACTGAAGGCAAATCGTTTGCAGAAGTGGTCAATACCCTTCGCAGCAAGATAAAGCCGGAAGACGAAAACATCGAGGTCAGAGGCATACGGAAGACCAGAGACGGCGAGTCTTGGTGGAACTAGGCAACCATTCACAAGAGGGCAAATCATTCCACAAGACAATGCAGGAGACACTAGGGGATACGTGCATCGTGCGCAATCTGACGCCACGAGCACGTGTAGAGATACGAGATTTGGACTGCCTAACCACAGAGGAAGAGGTAAGATTAGCAATCCAGAGGGAAACAAATGCTGACCTGAACGACGTGAAGGTGGCAGTGCTGCAACCTAACAAGCGTGAGCAAAGGCTGGCCATTGTGGAGATGGAGGAAGCGGTAGCCATCCCCCTACTGCACAAATAGCGCATTAAGATAGGCTGGGTCAACTGTCCAGTCGAAAGAAGAATTACTGTCCCTCGCTGTTATAAGTGTCTTAGCTACGGCCACGTGCAAAAAGACTGCAAAGGACCAGATAGGAGCAACCTGTGCTGGAGATGTGGTAAAACCGGGCACAAACGTACCGAATGCCAAAACAGCCCGTCGTGCGTACTATGGCGACCCGAGTCGACGCAAGAGGGACAGACCACATACCTGGAACAGGAAACTGCATTGTATACAGAGATGCATTGAAACAGAGGAGAATAGCAAACGCGAGGAAATGAAGAGAATACTACAGGGAAATTTAAATCGTAGTAGAATTGCCTCGGAGCTTCTCGAACAGCTAATTAACGATCTGAAGGCTGACATCATATTGATATGCGAGCCGTACAAGGCTAAAAGTTCGACAGCGTGGTTCTCTGATGACACAAGCACTGCGGCCATATGGATTCCCGACACAAGTCGAATCCGAGTGGAGCGCCATGGAGCAGGCTCACACTATGTATGGGCGAGGATAGATAGAATAACATACGTGAGCTGCTATCTGTCCCCAAATGACACCGTCGGGGAATTCCGACAGAAACTTGAGGACCTCGAAGACTGCCTAACAGGCATTCAAACTGAGACCGTAGTGGCAGGGGACTTTAACGCGAGGGCACTAGAATGGGGCATGCCTCGAACAGACACAAGAGGAATGTTAATTCTGGAAATGGCCGCACGATTGAATTTGATACTTATAAACAAGGGCTCCACCCCGACATATAGAATACCTGGATTCGGAAACTCTATTCCAGACATCACGCTCATGTCGGAGAAATAAGCGACTAAGGAACGAGGTTGGCGAGTCATCGAGGATTACACTGGTAGTGACCATCAATACATATTATACCAGATATGTAATAATGAAAGACCGGAAAGAGACGTTCACCTCACCAAAAGATACAAACAATGAAACAGCGCGAAAATGGACAAAGGAAGGCTTCAAAGTGGGATCCAGAGCGGTCTGGAGTCTATCCCTAAACCGCCAGCAGGGTCGCTGGACAGGGCACAAACAGAGACCTTCGTAGAGGCAACCATGAACCTCATCACTAAAGCATGCGACGCCTCTATGCCCACTAAAAAGAGAGGAAACGGAAAACATCCAGTCTATTGGTGGACGGAAGAAATTGCAGAATTACGAAAACAGTGCCTCAGACTACGCAGAAAAGCACAGCGAGTGCATAAAAGAATAAATCCTGCAGAGTTTTTAGAGCTCTCAGCGGAGCACAAGGCTGCGAGGAAGATACTTCAGAACGCTGTCAAGAACAGCAAAACTAAATGTTGGAAAAAACTATGCGCGGAGGTCGATACCGACCCCTGGGGATTGGGGTACAAAATTGTCAACCAGAAATTAAGGGCTCTTGGACCCACAGGCATCCTCAACTCAGAAGATATCAAGAGCATAGTGGAGGTTCTTTTCCCAACATACCCAGTGAGAAGCGAAACCAAAGATGAACCGAGGAATATTGAAGTACATATGTTCACCGAGGAGGAGCTGGTAATGGCGGTATGCTCTCTGAAGAATAAAAAGGCAGGACTTGCAGCAATCGAAGCCGCAGGAGATCTCTCTGATCAACAGCATGGATTCAGAAGAGGGCGCTCTACGATTGGAGCCTTACGGGAAGTAATCAGAGCCGTCGACATAGCGAACGAGGCATGCCACGCGGCCCGCCCAATCGTTCTTCTTGTGACTCTCGACGTCAAAAATGCCTTTAACTCGGCAAGGTGGGTCGATATTCTAGAGGCACTGGATAGCACGTTTGCAGTCCCCAAATATCTTACCCGTATGGTTAGAGACTATTTCAAGGACCGTTTCCTCTTATACGAGACAAGTGGGCAGAAATCCATGCGCGTTACCGCTGGTGTTGCACAGGGATCAATTTTAGGCCCATATTTCTGGAACTCTGTGTATGACAGCCTTTTAAGGACACAGATGCCAGAAGGTACCATCCTGGTCGGACATGCTGATGACACAGCAGCCATTATAGAAGCCCGTAGCGTTGAGCTGGCTCAGCTCAGGCTAAACCAGGTGATGAGGCGCGTCAGTGACTGGATGGAAGGCCACTGTCTACAACTGGCACTTGCTAAAACGTAGATCGTGGTCCTTACCAGAAAAAGAATCCCTACCATCCTACCCATGCAAGTAGGTAAAGAAATATTAATGACAAAGCCGTCTGCAAAGTATCAGGGGGTAACTCTGGATACAAAGCTGACCTACTGGCCACACATACAGAAGACTGTTGACAAAGCTGCAACTACAACTGCAGCACTGAGCAGGCTAATGGCTAACGTAGACGGCCCACGGCCGAATAAAAGGAGACTCCTGATGTCGACAGTACAGTCAATGCTACTATATGGAGCTGAATTGTGGGCTGAAGCACTGACTGTAAAGAAATACAGAAAACGAATCACAGCGGTGCAGCGTAGGGGAGCGTTGAGAGTAGCATGCTCTTACCGAACAGTCTCCGAAGACGCTATTCTGGTGATCGCTGGAGTTATACCTATCGACCTGCTCGCGCTGGAGCGCAAGCGAATATATGATAGGAGCGGAGTCGAAGGAAGAGCGAAAGCTACACGAGAGGAACGATGTAGGACAATGGAGCACTGGCAGGAACGCTGGAACTGTGGGACCAAAGGGAGGTGGTCGCACCGGCTCATCAAGCAACTGTCACCATGGATGCAACGGGAGTTTGGTGAAGTAAATTTCTTCCTCTCCCAGTTCCTGACAGGCCACGGCTACTTCAGAGACTATCTCTACCGCATGGGGAAGGTTAGATCACCCCACTGTAAATACTGCATAAATAAATTAGACACCGCTGAGCACACCATTTTCCAGTGCACGAACTGGGAAAGAGAACGCGATACGCTGGAGGAAAAGACAGGTAGCCTCACGCCAGAAAACACGGTGGAAGTCATGATGAAAGATGAGAAGTCCTGGAGCGCAATCTCCCACTTTATAGAGAGCATCCTGCGGACAAAGAAGAACGAAGGCTGTCTAGACAGTAGTATATAAGACGGAACAAACGCAGTGACACCCATCTAGAAAGGCCCCAACCCGAAGTAATGCGAAAGCGGTTCCAGGTTGGGGTCAGAAGAAGAAACAGGTGGTTGTTTTTAGTGCGGTCGCCTAGTATGAGGTAATCCCACACTGTTGAGCAACCGGTTTTGCTCTTCGCCTTTTGAAGTTTTTTTCCACCTGCGCAAAAAATAATAATAATAATTGTGACCAAGAAGCTTAGAATGGAGGGGAGGACGCCTGGACTGAGTGACCCAGACTGGGTGAGGAAAGTCATAAGTGTGTTCCCCATTAGAGAGTGCTGGACAAGACAAAGACCGAGCGTCTTCTCTTTTGACGAGGGAGTCCTGTTTACGACAGACGAACTGCGGAGGGCTGCAAATAGCCTAAAATGTGGGAAAGCTCCGGGATTCGATGGGATTCCGAGCGAAATGCTCAAGATTGTTGCAGAGCAACATCCTGACTGTCTACTCTCCGTGTTTAACTCATGTCTCAGGAATGGAATATTCCTCAGAAGATGGAAGAGGGAGAAACTCATCCTTCTCCGGAAGGGTAATAAACCGCTCGACAAGACCTCGTCTTTTAGACCGCTTTGCCTCCTGGACACCATGGGAAAGTTACTAGAGGGACTAATTATATCAAGGCTGGAGGTATACCTATCAGACCTATCCCCTAAACAGTATGGCTTCCGGAAGGGGCGGACAACTGACGCCATTCTCGAAGTCAGGATTGCGGAACAGGCCAAAAGGGGTGACGGGAAGAAGAAAGGATTCTGTGCTCTGGTGGCCATAGACATCAGGAACGCGTTCAATAGCGCCAGATGGAAGGACATCATGGAGGCTCTGATAGATAAGAAAGTCCCTGAATACCTTCTGAGAATGGTTGAAGACTATCTTCATGAGAGGAGTATAGTCTATACGAACCTCTTCGCAATGGGGGAAGACGTGACGTGTGGCGTGCCCCAAGGTTCGAGATTGGGACCATTCCTATGGAATGTAATGTATGATAAGCTGCTACACATAGACATCCTTCCAGATACCCACCTTATTGGGTACGCAGACGACACTCTGATCATCTGCACGAGTAACAAAGTCGATCTGATCGAGAGGAAAGTGAACGAAACCCTCTTCAGGGTAAAAAGATGGTTTGACAGGAGACTCCTACACATGGCTGTAGAGAAAACAGAGGCAGTACTGGTTACGGACCGCAGAGCATTTCGTACCCCCATTATTAGGCTGGGGGAGGCTCCCTAGCGGAGATTCTTAGAAATGACGAATCTTCTCTCTGCAAGCTTTTTGGCTTTTTGCGAGAGACTGGCCTGTACAGCCTTATCTGAGAGAAGATGATAATGCCAATTATTGGCTTTTAGCCAGAGATTTTAAAAACCACGTTTTCTGACAAACCTTTTTATTAGGAAACGCTCTTTTTCAGTTTTACTTTGCTTTTTATTTAAAGATTTTAATTTTATAGTTTGGCACTGCAATATTGTGCATTGGTCTTAAAATAATTCGACACGGGCGCAAATGACCTTAGCCGTTGAAGCGCCCTTAAACTCAATCAATCAAACTACTGTAGTTCTTTTGTGGGGCTTATATTTGACTACAGAATACCAATATATACAATTACTAATCGAAAAATATGTCATATCTCAAATGTTTCATAACAAATGTCTGGCAGCATTTTCTATGTAGAAAATTAACTGTAGATTTTTCCTTCGACACTAATATCCAATAATCGTGATTGAAAATGGAGTGAATAGCATTATAAGAAACCTCCCACGAAGTCCACGACCTGACATCACATCAAAAGCAAAAGAAGGGGGGGATTCTAATTTCCAATTTGGAAGATTTGCAAAAATTACGCGAAATTACTGGCATTTTCAAAAATATCGTACCCCGCACCCAAAAAATTCTATGAATTCGGTCTTTGCAACCATAGAGGCATTTGTTTGAGGGTGTCCTGAGGGTCCTAGAGGTCTTTGTCTGGAAGAAGACATGGATTGGAATCGCACTGTAAATACTTGGCCCAGTTTTTTACACAAAAATTGGATTTATTAATCCTCAGTGTAACTAGAAACAACAAAAAAGACATACAAATAATAAAAGAAAAGAAAAATCATAATCCTGAGGTAACGTTGTAATTCTCCACACTCTCATCAACTGTTCAATAAGGTTACTTTATTTTTCATTTCTTTACTGGCCGTATATTTGTATTCTCACAGGTTCTTAATTGGATCCCATCCTATTAATGATGAAAAAGATACCATTTAAATATTCTATTACCAGACAAAAAATGTTCTCGTACGAAATTTAACTTATTATGGCTTCAAAATAATTGTACAAATCTATACTTCTATACTAATATATAAAGACAGAAGTGCGTTGTCTTTCAGCGCGGTAATCTCTTAATCTACTGAACCAATTCCCATGGAACTTTTGTGCTAGCATCCTTTAAAGGCCTGGAGTACTATAGGCTATGATTTACAAACATAAACAGTAATATATTTTCAATATAATTACTTTTCTGGACATTTTTTGCCTAGCTTTACATCACAGACTCGAGAGTGCATCAATGCCAATAGTTCTGCTGCGCGCCACCAGAGGATGACGTTTGAGATCTACTACTAATTTCATCAATGTCCACAATTATTACGAAATTCATTAGAGTTTGACTAAGGTTATGTAATGTCTCTGTGTGAACATTTGAAAGACTGAAGTGGTAAAGAATGTCAATGTTCATGCATTGCTCTTTATCCGTGTTATATACTTAGTGGCAAGAAATCATTGTGAGTTTGAAAGTGTTTAATAATTGAGGTAGGTTGAGAGAATAAAAAGTACAATAATATACAGTATAGAATATACAGTAATGTACAATGTACTAATATATATATATCGTATGCATTCTAAACAACGTCTTCTTTTACAGAAATTTGCGACAACCTAATTGTTTGACGAAACGACTGTCACAATTGTCAAAACAGATTACAAATGCAAAGAGATAGGCAGTCTATTAAAATTTTGAATCGGGTACTCAGAGGGAAGATCGACTCTGCCGTGAAGTACTCACTCGCCCCATTGAAAATAATACTGCAAGAAGGGGAGAAATGTGAATAATTATCTAAGTAGTAGGGCAGCTATTCATTAGGACTCTCAATTTAACAATTTACAAAGTTTTTAGGTTCAAAATGGTAAAATGGAAAATGTGTACATGTTTTCAGTCCATTCAGTAAAACTTTGCATATTGAAATATGCAAAGTAATTTTGAACAGTGGTGTGCAATTTAGGAATTATTATTTACATAATAAGACTAATCTGTACAGTTCTTTGTCATATTAATTGCAGTTGTATTAACTACAGTTGTAATACAGCTTCTTTCTTCTTTTTCTTTTTCTTCTTCACAACCTGTATGTGAAGTTTAGTGCAGTGGTTGGTAATTAAGGAAAGATCATTTACATATTAAGACTAATCTGTGCTGTTGTTTTGCATATCAATGGCTGCCAATGAATGATTTCGTTCATATTTTTCCATAAAATATGAGCAAAACGTTTTTTAAATGTTTGTCTGAGCAAATAGATCAATCTGGAAGTTCTTCCTTTGCAATGAATCAATTACTGAATCAATTCAGCTCTCCTGCACTAACTGTAAAAATGGAGAGTTATTTATGTTTTAGTAAACCCAGTAAATTGTTTTTTTCAATATGGGATGGTTTTTTGTGCAATGGTATGTAATTTAGGAATGATCATTTACATATTAACACTAATATGTAAAGTTGTTTTGAATATCATTTGCTCCCAATGAATGAGTTCATTGATATTTTTTTTTAAAAATTAGCAAAAATTAATTTGTTTAAAAATATTTTTGTCCAAGCAAATAATATCTGGGAGTCCTTGGTTTCTATTATTCATATTTTGGATTCATAATCTCGATAACTTGAGATAAAACAATGATTCTAATATTGTTTTGTCATGTGGCTCAGTGCATCGTCAATTTATTACGAGTATTTACATATAATGTAATGGTGGTAGATCATTAGTTTTCTAATGTATCAGTGTGTTACTAGCACATGTTATCACATGTTATATTACATCACATGTTACTTGCACATAGGACGTTAAACATATATATTTTTGTCGTATTCAGATTATATAAACTGGTAATTATGTTTCAGAATAGATACAAATATTTTCATTTTATTTCATGATTATGATTCATCAATTACGTTATGACATCTATAAGTATTACTCTGGATCTACCTACTACCGTACCCGTTCATGAACTTCCGCATGTTACACTCAGCTGAAAACTGTAAGTCCCTTCAAGGTTACGAGTTGACTGATCAATTTCAAAACCTTCTTTATGAAAACAATAGAAGAAAAAATATAAAAATTGGATACGTTTTACAACGTGACAATTTATTGATAGTGTTGGAATATTATATAAAACTCCAGAAAAATTATATATGAGTCTACAAGTATTTTATTTTGTAGTTTAGATTTGTTTATTGCTTTTAGTTTTAAAGTGAATGTTAGAAGCTGGAACCTTAAATAAGAAAAATGTAATTATTTGTGGGAAAGTGAGCAAGGTAATCCGGAAATTTCCAAATGGGGCTCAAGAGATGACAGCTATCGTGGCCGGGCAGAGCATGACAGGGAGTAGGGCGGAGAAGCGATACAATGGAAGAGATAGACGTAGGTCCGCCGCAGGGCGTGAAAAGATCGGATTCCTCTTCCTGTATTATGATTTACTGTAATAAATGCCCGAGCAACGCCGGGTACTTCAGCTAGTTTCCAATAAACATAAAATGTACTCCTATTTCCCCTCCAAAATAAAACCTTAAACTACTATTTACAAATTGTTCATCTGTTCTCCACCGTACATAATGTTACCATTCAGCCTGAAGGTCATCCAGTTAAATTATCTGACTTCAAAAACGGAGGTTTTTTCTCTTTAAGAAAACAAAATTTTCAACACTGTTACAGTACCCCCTCAACACCCAGATACAGTACTCCCTCAATTGCTTAGCTTCTATTACACTTGGCACATAGGATAAAGTTTCATGATACTTATCGGTCGGATGCCGTCCCTCCTCACTCTCCTGCACTCTCGGTGAAGGTCGTGCCGCTCGTAACGATGCCGTTCGCACCGTGAGGAACAGCAAAGCGCCTCCAGGTCGACAGCGAACCCCTCTCGGCTATACGCCACTCGAAATAGTCTTGCTTCAGCCGCTCCTCGTCTTCCCTCTTCTTCTCCAGGCCTCTAGTCTTTACACACCCGTACATAAACGTGCGCAATATCCACTAAGGGCGGCGATAAATGGCAGATGGCAAGATAATGGGGCAAGACCGAAAAGCTAGCCCAGATAAAAGAAATTAGAAAACTAGTATGAGAAAGTCAGTGCCATTCTGTTGTACCACTAGTTTTATTTAAGTTTTTTTTCCTTTGGTAGAGAAAAAGTCGCAACAAAATGATAGGTTGAATTTTCGTTGCCCTCTATGAATTTTGGAAAATTGCAAATATTCAAAACTTTCTGCGTCTTCCTACTTCTAGAACCATGAAGATAATTATTTTCCTTAATGAAATCTGGTCATCAAAAACACATATTCAAAGTTGGTGAGTTCAATTTTTCGAAAATGAGTATTTTTTGCGCAATTTTGCATGAAATAACCAATTTTTAAACTTTAAACAATTTTCCCCCCGAAGGTTCAAAGTTTTTTCTTTAACTTTTTCGGCGTATGTAGCAAAGAATGGTGAAGTGGTGCTTGTCCCATTTTCGGCGCAATCTCTGTATTTTTGAAAACTGAACAAAATTAAAATGGGAAATTCTAATTTCCCGAACTTCATTTGACACGTTGACAGTTCTCAAAATGGCAAAATGGAAGTTTCAAATTCTTGGAATTCTTTTCATCGTTGTCGGTCATGATGCTCGAATGTTATAGATACAATTCTTATGAAAGGGAATAGATTTAAAGATTGTAATAGTTTTCACTGATTACTAACAAATATCCTTCTTTTGCTTTAAGAAGTTTAAATCCCTGATTACGGTATGCAAAAATTGGAAGCTCGCTTCAATGTAATCAAGGCAAGCTTGTGTGAAATTATTCTTGCTTCTCTATGTAATGTACTGCAAATATTGTTAAATTTACAATTAAATTTATTCACGTTTATTTCATTTGTAAAAGTAAAAAATAACGTCTGTTCCTAACTATTGAAATACATGCAGATATGCACTGCAGGCGCTTCGTCTGAATTGGTTGAATTGTCCTTTTTGAGGTTATAGCTGAGTTGTTAGTAGGGTAGAAATTGCAATATATCAGAAGTACGTAACTGGTTCCAACAATGCGAGAAAGTATGTGCTGTAGTAACACCTATGGTTTGTTAAAAGGGAGGTTTTGTATTCGGGATTTAATAGGGGAATTTGATTTCGTACCGTCATTTGTAACCTCAACTGTAATTGTATTTCTCCTCTACATACTCGTATCTTTACTGTTTATTGAGTGTAAATAATAGTATAATATGCAACTAGTGTACAATATTAAGCTTCGTACAAATTTGAATACTCGCTCCTAACGTCGCTCGTTTTCAAAACATGTACTCATGCAATAAAGCAACATTATAAAGGAGTTGCGTAGGCTATTTGTACCTTCTCGCAAGTTCATTCACGGTCATGTCTGCTCATGATCAGATTACCTTTCAGCTTCGCCACTGGTGATTGTATTGTTCCAGAATGTGTAAACCATTATTTTATTAGCCTTCGTGACTTATTACTGATCTTATATTTTGTGCACTATTGTGACCAATTTTATGTAGTATTGTAACTCATTATATGCACTATTGTAACCAATTTTATGTACTATTGTAACTCATTGTATGCACTATTGTAACCAGTAGAATGAGGTGGGCAAGTGCGCTCTCACTGTGCATTCCACTGCAAGGCGTAGTTCCACATTCGTGCGCGTTCGCGGGCAGTAAGTCCACAGAATGTTCAACAGCGGGCGCCAGTAGCGGAACGGGATGTTTGCACTTCCGCTCGGTTCAGCTCGCGAGACGAGAAGTTCACTTCTGCGATACATGAGACTTTGTAGAGTACCACCGGGGTCACATCATTGTGGTTCCCTCCCTCAGGTCAGCGTTTGGCGTGGGCGCACGGTGGGGGCAGCAATCTGTCAAACGCTTTTCGGCTGTTCAGATTTTCCGTAGACCATTGCTAAAAAAATGTTTCTCTAAGAAGGGGACAGTTTGACACGCCGGGAAAGAAATCGTTACGTTGGACTATGGCATTACAAAATGGAGTGTCAGAGCCTTTTACAAGAGAAACAACTGCAAAAGATCGCCTTGTCGAATTGAGCCCAAGGTCTGCTTTTGTGTTGTCAGCAGTGGTTGTCGAAGCGGTCATTTCTTCGAATAATCTCTGCATGACGATGAGGGCGGCAGCCGATACTATCCACAGCCCGAACTAGCTGAAAATGCACTTTTGCACTACCACATATTGCAGCATGTGTTTGCCATATTAAAGTAGAATATTTTCACAACGCCGAAAAATCTCTTCGAGGGATTGGTTACATTACATTGCAGAAACTATTATAGGCAATGCCTTGGTTAATTAACAATTTATTATATATATATTCCAGGTCCAGATATTCACCAAACTTTCTCTGATCAATGGAAGAACACAAAAATGCTCTATATATGGATACATAGTAAAAATAACGAGGGTATGTATGTTTTAATGCATCTGAGCTTAGTTGTTTCTATTATTGCCCTATTTCTTCTATTATTTCACTTTTCAAGATTTACAATGGTTGTACTAATTATTGGTGTTTAAATATGTACTTCAATTTATTAATTTACTTAATTTCTACTTTCTTATTAATTGTTTTTATTAATGGAGATTTAAAAATGAAATACACTAATTTGGAAAAAGGACAAACTTGAAAGAAAATAGTGCAAAACGAGCGCAAGCGGAAGGACAGTATGTCTGTAGGTTCGTGTCATTGATTCAAAGTTGAGGATAATTACTCGAATGGAAGAGCTTCCAGACGTCCTTGTATGCGTACCTGCAAAACTAATGACGTAGTCGACCATGAATCATCTAAAAACATGATAGTGCGGTCGCCAAGACTGAAAGTAAGCATAATTTACCCAGCTTGCCACCAAAACGCATTCAGTAGCATTCTGAAAAAAATGGATGAACGTGAAGAGCCACATCGATGGGATCAAGAAAGTCTGCCGGTAATTTCAATTAATTGCCCGTCACTTAGTGCTTTCTACCACACCGTTAAGACAGCATTCCGAGCGAGGGTGTAATGGTATGCTCATACGAGCGACAGGGAAGACCCCGGCGACCACCAGGCGAGAGGACACGAGCCGATCAACATCTCTCTGACTACCGTCCGCAGACATAGACACATGGAACCATCTGAGAGGAAACTCAGTGTCTGCTCGTAGAGAGCGTCTTTCAGAACTTGTTTTCGCGTTGAACTCTACGTTGCCTCCCATTTACTCGTAAACGATAGGCTCGTCAGCGCTTCAGCTCTGACATAGACATTTTGTTCAGTGGTGACGGGCTTTTGACTGAACTCGGAGCCCCCACATGGCGACAGGTAAGGTTTTCAAACCAGACGTCCATGGAATATCGAACGTGACATGAGATGGAGAGAAACTTCGGCCACCATCAACTTCATGAAACCTGGATTGCCTAGTGAAGCAGCTCTGGCTGGAGCGCATTAGCTATCTCTACGTTTCCACGGCATCTCGTATTGTCACATTTGTATTTGTCTCCCTCTCATGTTGCCACGTCACAAGCCATCTACCCTTACGGGTATGCAATGCAAACTGTGCGTTGTGGTTAAGTGACTATGTATCATTTTAGTATTTTATGTTGCAGTGAGTGCTGTTTTATTTATTTATGTTGTATTTTTTTCGTGTGTGTTTATAATGCCGAAGCCTAAGCTATCTAAAAAAATGTCATTTGAAATAAATTGTATCAGAATTTTGCGAGGATTTTTTTCGACTGACGGAGAAATACTTTCTTACAAAGTGTGTGAAGAGAAAGGGGCAGCTGATAAAATATTTCCAGCAACATATCGGTCTTCGGTTGATTCGTCATAATTTTAAGGGAAAACTAGTATTTCCGTTAAAATCACGACTTCTTTTTTCTGCATCATTACATAACTTTCTCTACACAAAGTATATTAGTACGAAGAGATGGTGAAACGTTTTTCACATTCAATTTTTGTCGTACTTTTACGAAAAGTTGAGATGCCGGACATTTAACGTTTTTATTTCCTACAATTCATATTATTAAAATGGGGTGAGCGTGAGGATATGGTGAAAATTTAGGTCGTCTGAAAACACCCTGGTACATACAAAGTAGTCTAGTAAGCTACCGGCTTATTCTGCACTTTGTTAGAGAACTAGTTTTATTTTAACAAGAAATTTGAATTCAATTTACACTGAAACCCTTTAAACCCTAAAAACATTTAAACATTTTTACCCTCTTTTTCCAGGCGAACCAGAGTTTTCAAAACTTTACTGGATCCACTGTGCATATTGTAGATGATTCGATGCCATTTGGGAGTTATTTTCTTGTGCATCTTTTTGCTACCTGCGAAGAAAATCCTATTTCACCAGAAATCCACAATATTATTAGAATAATTGACATGAATGTTTGTGTGGTAAGTATTTGTGCAATAATTCTTTGAAATTCACGCCTCTGAATGGTCACAGTGTTTTTCCTGGTACCCAAAACTTGCTAGCCCTAATTCTGGAAAAGGCCCATACTCTCTAAACTTGTTACTAAGTTTTGTGGATTCAAAATACCATAACAAGTGGTGCTATAGAATGCCACCGAGTTTCTCGTACTAGTTAATTTTGTTTTCTTCAGTCTGGGCCATCTTTTCGGTTTTGCCCTACCGTGTTATCAGCTGCCATCTATTTGCGTCTGAAAGTCATTTTATCACGTTTTCTCAATTTTTCCGATTTGTAAGTCTACAATTCAAATATGACTTTAAGCTTATTACAGAAGGGAAAAATCTGGTAATAGGTGGTAATTTTCGATGGAAAATTTGGACCCGTTTTTAAAAAAATGTTTGAGCGTTTCTGAAAATGCACATTTTGAAACTCATTATCCTCCACAAGTGTCGGTTTTTCAAGAAACTGCATAAAAAATTATTTGAAGCATATATGTTCACAAATGTGGTAGTATATAAGAAAAGCTCGTAATGTTCATAAAAAGAAAGGTATTAAAAAATAGAATTTTGTAAATTTTGAAAACAAAATACAATATTAAAGTGACTTTTCAGTCATGTTGTTCAGTCCGTTTAGCATTGCCGTCAAAAGGAGCTCCTTTCGAGGAAATAGAGTTTGAGCATTCCAAAAAAGCGGAATTTCGAACTCATTTTCACCGAAATTTGAGTTTTTGAAAAACTTTATACGTCATTTGTAGCATTGGGACTAATGCAATGCAATAATGTATACAAATCGCCGTAAATATAAATTATAACGAGAGAGAGAGAGAGAGAGAGAGAGAGAGAGAGAGAGAGAGAGAGAGAGAGAGAGGAGGGAGGAGGAGAGAGAGATCAAGGAAATTTGTGTAATTTTTGAAAGAAGGAAAAAACGCCGCAAAATGGCGTTTATGGCTTCTTATATAATACATTAGCACTTTGTCTACAAAAAGTTTAAAGAAAAAATTTGATGCAGTTTTTGAGAATTTTATTTTTAATACTGCACATTTAATATATATATTATTGAATTGATGGTTGCATGGTTCAGTATTAATACTCTTTCACGTGTTTTTGGACTGGCTTAGAGCTAACTTGATCTAAAACTAAATCTAATCTATCTACTACCCAGGTTTAGGATGTTCATTGAGCACCTACGCTCAGTTTACATGGAAAAAGATTTGGAAGGCATGTACCGGATGTCTATTACGGATTCGGGGCGGGAAATCGTTGTGAGTGGCTAGGTTGTAGTGGGCTATTTGATTTATGGTGGATATATTTGAATAAAAGTTGTTCGAGAGATAAGTAATATGGTGCTTGATGGATGGCAGATGTAGGTATCTATGGAGTTGATCATTAGAAATGAAACGGGGCGTGAGTGGCTAATCTTAAATATTTGTTTTACATTATTTGCATTTGATTGATATTTGTTTGTGAAGCGTTTGTCCAAATGGGGCAGGCGTACAGCATTAGAGGTTTGATTGTCTTGTGTAGGGTAACGGCATTGTTTAAGCAGAGACTGCTTTTATGATTTAGTAGTGCTTTTAGATGTATTAATTTAATTTTGGCTTGTTGCATTTTCGTGGCTATGTGACATTTCCAGGTTAATCTTGAATCAAAGTTTAGTCAAAGTATTTAACAGTTTGGTTGTATGTGGAACTTACTTGGCTATCCGGGAGACGCCGCGTCCAGGGCACAGGTGCCGACGTTTCGGTCGCCATTCTGCGACCTTCATCAGGGTCTAGTATTTTGCAAAGATTTTTTTCATTTCCCCCCACCAGTAACCCTGGTGAAGCGGGAGTTCATTCATTTCTGGGTGTACATTACTTATGCTCCAGCATTTCTGCTTTTGGAGCTGCAGGGAGGGAATATCTTAAAAATACTAACTAATCTAAAAACTAAAACTAATAAACAATGCCTCTTTGGGCGATTGACGTTTTAACAAAAACAAATAATAAAAAAAATGGAGTTTAAAATTCATAGTAGAGTTCGTAATTTCTTTTCTTTTTGTAACATTCACTCACTCATTCATTCTTAATCTATATGTAAACACATTCACTCACTCATTCGTACTACATTGCACTTCACTATTTACTATTTACACTTTTTACACTGAATTATTTACGCCGGCGCCGACTTTACTCAGGCGTCCGTGGCGCCCGCGACGTTTTCAGGGCCTGGCGGTTCAGACCCGGCTGAGCGCGATTCCTCGCTGCTCGCGAACCCGGCTGAGCGTGCTCCCGGAGGTATTCCTCTATGGTCCGTCCCGTCTCGCCAATGTAACTGCGGCCGCAGCTGCATGGGATCTCGTATATCCCTGATGACATGAGAGGTGGTATGCGATATTTCACACGTACGAGCTTTTGTCCGTGTTTCATATGAGCTTTGTAGGCTGTCTTGATGTCGAAGCGGCTCAGGGGCTTGCCAGTTTTATCAGTGACACCTCGTATATACGGTAGAATGGCTGTCCTGCGGTTGGAATCATCATTGGATGTGGTGATGTCAGCAGTGCTAGAGGTGGTCGTTGCCTGCCGTACAGCTTGGTTGGTGGCATTGGCACTGTAACCATTAGCTCGAAATGTGGTTTTTAAGAGCTCTATTTCAGAGTCTAACGATTCCTTATCACATACTCTCATAGCTCTGATGGCTAGAGTTTTGAGAACCCCTCGTTTTGTTGCCGGGCGATGGTGAGAACCGGCGTGCAGGTAGCGGTTGGTGTGAGTTGGTTTCCGTTAAACACTGTGTCCTAGTCTTCCATTCTCTTTACGACTCACCAGCACGTCGAGGAAAGGCAGTTTTCCCTCATTTTCCATCTCCATGGTAAACTTAATATTGCGGTGTGTGTTGTTGAGGTGCTGGAGGAAGTCAGCTAGTGTGTGAGAACCGTGGGGCCACACTACAAGCGTGTCGTCTACGTACCGGAGCCAAAGTGTAGGTTTTAGCGGGGCATTCTCCAGGGCTTCCGTTTCAAAGGCTTCCATGAGTACGTTCGCCACCACCGGCGAGAGAGGGGAACCCATGGCCGCCCCTTCAGCTTGGCCATAGAGTTGCCTCCGGTACTGGAAGAAAGTAGACGTGAGGCAGAACTCGGCTAAGTCAGCCCATTTCGTAGTGAGCCCCCGGGAGCAAAGTTTTTGCGTATGACGGTAGACGCCTCATCCATTGGTACCATAGTGAACAGAGACGTGACATCGAAGCTGACGAGGATGTCCGTGTCATTTACGCGTTGCTCCCTAAGAATAACAATAAGGTAGGCCGAATTCTTGACAGATGACTTGATGTCGTCGGTCAAGGGCTGCAGTTTATCGGCCACATAGCGGGCAAGGGGGTGGGTAGGAGAGTTGATAGCGCTCACGATTGGGTGCAGTGGCACGTCAGGCTTATGAATCTTGGGAAGACCATAGAGCCTGGGAATGCAGTTGTTGCCACGTTTTAGCGTGGTTTTCATCTCAGGTTCTATAGCAACCGAGTTATTTATCCGTGCCGCGACCTCTTGCTGAGCAAAGCTGAGAGCAGCTTGAATTGGATCCGTACGGGATTGCTTCGTAGGACAGTATAGGTCTGATCTGCCAGTAACGCTTCAACTTTTGAGTGGTAGTCGACGGTGTTCATGACCACCGTGGCATTGCCTTTGTACGCAGGTACTACTACGTTGTACTCGCGCTTACTTAGTTCCCGCAGCGCTACACGTTTCTCGCGTGGCAATTTAGCATGGGCCAAGAAGCGAACCGATTCTCTGCGGATGAAGACGGCCTGGTCCGCAGGCAGTTTTAAGACCGCATTTTCCACCCCTGCCACGATATCCGCATCAGGGATACGTTCGGGTACGGGAGTGAAATTGAGACCCTTGCTTAATACAGACACAGTGGCGTCGTTCAGTTCTTCGCCCGTTAGGTTGACGACCGTACTAGTTGCGCCCACCCCGAAGACCTCAGAATGTTGTTTAGCCTTCAGTTTGTCAAGTTTACGAATTTGCTTGCTTCCGGCTATTTCAAGTACCCGTTCCGCGGATTCCGCCGGAACTGTCTTAAATGCGGTCCAATCAGATATACCTAGACTGCCTGCCATCATCAAGTGAATTTTAAACAAATTTCGTTCGATGTTAGGAAGTTGCATCCTGTATGGGGGATCCTCTCGCGTAGGAGAGCGAACCCCGTTCTACGGAGATTACGTAATGCCGCCTGAGTCTGAGTCTGGTGACGGATTTCGAGAAAGGACGGGAGCACGTCCTCATCTCTGCACCGTTGGAGGAAAGCGAGCTGGCTCAGCTTCCGTTTTCGTTTGTCTCTTAGAGTGGAGAACTTACGAGTGAGTTTGAATGTTTCCTCCCCGTAGAGGTTGATCAAGTGAGAGCGTAGGATTCCACGGCCGGAATTGGAACTTACTTGGCTATCCGGGAGACGCCGCGTCCAGGGCACAGGTGCTGACGTTTCGGTCGCCATTCTGCGACCTTCATTAGAGCGTAGTATTGCGCGAAAATGGACTGCGCACGAGGTTTTTATGTGAATCCTCTCCTGACTGTTGATTGGCCGGATAATCAGGTGGTGATCAGAGGATGTTACCAGGACGCGCGACCGAGACCCGACACGGGACCCGCTGTTCCACACCGTCCGATCACGCGCGGTGTGCGTTCGTCCACCCCGCCTGGGGAGCCCGCTTCGTGATTGGCCGTTGCACTCTCTCCGCAGTGGCTGATCATCCGGCCAATCAGCAGTCAGGAGAGAAACCACATAAAACCCCGTGCGCAGTCCATCTTCGCAAGTTCTTCCGCGGCCCAGGAAATACGCTTGAAAAACTGCTCGCCATCGTTCCCCTAATTGAAACTGCCTTTCCGTGAACCCCTCACCCAATTCTCTCTTTAAAATCGTCTCCTGGAACGGGAACGCCGGCCTAAATCGCAAACAGGCGGAGATAGAACAATTTATAACTGATTATTCTCCGCACGTTATTCTCATCCAGGAGACGCATCTTCTTCCGACCGAAGCATTCTCGCTTCCGGCTTCGGCATTTCCTCATATATAAAAACAGCCGTCCTGGGCCGCACCGCGGCGGTGGCACTCTAATAGCTATCCGAAAAATATATCCCACATACGCTTCTGGTAATGCCGCCTCTCGCCGCAACAGAAGCAAAAGCTATTGACGTAGGAACGCCGCAAGGAGCGATTACACTCGTCTCCGCTTACAAGCGGCCTCAACTTCAATTAGAGGAAAGCGACCTCGATACGCTGCTGACGCTCGGGCCGTCGGTAATAATAGCAGGCGATCTGAATGCAAAGCACACGGACTGGGGCTGCCGTGTGCGGAACGCTGCGGGAAATCGCCTGCTCTCTTACCTGAATAGAAGCAATCAGCTCGTCATTTCCGCTCCTTCATCTTTCACTCACCTCCGCACCGACCTTTTCACAAACCGAATTGAAGGCGACATCCTTGATGCCCTTCATTCCCCTTCTCTTTCTATCACAACTCCCAAACCCCTTCACGACCTCCCGTCCGACAACCTCCCGATTCTCTTTGCACTGCAGAGAGATCTTTTCTCCACCCCCGCCCCAAAACCCAAACCCGTCACCGATTGGGCTTCGTTTAAAACGAAAGTTTCAAACACGCTCATCGGAAATCCCGTCCTTGATTCCCATCACAACATCGACCGTGCTATCACCCACCTTAACTATCAAATCAAGTCCGCCTTCCATGAAAACTCCCACACTCCCGCACCTTCTCTCAACTCCAACCAAACGCCCGTCGAGCTGATTCGCCTCATCCAGGAGCGCCGAAAGGCGCAGAGAGAATACCACCGCTCTCACGACCCCGCAGCGAAAGCAGCGTATCAATCTATTCGGCGGAAAACCTCTAAGCTCTTGCGGGAGCACAGGAAACGCGATGTGGGAACAACATATTGAAAACTCCCAAATAAATAACGCAAAATACCTATGGAAATTGCAACGGGCCTTACGAAGCCCACAGCCGGCCACCACAGCACTTGACCGCCCCCACGGCCTACCTCCTACCTACGACCCCGCAGTTAATGCAGAGGTTTTCGCAGATACTCTGCAAACGCGCTTCTCTCCGCCTTCTATCAGCCTTTCTCTTCCAGCCACCGCCGCGGAAATTTCCTTTATTCCCACGCCCCCACACGAAATTCCATCTGACTGGCAAATCACCGAGGATGAGGTAAGCGACCAACTTAAAAACATAGACACGAAACGAGCGGGCGGACCGGACAAACTCTCTAGCGAAATGCTGAAGAAATTACCTCCTAAGGCCGCCCGCCTCCTAGCTTCTATTTACACTGCCTGCATTTCTGTGCAATATTTCCCCGCAGCATGGAAATCAGCGACTGTGACGGTAATTCCGAAACCGAACAAAAACTCGCGTCTCCCGGAAAACTATCGGCCGATCTCCCTCCTCCCGATTCTCGGCAAAATCTTCGAGAAACTCATTCTCAAGAGAATTCTGCCAGATTTCGAGCAGCGAGAAATTATTAGGGGGACGCAGTTCGGTTTTCGGAAGAATCGCTCCTCCGCTCTTCAAGCCCTTCGTTTTGCACTCTTCCTTCTTCTCTTCTCGACCGCCGCTGCTCTCTTCCAGCTCTCTTCTTTGATTTCTCTTTCGCTTTCGAACCGTCCACCACCCACTTCTTCTCCACAAACTTCGTCCCTACGTCCCCACATTCCTACTAAATCTAATCACAAGCTACCTATCAGCTCGCTCTTTCTTTGTCATCTATAAATCTTACACTTCCTCTTCTCGCCCCATTCTCGCCGGCGTCACACAAGGAGCCGTGCTCTCTCCCTTCCTCTTCTCGCGTTTCATAAACGACTCTCCCACTACTCCAGGAGTGAGCGATTTCATCTACGCTGACGACGTAGCGTTCGCAGTCAAAGATAGTAGAATTAAATTCTCCATCGCAAAACTGCAGCGCGCCGCAAATGCGCTCACGAATTGGAGCACGGAAAACGGCCTCACGGTGAATGCGCAGAAATGCGAGGCAATTCTGTTCACACCCAAGTTTTCTCACAACGCGCACACTGTCGCGTCTATGCGCCTACACGCACACTCTCTCCCGTGGCAAGACGAGGTTAAAGGCGTCACTTTCGACCGACGCATCACTTGGAACACACACTTACAAAATACACGAAAAAAGATGACACCGCGAATACACCGCCTTCTTCCCCTCTTCAGAACCAAATCCCTTCAGGATAAGGTAAAAATCCGCCTGTACCTCGCGTGCGTACGGAGCGCGGGGCTCTACGCGTGCGAGGTGTGGGCGACGGCCGCGGAAAGGCGCCGTGAGAAGCTCACGCCCGCCGAACACTCTTTCATTCGCGCCGTTTTTAAGCCCCCACCCAGAACAATTCTTGACACAGAACTCACAAACAGAAATACTAACACAATCGCCTCCGCCCTACACCCACTTGCCACGGAGAGAATCAAAAACATCTTTACAAACATCCACCTCCACCCCCACTTCCAACCTTTCACACAGTCCTACGCCAAAAAATCACGCCACACAATCAAAAAGCTCCCCACAGATATCATTTTCCAAAAACCACCATAGTTTACTTATCACTTGCATACAACACATTTACACCGCACACCACGCAATAAACACTAAACACATAACACCCCCCTCTCATATCAGGAATGCACCGGCCTCCGCAGTTCATCAGAATTCTCGCCCATTCTCATTCATCTCTCACATCATTCATACATATGTAAATAAAGTAAATAATGTACAAATTTGTCCCGCACTTTCATTAAAATTTTTCGTACCATTCATCTATGTATTACCCTAACTATTATTTCATCTTTCATTCCCTCATCAAAATAAATTAGAATTAAGACTGTCATTGTATTTTGTCATCTGTATTATCGTCATTTGTATTATTTTAACTATTATTTCATCTTTCATTCCCTCATCAAAATAAATTAGAATTAAGATCGCCACTGTACAGATATAACAAAATTTAGTTATGAATATAAAATATAAATATTATTTTGGATAGGTTAACTTCACACATTATCAATTTATTAAGTCTTTAGGTTATTTATTAGGTTATTCATGAAATTAGGTTATTATTTATTAGGTGAGTCATAAAATTATTAGGTTACGGGTAGGCTAAAGTTAGGTTAAATAACATTGTAAAACAAAATCTGTATATAGCAAACAAATAAAAAGAGACCGGGGAGCGAGTGACGACGGGAAATGACTTGAAAAAACAATATCACTTCTTTTTGGGAGCAGCTAAAATAAACCCACAAGTTGAATGAAAAAAAAACAAACAAAAACCTAAACATGACAACGCGCGCCGCCCACATATGAGATAATCATAGGGCGGCCGCAAAAACCGAAAACTACTAGAAACTGAGCACCACTGGCGGAAGAGCTCTCCACCAGGAGCAGGCCGCCACCTTTATAAAGGAGAAGGCATCTTCGCAAGTCGTCCTTCTGGGTGACTTTAGCGCCAGACATAGAACCTGGGGCGGCCTCGGAGCTAACAGAAATGGTAATAAAATAGCCAATCTTGTAGCGACAAGGCGGGGCGTGGAAATCTGCGTACCGAATAACACTACGCATTTCCCGGAAGTACGTAACAGGAACCCGGGTGTTATTGATTTTATGATCGTGAAAGGCGTTGAGTGCGTGGTTCCCCGCTCAATTGCCACACTGGATTCCGATCATAATCTAGTAACATGTGTTGTGGCGTCCCTTGTAGCGAAATGCCAAAATAGATTTCGAACTTCGCGTGACACTAACTGGGCAGGTTTCTCAGCTCACTTGAACTCTCAGCTTGAGCAGATACAGAGGCCGAAATCGACGAAGCAGTGGATCACTTCACTGTAACGTTGAAATCGGCCTTCAAGCAAAACTCCAGTGTCACGCGAGTAGAGAATTCTCGCCCTGAGCTCTCAGACGAGCAAAGAAGGATCTTAAGAGAACTGCGTAGAGATGTCAAAGTTCATCGCCGCTATGGCGACCCCGTTGACGGAGAGCGGGCGCGCAGTTTAAGCAGAGAATTCCGTTCATCTCTACGAGACAAGGGAGCTGCTAAATGGTCAGAAACCATTTCTAAATGTAGTGCCTTCACGAGAGGCACCTTTGGGATCTTTCTCGTGCGCTGGGCATCAAACCAGGAGTAAATAGCCCGCTTCAGAGCAACGCCGGGACGGGGGCACCCGGCGCTCCACCACCTCGACCCGTTTACGTGTGGAACCACGCCGCAAAAAGCGAAATCTTCGCGGATTTGCTCCCGCTGCAGTTCCGCGCGTTTGAAACGGACGCCTCTGCGCTGCCATTGGCAGCCACTGTAACAGGTGGTCAGCCAATGTCGCCGGCGGTCAGCTGCAACACCATTGGCCCGCTGTTCCCTCTCACCTCGGCCCGGTGTGACGAAGAGGTCAGGCCGACCAAGTCAGCCTGGCCAGATGGATGTACTGGCAGCCAGCTGCGTGCTCTGGGCGGGCGCGGAGTCGAGTTTCTACTCGAGCACCTGAATGCGTGCCTGGCGTGCGGATATTTCCCGAAAGCGTAGAGGATTGCGACCATCGCACTTTTACCAAAACCTGGCAAAAACAAATTAATTCCAAGCAGCTATAGACCAGTCTACTCTCTGTCCTAGGGAAGATGTTTGAGCGATTGATTCTGGTGCGTTTTCAACAGGAAATACGTCGCCTCAACCTTCTCAGAGACGAACAATTTGGTTTCAGAGCTCGTCACAGCTCCGCGCAGCAGCTCACGCGGCTTTGCACGGAGATCGGCCTCGCCTCGAGAGACGGCAGAAATTGCCAGCGGTTTTTCTCGACGTGCGATCGGCCTTCGATTCTGTGTGGCACGCGGGTTTACTCACGTGCCTCGCGGACTCGGGGATGAGCGATTGTTATGTGAGACTGATCGCGAGCTTTCTCTCTGACAGGCAGTTCAAAGTGCGCGTCAATAACGTATATTCGTCCCGCAGACGAGCCGAGGCGGGCGTGCCACAGGGGAGCGTTCTCTCCTACTCTCTTCGGCTTATACGTAAATGATGCGCCGCTACCTGCTGCAACAAAAACAGGCATTCGACGCTGCGGGCTCCTGATGTTCGCGGATGATTTTGCATATTATGCGAAATTGGCGAACGTCAGGCAGTCAGTTAAGTACTTAAGTGACTGTCTCGCCGCCCTTCCTGAATGGCTAAGTCGGAAACGACACGCTCTCAACCTCGATAAATGCGTCGCCGTCAACTTCACTCGCAAGAGGGCCGACCCTGATGAAACGGTGAGCTTGGTTGGCGCGCATTTGCCGTGGCAGAGCGAAGCGAAATATCTGGGTGTGTTGCTTGACAGCGGCCTCCGCTGGCACGCGCACTAAAATCAAAATTAGAACCCTCGCGGCTAAAATCAAAATTAGAACCCTTCTTCTGAAACCACTTCTCCGTTCTCTTGATCTTTCTCTTTCCTTAAATCGGCGCCTATTCACCGCATGCGTGCGCCCCCTGTGGGCGTACGCGTGCGAGGTTTTCGCCGCCGCTCCACCTTCCACTCTGCGTTCCATTCGGGTCGCAGAAAACAGAGCGGCGCGCCCACATCTTTTAAATGTACCCCCAGATAGCACTCCCCGAAACGCGGGCGTGCGACATCAGTTCCCGGCGGAGCTTCAGCGGTGGGCGGAGACGGCGCTTGAAAGAGCGCTACGGCCGTCCGCTCCGCGCATCCTGCGCGAGACCGGCGTAGCGGCGAACAGCGGCGTGCACAGGGCCTTTCACAGAAGAAAGGGCTCAAAGCATGTCGCCTTCACCTGCCGCGCACTTCCCCCGCACATGTTCTCTGAAATGTGCGACGCGGGGGGAGCAGCTAGTGCATGGGAGGCGGTCGCCGCTCCATGATGCCGGAAACCGCGTGGGAGACGCGGAAACGCGCCCCGCCGGGCCTGGGCTGTCCGGTCCCAAAACGTCGCGGCGCCACGGACGCCTGAGTAAAGTCGGCGCCGTGGCGGAAATAAATAAATAGTGAACAGTGAAGTGTAGTGCCGTGTAGTATGAATGTGTGAGTGAATGTGTTTGTATATATAAATTAAGAATTTATCAGTGAATGAATGCCACAAATAAAAAAAATAAAATAGAAAAAAAGAAAAAGAATACAAGGCTGAACATTCTAAGGAACTTTAAAACTTCATCCAAATAACTTATTGTAGAAAACGTCAATCGCCCAAAGAGGCATTATGTATTAGTTTTTAATTTTTAGATTAAGTAGTTTACTTAAGTCCCTCTCCAAGCTCCATAAGCAGCAATGCTGGAGCACTTATATCCCTATAAGTTGAATAAACTCCCGCCTCACCAGGGCTACTGGTGAGGGGAAAATGAAAAAAAAAATCTTCGCTCACGCCCTCAGGAGCGGCCGGAGCGCGGCCCACTGCACCCGTAACTGCCGCACAAGCAATTTCTAGAAGCCAATTCCTAGAATTGTTTAATCTTTGCTTGCGAACATTGCCTCACAATGTCTAGATCTCTACCCGTAGGACTAAATTCAGCACTTCTCCGCGCTTGTGCTTGGAACGCGCGAAGTGCTATTTTCAAAGCCCAGCAAATTAAAAGTTTTGTAAATGAATTTCAGTTAGATATTTTGGCTTTACAAGAAACGTGGCTTAGTGGTGAACACGAATTCAAACTTCGGGGATTTGCTATTTATCGCCGAGATCGCTTTGGCAGGCCAGGTGGCGGCGTAGCGCTTGCACTACGTCGCGAACTACCGCAGCTCAAAGCCGAAATCCCTACTATTGCTCTGGCGTCTCTAGAGGCGGTCGGGGCGTACGTTTGGGTAGGAAACGGCCCACTTCTAGTCGTGTCCGTCTACTGCCCAGACCAACCTTAGATCCGGCTGGAATTGATGCGCTTCTCGCATTAAATTCCAAAGTGATCCTTCTGGGTAACTTTAACGCCAGACATAGAACCTGGGGCGGACTCGGAACTAATAGAAACGGTAATAAAATAGCCAATCTTTTAGCGACAAGGCGGGGCGTCGAAATCTGCGCACCGAATAGCCCTACGCATTTCCCGGAAGTACGTAACAGGAACCCGGGTGTTATTGATTTTATGATCATAAAAGGCGTTGAGTGCGTGGTCCCCCGCTCAATTTCCACACTGGATTCCGATGCATGCACAGGGCCTTCCGATGCATGCACAGGGACAGAAGAAAGGGCCCAAAGCACGTCGCCTTCGCTTTCCGCGCACTTCCCCCGCACAAGTTTTCTGAGCTGTGCGACGCAGGGGAGCAGACAGTGCGTGGGAGGCGATCGCCGCTCCCTGATGCCGGAAATCGCGTGGGAGGCGCGGAAACGCGGCCCGCCGGGCCTGGGCCGCCCGGATCCCAAAACTTCGCGACGCCACGGACGTTTGAGCAAAATCGGCGCCGTGGCCAATAAAAAATGTACAGTGTATATAGTGATAGTGTTAGTGAAGTGCAGTGTGGTATGAATGTGCGAGTGAATGGGTTTGTAAATATAGGATAATAATGATTGAGTGAGTGAATGAACAAAATAGAAAAAACAGAAGAAACAGTGAACAATCTTAAGAACTCCATTATTTATCTCAACATTTTTTATATTAAAACAAATAGCCCAAAGAGGCCATACATAGTTTTAAGTTAGATTAAGATTAGTTTTAATTAGTATTTTTAAGATATCGCCCTCCCGAAGCTCCAGAAACCTAACGGTTGGAGCATTTTTGTATACTCAGTACTTGAATAAATTCCCACATTGTCAGAGCAACTGGCGAGGGGAAAAAAAGAAAAAAAAACAACATCTTCGCGCAATACTACGCCCTGATGGTCGCAGAATGGCGACCGAAGCGTCGGCACCTGTGCCCTGGACGCGGCGTCTCCCGGATAGCCAAGTAAGTTCCAATTCCGGCCGCGGAAGCCTACGCTCTCACTTGGTTGTATGTGGTCCAGGGGATAACGTTGTTATTAATTTGGAGTGGGGTGGGGTGGCGAATGTTCTGAGAGAGAATATTTTGGCTGTTGATTTTGAGGGTTGAGCTTGATTTTCCATTTTAAGGACCAATCTTCTATGTTTTTCAGATGCAGTTGAATTTTATTGCAAGTGTGATTTAATGAATGGTTGGACATGAATATGGTAGCATTATCAATAAATTGTGCAATACGTGTCTAGGTAGAGGTAGGTATATCAGATGTGTAAAGGTTGAAAAGGGTGGGTGAAAGGGGGGATCTTTGGAGAAGTCCTGCTTTTATTTTGCGGAGATTGGAAACGTGCTTCTCTATTCTTACTGTAAATGTCCTGTCTGTCATAAATGTTTTAAATATTTGTAGTAGGTAATTTTGAGTTCCTATGGTTTTTAGCTTATATATGACGCCTGGGTGCCAAACTGTCGAACGTGAGTGAAATATCTAGGAAGATAGCTATTGTGTGTTGTTTATTCTGGAAGGCAGTATGGATGTGTTCGGGTATTGAAAGTAGTTGGTGTGAGGGGATAATTTATTGATGAAGCCAAATTGTTGTTTTGGTATTGTCTGGGTTATGTTTAGATTTTTATTAAATCTTTTTAGTATTATTTTTCCTAGAATCTTGGACAGAGACGGGAGGAGACTGATTGGCCTGTAGCTTTTGGTATGATTATAATTTTTATGGGGCTTGGGTACGGGAATTATGTTGGAATTTTTCCATATTATTGGATAGTATCCTGTTTTGATAATTGAATTGTTTATATTTTTAATGTATGCTATTGTAGGGCTAGGAAAGTTTTTTAATATAATATTACTTTTTTATCTTTGCCAGGGGCTTTTGTAAGAGGGATGTTTTTGGTTAAGTTTTTAATTTCATTTGGGGAGCTGTATTTTATTCTATGTGGAATATTATAATTGGGTACTGATGCTATTTGTGGTTATATCCATGTGAGCAGAATGTGTGAGAGTGCTGTTAGAAGTGAATGATTGCACAAAGTAATCAGCCAAGGTGTGTGCTTTCTCGATTGCTGAACATTTTTTACCTGATGATGTATTTGAAGGTGGTATGGTTGTTTTCTTTTTCAGGATATTTTTGGTGAATTGACAAAGCGAATTGTGTGATGTGCTCAATGATTGTCGTTTATTATAAGTGAGTGGTTAATATCTAGTATTGCTCTTTTAGTTATTGTAGTTAGTAAGTACAGTTCTTTTTTCATGTGAGGTGATTTTGTCCAAAGTCTTCTGGTTTTGTTTTGTTTTGATTAAGTTTAGAATGGACTTGGGTACTTTTGCGTTGGAAGTTTTTGTGATGTAGGGAGGCTTGTTGGCTTGCAGGGATTTGACTGTGTTAATGATTATATTATTTAATTGAGTTGTTGTTTTTCCGGTTTAATTTTAAATTGAAGTGTTTGATTAGTAATTACATTTTTGAATGTTTTCCAATTAATGCATGTGTGTAATGTGTGGGTGGGGTTGTGAGGGGGGGAATTTGTTGGGTTGAAATGAGGAGAGAAAGATCAGAATCCAATTCGAATATGGGAGAACTGTGAAATTTGACTTGCGTGTTGGTGATTACAATATCCGTTATATGCGGGAATTTGTTTTGGTCGTGGGGGTAGTGTGTTGGTTCAGGGGGAAGGATTATTTGCAATTTTAAATCTGTTATTATTTTAGACAATTGTAGGCCTGCGGTGTTGGAAGTTCTGCAGCCTCAGTGAACGTTGACATTGAGGTCGCCAACAAGTACTGTATGAGTGCTTTGTTGAAATAGTGATCCAAAATTGGTGCTATGAATTCTGATTTTAGGAGGTTTGTGGGCGACTATTGTGTAGTGGAAATTTAATGGCTTCTGTTTCAATTCCTGGGGTATGGGGTAGGTTAATTTGAATATATGGTATTTATTTTCTTATTATAATTACATCACCACCTCCATTTGAGTTCATTCTATCTGATCTATGATTATTATATCCAGGTAATTTGAATGTTTCGTTTGGTTTTAAGTGTGTTTTGGTAATGCATGTTAATTGGATGTCTTTGGATTTTAGGAAGTACGATAATTCTGTTTTCTTATTTTTGTTGCCATTGACATTCCAATTTAGTAGATTCAGTTTGTTAGTGTGTTGTAAAACCATGATTGTTTAAAGTATTACATGGTTATGTTACTATAATTGGGGTTTTTTTTAGTGATGAGATTTTTTTTAATTGGTTTCTGGAGATTGGTACTGAAGAGTTTTGGTTGGATTGATAAGGTGGATTAGAGTTGGAGGTTGCTGTTGGGCTGAAAGTGAAATTGGGGATGTCGTATGTGGGTGGAAGGTATGGGAAATTGTCGGAAGCTAAGCAAGGTGGGGTGTTATTGTTGGATCTGGTTCTGGGGTTGGTTGTGAATTTTTGGGTAGATGTTCTACATTTTGCTGTGAGAAGCGTTTTTTACTGAGTGTAGGTCTCCACTATGAGCTCCGTTAGGGGAGTGGGGTTCAGTTAGTTTTTTGTAGTATGGGCATTCGTCAGTACGAACGTCTGCACGATGTGAACCATTGCAGTTCTTACAAAAAGGGGTGAGCATTTCATTTGGACAAGTTACCGAATAATGATATTTTGTGCAGTAGATGCAGGCTAAGTTGTGGGTACAATTATTGCGGGTATGACCAAAGTCTAAAGACCTTAAGCATTGTATTGGTCCTTTGATTCTTCGTCTTTTTCCAGTTTTCACTTTTAGATTTATTTATTTTTATTTATTTGGTAAAAAACAGTCAAAAACTGTATGTGACGTATGGGGGAGGAAATCAGCTGCGCACGGTTTCTTGAGTTTCAGAATCCCTTCCCCACAATTTAACTATTAATAGTTGAAATATGAAAAAATAATAGTAAAATAATAATAATAATAATAATAATAATAATATAATAATAACATTTAAAAAGAATTATAGAAAACTTATTTGTAACGGTAAACGAACAAATAGATTTGATTTTTCTCTATTGCTAACAAAATAGAAACTCACCCTAAGCTCTACTACCACTACAAGCAAAAGGAAAGCTCAACAAAACGTGCGCATAGTGAAGCTACATTTACGTCCAGAAGCAAATCAAGGGGCCATCTCAGCATTTACTCACTGGATCAGGGAAAACTGGTCAAAAAAACCGATCGAGATGGGGGTCATTGACCTGGAAGTACATTATGTGTTACAGGCATATTGAGTCTTTTTTAAAATTATATAATTCAAATGTAGGCCAATTCATTATACTATATCTTGTTTTTGTTAAAGTAAACATAATTTTTCTTTTTGACGATCAGTATTGTCTCTAATTGTATAGAAACAGTTTTGCAGCAGAAGAGATTTTACTTTTAACTTAAATTTGTGTACCAATTTTAATTGTTTAATTTCATCTGGCAATGCGTTGTAAAGTAACGTACTTGTATTGTATCTGGATTTCTTGTAGTGAGCTGTTGATACTGACACTTGATGAACATGATTTCTACGTCGAGTGTAGTATCAATAAACATCAGTATTACATGAAAATATCTTCCCACCGTTAAGTAAGTCAGTTTTGACAAATACTGCAGATTCGTAAATAAATAGGCAAGGCTATGGTAAGATTCCAAGCTCAATGAAAATAGGCTTGAATGGAACACGTGGATGGCATTTTTTCATTATTCGGATAATTTTCTTTTGCAATCTAAATGTCTGGGCCCTAAAGGATGAGCTTCCCCCAGAATATTATGCCATATCTCAGGCGGTAATGTGCATTTGCAAAATACACGCAACGAGTTGCATGAAGGCTGACAGAATTAGAAAGAATTCTGAATGCATAACATAATGAGCTTAATTTAGTGTTTAATTCTGTTATATGTACATTCCATTTGAGGTTTGATTGAATTGAGAGACCTAGAAATTTTGTTACCTTAACATCAGCTAATTGCGTAATGTTCATTTTCAATGGACCATACGATTGCCGATTTGAAACCCATAATTGCATTGAGACAGTTTTTCCTTCATTAACTATTAATTAGATTCCAAATTTCCGTTATTTGTAATACTATGTCAATGCTCTGCTGGCCGTTAAACTCGACAGCTACTTCTGGGATTGGAATGTTGTCTTTTTGCAGTCTAGTAACACTGATTAGCGAAGGGCACTTCTCTTTGACGTCCTCGAAGATTTCCTGTAGTGATAATGAATGATGAACATTTTTAAATACTATGGAGAATTGTTATTAGCGAGATCATTATAGGTGTGAACATTTTTTTGATTTTTTAACAGATATTTAATTGTTTTTCTAAAGTCAGTTATTGTTGTGAACATTAGCTTTATTCCGTTATTATATTCGAGGTGAACTGTTTTCAAATATTGTTTTTATTTCTCTATTAAACTTGGATAAGTTTGCGATATTATTCACAAAAAGTGGTGGAATCTTGACATTTTCATCTTGGATTGGGGTGGAGTTTATATAATTAAATCTGGAGTCAGGGTCTTTTAGTTTTTCTAAGGGAGCTACCTATTACTAACTGGCACCGAATACACACTATTAGCACCGTTGACTGCTTTTTTATGAGGATGATCATTTTCACCAGAGTCATTGAATGTTCTCTTACCGCTGTTTGCGAACTGTCCGCAGTTTCTTTTTCGCTCACTGCTTTTGTTACGCCTTGGGCTGCTGGCGTTTCGTTGAGTACTGACCTTAGTAGCGCCGCTTGACATTAGTTCCTGAATTTCGGGGATTGAATTTCCGGGCTCCCGCGTGCGGCGGATGTTGATTGAGAATAGCGTATTGGAGACCAATGTTGCCTTGTTAAGCAGCACCGCTTTGATGTTCACCATGGAGTGTCGGTGTCGTGATGAATGTGTTCATGGGGCAGTCTGTATTATACAGAGCGGCCATGACCCCAGCTATGCTTTGGCCTAGGCCAGGGTTGCTGGGCACTGATTACTTGCAATGATTATTGAATTTAGTGTTGCAATTGGTATCACTTCCCCCCGGCAGACTCGGAACAGAGCTGAGCGCGATGTGGACTCCGCGACGGCTCGAAGCAAACAATTCTGCACATATTTCACCCAATATTGCGCGAAAACTAAAAGTTTCAAAAAATGTGTATGCCGTTAATAAAGTAATAATTGTAGAAAACGAATTCCATTTGAAGAAAAATTGCTATCTTTAATATTGTATTTGCAGGAAGACGCCACAAAATTTTAACTTTTGTAATTTTTGAAAATGTAGAGTTGACAATAAAAGTAGGATCTATGCCGTTATAATAAGTGTATTTCACGTTATTCTTACAAGAAATTTAAGGAAAAATTTGGAGTCTCTTTTGAGAACATTTAGAAAATGACCCTGGGGTTTCATGTAAAGTACCCCAAAAATTTAAAGAATGTTTTTCAAAATCATGGAGATTCTAGTTGGGTCAGATCGACCGGGTAATATTTATTTGGGAAAAAACCCTACGAATAGTTTAGGCGCTTTAGGCGCTAGTTCAGAGACATGTTTTCCAGTAAACCAATTTTTTACTTCCACATATATGTATGTATATATGGAGTAATATACGAAGTATATTATTAGAGAAAGTTGCTGCGCGAAAAAACGGGATGTTCGGCCGAAAAAAATCATTGCGGGGCCCTAATATCGAAAAGGTGGATAAATGCAGTTGCTAACTTTCGAAAAAATCCTCTATCACGTGATGCAGACAGAATCCCTCTTTTATGGGTCCTTGATATGAAAATTTAATTGACGCCAAAACGTCCGTCCGTCTGTGAACACTACTAGTGCCTAAACCATACGGGTCAATCCATTTTAAATGGTCCAGAATTTAATAAATTGGTCGCTCGACCATCTCGAAAAAAATTCATATTTTGTACATAAATTTCCCTATGTTCAAAAGCATCTTCAATTTATTTTTATTGTATCTGGTTTACAAATGGCGGCCATTTTTGTTTTACGCCGTGCGCCATTTTTCGCGTTTGTAGAGGTTTACACTTTTCAAAATTATTCAGCTCTGGGTTGTTCTAACACGAAAAAATAAACAAAACGATAAATTTATTTATTTGTTATCTTTTGTAAACTATTTATATATTATCCGGTTCAGCTTTTGACATCAAAATGACCATACTTTTAATTACAAACGTATATGTCAAGATGTAAGTTTGTTTCAAAGTGAAGTAATATTCAAAATAGATTACGCAATTTTTATGTTTATTAATAATTAAGTATAATTAATTATTTTAAATCCAAATGGATTTTAGCTTAAATAACTTCAAAATAATGGGATTACTACTTGTCACAACGTATCCTCAATGTAGAATTGAAGCCTTTTTTTTGCGAAAGTTTACAATTTGTTTAAAAATACTTTGAGTTAAACCTAAAAGTTGATTTTTAATGCAGTTTGGTATTATAGCGATCTACTATGTGTGCAATTTTCAGGTTTTTATCTGGTCCCCCAACAGAGATATTACAGTTGAAAATTTGGAAAAAATCGAAAATTCCAATTTTTAAGAGAGTGTAATTTTAAAGGGGTACGTACTTACCAATGATATTTTACAATAAGTAACTACACTGTTATATGTAAAAGCACAGAAAAAATTAAGTCTGAGATTCTATTCCTTCTTTGGGAAATTACTCTCTGAAAATCGAACTTGGTTCATTTCCGTTCCACAGATTTAGTTGCAAATATTTCTCAAATAAAAACATAGAAGGTAGGAATGTAATAGAGCGATTTGTAATTCAGAGTATACTGAATCCAATGCCTTTCATTCTAGAATGCTAGAACCACCCAGAGCTGAATAATTTTGAAACGTGTAAACTTCTACAAACGCGAAAAATGGCGCACGGCGTAAACAAAAATGGCCGCCATTTGTAAACCAGATACAATAAAAATTAATCAAAGATGCTTTTGAACAGCTGAAACATAAGGAAATTTATGTATAAAATATGAATTTTTTTTCGAGATGGTCGAGCGACCAGTGCTGGACCACTTAAAATGGATTGACCCATACGTAGGATGATTTGCAAATTGAAGAAACTGTTCTCCATCTGGCTCTAGTTGAAGCTTTGAAATTTTAAAAAACATTAATTTTTGCGGGGTTTTCTACATGAAGTCCCCTGGGCCATTTTCAATATTTTCTTCAAAACGGTTCCAAATGTGTTCTGTAAATTTCTGGTAAGAATAGAGTAAAAAACACCTATCAAGGTGACATAGATCCGATTTTCTCGGTAAACTGCATTTTCGAAAATTGCAACAGTTTGAATTTTTTTCGGCGTCTTTCTATAACTACAAAATTGAGACGATAGAGGTTCTTCCGTCAAATCAAAGTTGTTGTCCATAATTAGTTTTTCATTAAGATAACGTAGATTCGTATAATAGTGCGTGCAATATTGGCAACAAAATATCCGTGGAAAAGTTTGTGTGAGAAATCGCTTATTAAAAATGCAAATTCAGCGTAAAAATGCAAATTCATTTTAAAATTAATGTATGTTATTTGAGGTGTAGCCAACATTTAATAATACAAAGATCATTGTTTTCTTTCATTGATAGCAAAACAGCAGAAGTGCTTACAATAGTTTTACTTTCTCGCCAGTACTAAGGATCTTCATAAGAAGAGGAAGGTATACTGTGTGCAGCAAAAATTAAGGTTTGCGCCGTGACTCGAACTCAGGACCTGTAAGTTAATTCACCGAGACTCGATCTCAGGTCTTTTGAGTGAACTCGTCACTCTAGGCTACAGAAGAAACATGAAGTACCAACATGGTCTGATAATTAAAAATGCAATTGTGTCACTGCAACATTTTTCTAACATGTAATTTTTGCAATTTACGAAAATTCCTGGAGTTTGCCAAAAATGGGTCTAGTACATTTTTATTTCTTCGGGTACTGCATAAGAAGAGAAAAATTATGTAATCGTGCACCGGAAAACGGCGAATTTTCAGCAGTAAGACACTAATTCTAGGGTCCTGGTAACGAAAAAGTGGATAAATCCGTTGGCTGATTGGCAATCCGGAAGACGCCGGGTCCTAGACTGGGGGGGGGGGCAACGTTTAGGCCGCCATTTTGCGACCTTCCTCAAGGCCAAATGCGCGTCTTTTTTAGATTCCTTTCTTCAGTTGCCCAGAAGAGACGTGACTTTATTCAAGTAATGGTATGCATTTCACTGCTGCCGGTTAGGCAATAGCAGTTTGGGTAGGGCCAATTTTAAAAAGACTACCTACCTACCTCTTAATCCTAACTTAAAACTAAATTACATGGCCACTGTGGGCAATAATTAGTAAACACCATGTTTATTAGACGTTTTTATTAGATTTGATTGAAAAGTTCTTAATATTGTTCCTTTTTCCTCTTTAATTTTATTTCATTTTTCAGTCACATTTTCATTCATTCTTAAGCTATGTTTAAGGCGATTCACCCACTCAATCACACAACATTGCACTTCACTATTTACACTTTATTCGATAGGCGCCGTCTTTCCTTAAGCATTCGTGGCGCCGCGACGTCTTAGAATTGGGGCGGTTTCGGCCCAACGAAGCATGTTTCCGCTCCTTCCGCGTGGCTTCCGGCACCACGGAGTGGCGTCCCCTCTCCACCACTTGCTGCTCCCCGCGTAGCACAGCTCAAGGAGCTCGGAAAGTGTTCGCGACGTGCTGCTGGTCCTTTCTTCTGTGGAAGGCCCTATGCACGCTGACACGCTGCTGCGCCAGTCTCGCGCAGAATGCATGGAGCAGACGTTCGCAGAGCCCTTTAGGAGTAAGGTCAGGTCGAATATCAGGAATACGCGGTCGCGCCGCTCTGTTCCTTGCGACCTGGATAGGCCGCAAAATAGGCGGAGGAGCGACTGCGAATACTTCTCATGCTTACACTTGCAAGGGACACACGCAAGCGGTGAATAGGCGACACTTCATAGATCGGGAGAACGGAGAAGAGGTATCAGAAAAAGGGTTCGAATTTTTATTTTGACGGCGAGATATCGAGCGTGCACATGCCAGCTGTCAAGTAACACCTCCAAATATTTCGCTTCGCTGTACCATGAGAGATGCGCGCCCGTCATGCTCACCGTTCCATTGGGGTCTGCCTTCTTACGAGGGAAGTTGACGGCCACACATCTCCCTAGATCAGTGGTTTTCAAACTTTATCGTCCACGACTCCTTTGACCTAACGAAACTTCACCCGGCTCCCCTGGAAACAATAAGTTTCAAAGGTTAATGTAGGCCTCCTAAATATTCAATACAAATGTAATTAAGTAATGTAGTTCAACAAATGTAATAGAGTAAGTGATGTAATTAGTTTCGGCTAAGTATGTGATTAGGCTTCGCGAATGACTTGCCATGTTCAATTAATCCACAATTAATTCGTAAAATAAATCATATGCATTGCATATATCATATAGTATATAAGTACAAAACGTTATTGACAAAAGGATGAATAGTGAAGTGAATAAAATCTAACGATCATTTTTAAGAAATCACCGCGCCGCTCCTACCGTATTGCCGCAACGCCCCAGGGAGCCGCGACGAACGTTTGAAAACCCATGACCTGGGTGAAAAGCGAGTCGTTTTGGACTCTGCCATTCGGGAAAGGTGTCGAGACAATCCCTTAAATATTTGACATTCTTTGTTCGTCGATTTCGCATAATACGCAAAATCATCCGCGAACACCAGGAGCCCGCAGCGTTGAATACTAGTATTTTTATCGACAGGAAGCGGCACGTCATTTACGCGTAAGCCAAACAGGGTAGGAAAGTGGACGCTTCCCTGAGGCACACCTGCCTCTGCTCGTCTGAGGGACGAATACGTTGTTAACGCACACTTTGAACTGCCTGTCAGAGAGAAATCTGACGTAGCAGATCAATCTGACGTAGCAGTCCCTTACCCCCAACTCCGCGAGACATGCGAGCAACCCCGCATGTCCAGAAAGACCACTGGCAAATTTTGCTGTCTCGAGGGCAAAGCCGCGTAAGTTACTGCGCGGAGCTGTGACTAGCTCCAAAAGCGACAGAATCAGACTCTCGAACGTCTTCCCTAAAATGGAGGGTAGAGAGTTTATAAGTGCTCGGGAGTGATTTATTTTTGCCCAGGTTTTGGTAATAGCGAGATGGTCGCTAATCTCCACGCCTTGGGCAAATATCCACGCGCCAGGCACGCATTCAAGAGCTCTAGTAGAAACTCAGCTCCGCGCCCACCCAGAGCACGTAGGTGGGCTCCGAAAAAAACATCTATGCCCCAAGCTTTCTTTGAACGAAGAGCTCTCAGCTCCGCCTCTAACTCTCAATCCGCCACTCAGCGTGCCGAGGAGAGGAGGGCCGACTGTCGAATGACTTAACAGCTGGTCGTTCAGGGGTGGTTTCTGCTCAAGCTGAGAATTCAGCTGTGTTGCGAAACTTGCCCAGTTCGTGTCACTCGTTCGAAAGTTAGCTTGGTGTTTGGCTACAAAAGATGCCTCTAATACATGCGACTGTATTATGATCGGAATCCAGTGCGGCGATTGAATGGGCAACCACGCATTCAACGCATTTCACGATCATGAAATCAATAACGCTCGGGTTCTCATTCTGTACTTCCGGGAAATGAGTAGGGCTATTCGGTTCCCAGATCTCCACGGCCTGCCTTGTAGCTACAAGATTGGAATCTTTGTTACCGTTTCCGTTAGCTCCGAGGCTGTCTCAATTCCTATGTCTGGTGTTGAAGTCACCCAAAAGGATGTCTTTGGAATTTAATGCAAGAAATGCATCAGTTCCAGACGGATGGGTTTGGGTAGTAGATGGATACGACTAGAAATCGTCCGCTTTCCACCGAAACGCACGCCCTGACCGCCTCTAGAGACGCCAGAACAATAGCAAGGATTTCGGCTTCGAGCTGCGGCAATTCCTGGCGCAGCGCGATCGCTTCGTCGCCATTTCGCCTGCCTACGCGGTGTCGGCGATAAACAGCAAATTCCCGGAGTTTGAATTCTTGTTAATCACTAAGCCACGATTCTTGTAAAGCCTAGTTGAAGATCAACTGAAAAATGTTCTAATTTCTGCGCCGAGTTTCTGGAGGATATTCTCTGGACCGTTAAAGATCTCTATAATGATTTTGATGGTTTGAATAATTTTGGGTGGGTTAGATAACCTTAGGTAAGTGTTGAGTTCTTTGAGGTCACTTAGTGAAGGTTTTTTGAGTTTGGGATTGGGATAATCTGGTTTGAGATTACTGTGGTTGCTTTACTGAGAAGCATAGGAATGGAAGGTGTTTCTGAGATGAGGGAAAGATTGGGGGTTCTATTGGAATGGGGGTGAAGAAGTACTAGTGATCTGTTGCAGTCTGATTTTGCGTGCTTGGGAGATGTAAGGGCATGTGGTGTCATGGGCAGGATGATGTCCTGTACGGTTGAGGCATTTGTAGGGAGGGATTATTGCTTGTGAGAGAGAGCAGACGATCGAATACTGGGTATGACGCGGAAAGTGTCAGCGCACGAATTAATTTAGGGTTAGGGTCCCCACCTCCCGTCAACCGGTTGACCGGGTGATAGGCCAATGCGGAGAGGGCATCGGCCAATCAGGGAACGGAGCCCTGGGCGGGGTGGGAGCGCTCAGCCCGCGGTCGGATATCACGGAGCTGTGGGGACGTGACGCGACCGGGCGTCCTTGTTTCCAGGTGTAAAATAGATGTTTCCACTGCGCCCATTCCAAACTCTTCTTCCTCTGGTTTCGGCGAGCTATTACAGCTAATTAATATTTTACAGGGCACTGAAGTCAAAAATTTAATCTCACTAATAAAAAAACTTCCAAATTTTGAAACCCCCTATATTCATAAAACTAATGCAACTCACCCCTCTCATCGAAAAAGCCTTGAGTAATTTACTCAATATAGTTCTCTGGAACACCAACGGGGGCCTACACAAACATAAGGAAGAAATTAATAAATATATCTCCGACTATTGCCGCCCCCCACATACTTTTAATTCAGGAAAGCCACTTTTGTAGAGCGATAGATTCACCCTTCGAAATTTTAGTATCTACAGAAATGATCGCTTCGAGCCACGCCGCGGTGGTGGCACGTTAATAGCTATTTGACATGCTACCCGCATTCGCGTCTGAATGCTCCGCTCCTTGCCTGTACGGAGGCAACAGCAAAGGAGATTAGAATGCCGCGCGGGTCGATTGTTATCGTCACCGCCTACAAACGTCCTCGGGAACCACTCGAGGATTGCGACTTTGAAGCGCTGGTAAAGCTATAGGCGCCGATTATAATAGCGGGCGACCTTAACGTGAAACATCAGAATTGGGGATGTCGCATGGTAAATTCACCAGGCGATCATTTATTAAACTATCTGAATAAGAGCAATCAGCTCAGCATCTCCTCAACCTCATCCATAACCAACCTAAGACTATCACAAATACCATAGAAGACGATTTCCTTGATATCGCCCTTCACTCCCCCTCCTTCTCTCCCACAAATCGTAAACCCCTTTATGGCGTAACATCTGATCACCTTCCCGTCAACTTTCTTCTTCCCTGCTCCGACCCCACAAAAATCGAAACCGATTGGGAAACTTTTAAAACAAAATCAACATAAATTCCTGCCAAATCCCTCTCTCTCCACTCCTCACGTCATTGACCACGCAATTATTGAAACCACCCCAAAACACCGTGAAACTCCCTCTCCTTCCAACCAAACCCCTATTGAACTGGTCCGCTTTATTCAAAAGCACCGAAGAGCGCAACGCACCTTTCAGCGTTCACGCGTCCCTGACGCAAATGCTGCGGAACACCTCCAGGCTTGTGCGGGACTTACAGGAATGCGATGTGGGAAGAGGACGTCGAGAAACTTCATAACGGCGCCAAAGACCTCTGGAATCTTAAGCGAACTCTAAAAAATTCGATCCATCTAATAACAGCACTCGAATGGGTTCCCACCCACCTATTACCCGGCTGTTAAAGCCGAAGTTTTCGCTGACCCGCTACAAAAACATTATACGTCGCCGTCCATACCAAACTCGCTGCACCATCCAGCCACCGCCGCGGAAATTCATATCGACCCTTCGCCTGTAAATGAAATTTTGTCCGAAATAAACACATTTTATTTACGAAAACATACATATATACAAAATGTATCCCTGAGAACCTTACAGGACCGACCTACCTCTACCTAGACCAGTAAAAGATTTGGCACATAACTACACTTGCCGGTCTCTCATCTGAATGGCAGGATATATCATCAAATAATTTAATTCATCATTTACCATTGTAAACACACGCGAGCACTTTAGAACAACGAAGATCCTGGTTTTTAACTTTTATCGTATCGTCTTTCCAACTCACTCCTTTCATTGTTTCTAACTCGAAGGTTGACCTATCCAATGCTGCGAGCGATCCGCAGGGAAACTAGAAGCGAATGAAAACATCTGATTTATGTCACGGTCTGATTAGTGTTGTCTTTAATTGCACGTTTTACTTGCACTTCTCTCTGCTGCATCTTGTCGCGCCGCTACCCCGCCCCCGCGGCGGTCCCCGCCGATCATGGCTCGGGCGGTGGCTTGCACGCCCGGCGGTACTCGACGGGGATCAGGCCGTTCTGGGCGGTGTGGTGGTAGTAGCAGCCGGCGCTGCTGTTTATGGCTTCCGCAATGACCCGCTCGCGCAGACTCTTTACTGACTGCTTGTTCCGTGCAAGACGGGTGAGGGCCGCCGCACTGCTCTCGCACCACTCCCCCAGGGCTCCCACCACTACGGGCAGGAACTCGACCTCCCGGAAGGTCCTCTGCAGGAGCACAGGAACGATCTCGCGGTACTTGGCGGCCTTCTCAGCATATTTGTCTTCCAGGGCCATTGGGTAGACCACTTCCACGCACATCGCCTGATGCCCCTTTCCTAAGACTAGATCCGGGCGCCTCCTCCCGCCGACCGCCTGGTCCTCGAATAGCACTCGCCAGCCGCCTGCTGTTGCCGCATTCTTGATATGTTTAACAAACGCGGTTGTGGCGGAGCTTCACTATTTCGAGGTTTGACCGACACTCGCCGATGACGTGGCCTATTGTTTCAGCTGCGGGTGTACCTGGCTCCCGCAGCTGCGTGCACCCCCGGCGGCACGTTCTTCTCCCGCGCTTGTTCTGTGGCTTGTAGTTGAGCCGCGTTGAGCTGTTGAGGCGAGCCGCGTGTACAAACTTGTAGACGGTTGGCCTCATGTGCTCTCCAGAACGCAGGAAAAACGTTGATTCGTGACCGAATCCCTCGAGCGCACTCGCGAACAGGCCCTGAAGTTGTTGCTCCCTCCACCTCCTGGCGCGCGCTTGATGTATTAGTGTGCGCAGCTTCTTTACCAGGAGGTGGCGGGACCTGACGGTGACAGTCTCAGGTTCGGTTTCCTCGTCACCTGGAGTGGCGCGGGAAGTTGGGGGGGGCCGCCGGGGCAGAGGGGGGTCTTCAGGCTCCGGGGCTGGAGACTCCGAAGGGGCGAGGGGGGCCGTGGGCGGCGACGGCGCTCGGTCGTGGGCAGCCTCTCCGGTGACTGCGTCGGCGGGAGCGGGCGTCGGCGCCGGCGCTCGCTCATCAGCGGGCTCCGCGGCCACCGTGGGTCGCTCCGGGGAGGCGCGCGCGGCCGGGCTCCACACCGGCTGTGGCGGCTCGGCCGGGCGGCGCGGCGCGCCTGCTCAGCTCCGGGGCGGTGCCGCCGGCAACAAAAGGTGGTGGCTCGCCCCGCAGAGCAGATCCTGGGAGGCCACGGGGGGGGGGTTCATCCATGATGTCGGGCCCGTCGGGAGGGTAGTCCCACGGATCCCAGTGCATGGCAAGCCAGTCCTCTTGCTCTGGGCCGACGATTTGGGGCTCGCCATGCACGTCCTCGTCCTCTTCCCCTTCCTCCACCGGGTCCAGCGTGCCTTCACGCCGCCCCACCGCGGCGGGACTCGGCTGGCCGGTGAGTGTGACCTCCCGGGAGCTCGATGCAGGGGAGCCCTTCCTCCGCGGTGTTCTGTGGCGGCCGCCAAGTTAAGCCTGGCAGGCCGGGCCTGGGTGGCCCGGCGGGCGCGCGAGAAGCACGACTCGCCGTGATTGGTGCGGGAGTTGGCGGTGCCGTTAAGATATGCGTAAACGTCCACCTCCTCCGCGCACTCATACCGGCAGTATGCCGCTTCCTCGCGCAGGTCCGCCATCGCGTCCGCTCGGACTCTGGCGTCAGCGCTTGTCAACAGTTTGTAGGCGCTGTCGACGAGCCAGATGTACGCTTCTATGGCTGCCTCCAGCAGTCCAACTCCCCATCTTCCCTGCCTGCGTACAGGAAGGCGTTGGAGGAGCCTTGACCGAGCGTGAGAAACTCCCGTGCACGGGCACGGACAGTTTTGTCGTACTGTCTGAGCATTTGCTTGCTAAAGCGGCCCAGGCGGAGCGGGAACACCGTGGCAGGTTGCACTATTGTGCGAGAGCATCCAGCTTTGGTGGTCCCGGAGGCGTGATGCGGCGATTTTGTCTATTAGGGACTGCTGCTCCCTAAACCCTCCCACCTTTCTATTAGGTTAAAACCTACAGGCTTCCCGAGATATTGGGCAGCATCGCCCTCTGCCATTCTGGGGATGGTGGAGCTTGCAATGACGAAAGAGTGGGGGATTACAGCTCTCTTTCAGACATAGAGGGACCTACAGTTCCCCGGCTTTGGCGTGAGGCCCAGACGCCTGAAAATACTGGCCGCTAGGTCTATCCGCGCCTGGAGTCTCGTCGGGTCCCTAGCTAAAATCGCTACATCATCCGCATACGCAAGAGCAGGGGGACGGCCTCATCCAGGGCGCGCAGCACCGGGTCTATCACAAAATTGAATAAAAGCCCACTGAGTGGGCACCCTTGTTTTATTCCCATGCGCATGGGGATTGCCTCCGTTACGCCCCCCGCACACAAGTATTTCGTGTTTGTGTCTCGGTAGATTTCTTCCGTGAGGCGGGTGAAGTAGTCACCCACCGCCGCGGCAGAGATGGCGGCGTGTGGGACGGAACCAAAGGCATTGGCCAGATCGAGTAGGGCTAAACTTAGGTCTTGCCGCCCCGTTTGGGCGCGCCGGAGTTCTCTCCCAAGCAGGAATTTTTGCTCCAGCACGTCGAAATCCTTTTTGCGTGGGGGAGAGGGCGCCGTTCTCCTCTGCCCATCGTGACAGTCGGGCCGCCCACAATCCGGTGAAGAGTTTATATATTGTGGCTGAGAGCGCGATAGAGCACCAATTGCCCGGGTCCTCTTCCTCTCCCGCTTTAAATAGAAGAATGCGGTGCGAAGTACGCCACTCGTCCGGGATTTTTTCCGATTTACGGACGAGGTTCAATAGAAGGGGGTCAAGATTTTGGCATCCGGATCGAGTTGCCGCAGATGGCCATACGAAATGCGGTCTCTCCCCGGAGCAGAATTGGCGCTATGCGCGAGTCGTCGCGCGACCTCCTCCTGGGTGAATTCGCCCGCATTGATCGGCTGCCTGTCTGTGAACACGGGGAATAGATTTCCGTACTCTGTCGCCTCGCTCTCGTGGCCGTGCGCCCCGCGGAAGTATTCTTCAATGTTGCCCCTGGGGATGGGGCACCTGTTGTTGCCTCCCCCCTTAATTATCCTCATGGCTCGTCTACTCTGCACCTTGTAGGTGGTTGCTACGTCTATGGGGGATGGGGACAAAGCGAAGCGAATGAGATACGCAACCTACTAAAAATATAAAGAATTCGGGCGGACCGTACATTCTTTCAAGCGAAATGCTTAATCATCTACCTCTCAGGGCCGCCCATCGCTTACCAATATTCTACATTGCTTCCATTTATGTGTATAATTTCCTTCAATATAGAAAGCGACTTTCGTGACACTGCTTACAAAACCGAATAAAATCTCGTGCTTCAAGGAAAACTACCGGCCTCTCTTTCTCCTGCCTCGAGAATCATTCTCACGAGAATTTAACGGGATCTCGAGAAGAGAGACGCAATTCCGTTTTCGCGATGCAGACGCTTCGCCTTCTTCACTTCTTCAACTTTAAGTTGCCTCTGTTCTCTTCCTGCTCTCTTCTCTGATTTCTCCTTTGCAATTGTCACCATCATCCGTTACTTCTTCACAAACTTCGGCCCTACATCCCGACCCACCTACTAACAAGTAATAACAAGGTTACATCGCTCCTCGGAAAAATATTAAATGTTCACCCATTCATCTCGTCCCATTCAAGCCGGTGTCCCTCGGGGCGCGTTCCCTCGTCCTTCCTTTCCTCTCTTTTCAGTAACGATGTTCAATTTTTTTAAAAAATATGTATATTTTTGCGTAATTTGAGTCAATCGTAAACATTTTAAACAAATATTTTATCAGAAACGGTTCTATTTTTTTACTTTCTCCTGTATATACGTATAATACGGAGTAATATACATAGTATAGAGAAAGTTAAGTTATGCTGCGCGATAAAACGGCGGATTTTCGACAACAAATTCATTGTCGAGCCGAGAAAACAAGAAAGTGCATAAATCTAGTTGCTAAATTAAGAGAAAAAATCCTTTAACGCGTGGTGCAGTCACAATCTCAGTTTTGTGGGTCCTTGATACCGTAAAAACAATGAAAAGCAAAACGTCCGCCCGTCCGTTTGTGAACACTGTTAGCGCCGAAACCATGCGTAAAATTTTTTCCAAATTGAGGAAACCCCTATCCATCTGGGTCTAGTTAAAGCTTTGATATTTTGAAAAACATTCTTTAGAATTTAGGGGTACTTTACATAAAGCTCCCCGGACATATTCCAAATTTTCTCAAAATTTTCAAAATTTCAAAATTTTTTCTTGTAAGAATAGGGTAAAATTCACTTATAAATGTGGCATAGGTCCGATTTTCACGGATATCTTTGAATTTTCGAAAATTGTAAAAGTTTGAATTTTTCTCGGCGTTTCCCTACAACTACAAAATTGAAGACGCAGATTTTTTCCTTCAAATGAAATTTGTTGTCCATAAATATTTTTTTTAGATATGTCAAGTACATTTTTTAAAATTTTAGTAGTTTTCGTGCAATATTGCGTGAAATATTTGCAATTTAAAAAAATTACAAAATAAGATTTTTCTGACAAAAAACTTCAGCCGCGAATGGAACCCGGAAACACCTCACTGAAAGATAGTACACTGTCCATGAGGCACCCGAAGATCATTCAATAAATGTGAATTGTGAATAAATATGTCATGTAGGCGTGTAACAGTCTAAAAAAATTTGTGTCATTTTCGCAAAATTTTGGGCGAAATCGTAAAACTTTTTAAAAAACACGGAAGATTTTCTCGAAAAGAATAGTTCTTTTGCACGAGGAAAGGCAGGAGGAAACGCTCATATACTTATTCGTGCTACAGGATTCGACAGCTGAGAACAGTGTTATAGATTGATGATGCGCTTCCTGGCATGTTTTCATGACCGGACCGAAAGGAACGAATAACGTGATATGGCAGATACACAAGATGAATTTCGTACACTGTTGGAAGGAATCGTAAATTGCGATTAACCCAATGTAGAATAACATAATGCTTCTATCTTTTTAAATTTAATTCTGAAGGTATATCATTTGTTTTGAAATGTAGGTAGTATGTTTACGGATAAAATAATGCAAGTTATCTTTCTCAACTTAGATTGATTAAGAGAGTCGTATTTTGTCAGCTTTGCTGTCATCATCAGTATAGAAATGTACAAAATAAATACAAAATCTTAAAAATAATAACGAAGAAGACAATATAAATAATACAATGTATACTGTAACCAAACACGCTCCCTGAATTCTTGTTTATGCACTTTCGGAGCTGTTCATGCAGAAATGCACAATACATTTTAATGAAATAATGAAGGAAAGGGAATTATTTTTTTTGGGGCTTTTTTTATAAATTTTTATTTTTATAGGATTGTGTTACAAAGTTCAGTTTACAAGAAACTCTTCATTTGTAAAGTTGACTTATATCTAATTCTTATATACTAACTCTAAACTACAATTGACGAGGGGACTCACCGAGCACCTCTAAAAATTACTGAGGTTTGAAAAAATGTTGAGAAAAGAATAGAAAGAAATGGAGTTCGTTTTTTTTATTGCTGATGCCACATGCGTTCCAGTTCATTAGGATTAATTTTGATTTGAATTATTTTGAGCCATTGGAGAAACTAAAATTAGAAGTAATTATGATGTTGATTATATGGGTTATTATGTGATTGATAATATTATGAATGAATGGTGTGTTCAGAAAGTTATTTTGAGGGAGACTAGTATGTGGATTATGGTTTGGGACATATGGTGGGATATTATTTGGCGGACGATTAAATGCTGATTCATGGGTGAAATTTGGTATGTTAGCAGTTCTATGGAGTCTAGGGAAATAGCGGGCGTTTTGAGGTGGGGTGCCGGTGGGGGTGGAGTTGATTTGTTGGTTCTCATATTTGACGAGGGGTTTGGGGGCATTCTAGTTTTATTTTCCGATATATTTTTAAAGTATTGGCATTCATTCGTACGGATATCCGCACGGTGAGTCCCATCGCAGTTTCTGCATTTCGGAGGTTGGTTCAGTCTGTGGCAATTTACTGAGTAGTGATTCTCGGCACAATGTATACAGGCGATTTGTTTGTAACAATTATTTTTAGAGTGTCCAAAGTCTAGACAACGAAGGCACTGAATTATTCCATTTTTTTTTTCGTCTTCTTTCAACTTTAACTTTTAAGTTGCAGATTTGGCTGGTTCGGAAGATTAATTCAATCGATTGTTCACCGGAAAACTCTGCGGCTACCACTGGGATGGGCTGGTTATCTTTATGTAGTCTGGTGATACTGTTTAGGGAAGAGTATTGTTCCTTCAGGTCGTTATATATTTCCTCTTGGTTGATGGAGGGGTGAATGTTTTTGAAAACCACCAAAAACTTTTTATTAGTTGGGTCCTTGTATGTGTGAAATTGTTTTTCGGTTTTTATGAAATATTGAATTGCTTTTCTGAAGTCATCTATTTTTTGGAAGTTCACTTTGGCTTTGTTATTGTTGAATGTTACGGTGAATTGCGCAGAGATTTGGGCCTTAATTTCCTGATTTAGTTCCATAATGATTGTAATATTGCTGATGTGGAGGGGTGGGATTCTAACATTTTCAGGTATAGGGGGGTCGGTAGCGTTCGTAACATCATCGGGAAGGTCAGCTAGACTGCTGAATCTATTCTCTGTAGGAATAGCGTAGCTGGTATTAATGTTGGACAGTACTTTTTTGGATTGATTGGGGTTTTGGATGGGGTCACTGTTTCCGCGTTTGCCACTGTTCACTTGGGGGTCTGGAACGGAGTTTACACTAATATTGTCACTGCACCTTGAGGATGAGGTTGCACCTTCTGCTGGCGCAAAATGACTGACCTGTGTTGGCTGACTATAATTTTGGATATGTGGCTGCATACTTGTTGCTTGCGGTGCTGCGTAATGATACATCTGCGCTTGTTGAGTTGGCATTGGTTGATACGCTGGAGCGTATAGAGCTGTAAAATCGCGGCCGTCGCCTTCCGCGACCTCCATTTGGCCGACGGTTGGATAAACTAATGCTAAGGCATCGGCGATGCACTGGCTGAGGCCAGCGTTGTTGAAAGTTGATGTAGAGTTAATCACTTGTTAGATCACTGCACTTTGATTTAATTTGCGCACTGTGTATACTTAAACTTTTGTCTAATACACCTTACACTATGAATGGTTACTGCTACCGAGAGCAGCTGCGCTCAGAGGTCCGCACAGGTAGACTGCTCGGAGCGGATTGAGGGGGCTGCTTGATGATGTAGGAGCGCAGCACACGAACGTGACTACCCGTCACAACAAATTAAAAATTCTTGATCGATACTAACATTCAGCACTGGTTTATAAATCTCAGTCTAATTCATTTCACACTCTTCTGTCACTTAGCTATCTCTTCCGTTTATATTAATGGTGCGTTTATATAAATAGTATTACATAACTTTTTCTATTCTCAATCTTATTACTCCCTATAATATAAGTATATATACGAAAAAGTAAAAACAAAAACATGATTTTCTCCAAAACGGCTCCAAATTTCTTCTTTTACTTCTGGTAGAGACAATGCTAAATGTACTCTATGAGATGCAATAACCGCCATATTGCTCTATGCTTTTGTTTTTTCAAAAATTACACAAATGTAATGTTGTTGACTTGTCTCTCCCGTCGTTAATATTTACATTAGCGTTTTTTCCATGAGCATTTATGAGGACATGTACATTAAATGATGTCATATAAAGTTTTTTCTAAAACTCAAAAGTTTTCTGTGAAAACGAGCTCAAAAAATTCCGCATTTTCAGAAACGCTCAAACGCAATTGTGTCAAAAACTGCTCCAAATGTTTTCTTCAAACTTTTCGAACGCATAGTTTTAATTGCACCGTTTAAGATGACAAATCCATTTGGGGTATTATTTTGTTTATTAAAAAATTACACAAATGTATTTTTTTTAATATTTCTCACCCCTTTAATATGCACATTTTCAGCAAACCTTCTTGCATTTGTGAGTGGAAGCTCTTCAAATGATTTCCAATGAAGCTTTTCGAAAGCTCAAAACTTTTCTGTGAAACAGAATTTCAAATTTCGCATTTACACTAACCCTGAAACGCAATTTCTTTTAAAACGGCACCAAGTTTTTCAACGAAAATTTTCTTATAGACCGAGGATTTACTCTTTTTTCGTATACTCAACGGAAAATTTGGTTAACAGGGCCTGGAAATACGTTTTTCTGCCCCAAAATCGTCATTCTTCGCGCAACAATACATAACTTTTTCTTTACTATGTAAGAGGTAGCAAAAAGTAAAATATTAAAGAACTAGAGGTGCTACAGAATGGCACAGACCTTCTCGTAGGATATTTTTCTAATTTCCTTGGTGTGGTCTGGCATTATCGTAAAGCTAATGCTCCATTCTCTGGCCAGCTGCAATCTATGGTCGCCGTAAGTACATTTTTTGACATGTCTCAATATTTCGGTTTCCTAATAGTAGACGCGAAAGAATATTAAAGAGAAGTTTACTCTTTTCTCTACCTCGTCTTAAATAGAAATTTTAATTGAAAAATTTGGAGCCGTTTTTAAAAAAGCAATATTATAAATATGAAATTTGAAGCCTTTTCGAGGTAATTTATTGAGTTTTCGAAAAACTTTATTTAAAGACATTTGAAGCACTTCCACTCACAAATGCAATAATGTATACAAATATCTGGAAATATATGGAAAGTTTTTCGCAAACTTAATAATTTTCTGTGAAAAAGAGCTTCAAATTTCGCAATTATAGTAATGCTTAACCGCCATTTTTTTATAAACAGGCAAAAAAATGTTCAATGAAAATTGCTATTTAGGTCGAGTTTTACTTTTCTTTAATATTCTTAAAGTGATATTTCGGTTCTTCTATTAGGATATCGAAAAATTGGGAAAATATTTTTTAACAATTTCTTTGGACTACGATAGGTGGCGACTGGCCAAAAGGATGGTGCAAAACAGTAATGTGAGTTCACATTAAGTAATATAGAAAACTATAGAGCGGTGAAACCTGTGCCATTCTGTAGCACCACTAGTTTCAAAACGTCCGTCTGTCTCTCTATCCCTCCGTCCGTCTATGAACACCACCAGCGCCTAAACCATACGTATAATTTTGTTCAAAATGGATTTTCCTCGTATCGTGCTCGAGTTGAAGCTTTGAGATTTTGAAAAACAGTCTTTAAATTTGGGGATACTTTATATGAAACCCCAGAGAAATTTTCAAAGTTTTTTGAAAAATTTCTTTAAATTTCTTGTGAGAATTGAGAAGAATACACTTATAAAGATGGCATAGGTCCGAATTTCAGGGTTAACTGTGAATTTAGGAAGTTTTACTTGGGAGACTTCCTACAACTATAAAATTGAAGATGCTTCAAATAACTTCAAATTAATTTTTACGAAACTCAAACATTTTTTGTGAAAAAGAGCTTCAAATTTCACATTTACAGTTACACTTGAACGCCATTTTCCTAAAGACTTCAAATGTTTAAACAAAAGTTTCCTTAATCGAGGTTACTCTTCTTAAATATTCTTAAAGTAATATTTCGGTTCTACTATTAGGAAGCCGAAAAATTGAGGAAATAAAAAAAATGTAGTTTGGGTGGCGATAGATGGCTGATGGAGCAAAACCGTAAAGTTAGTCCAGATCAAAGATATTAGAAAACTAAGTAGTACGAGAAAGTCTGTGTCATTCTGTAGCACTAGTTCACGTATTTAGCAAATAATGGTAATGAATGCGATGCTGGTCCCATTTTCTGTGTGCTGCTGGTCCCACGCACTCTATATTTTCGAAAATTGAAAAAAAATCGATATGGTAAATTCGAATTTCCCATGTTTCGTTTGAGGCAGTGTCACTCCAATGGCAGTATAATTTGAACTGTGCTTGGAGACAAGTCATTCGAATCTTGGAAAAAACAATTGTTTTATTAAACATTATTATTAAAGCATTAAACCTATATTAAGTTTTAATAGACTTAAATGTGAAAGCGAAATGATCATTTCGCTTTGCGTAATAAGGAGCGGGAATTACGAGTAATTCGTGTAAAAACTAATAGTTTTGATGAATATAACAATATTATATTTAATTATTATATTTCTCTATCCATTTACATTTTGTTGCCAGCGGTAAAAAATACTGATTTGCAGAATGTGCATGCCATATGAATCAGCGGCCATTGTTGCTTGTTGCATGCCATACTGATACTAGTACCTACTAAATTTTAATCTCTGGAACGTAAGTATTTTCTTTTAGTCACATGACCCAATGTTGCATGTTTCTGGAGATAAAATCAGAGTTGTTGGGAAATAATACCCTGGTCAAAAGTCTTATCAAATTCTGTTTGATGGTTAAGGTTGTAATTTTCCTTTTTTTTCCTGTTGGAAATTGACATTATTTTTTAATTTAATTAAAATCATATTGAAGTTTTTTGTACTAATACAAACAAATAAAAATATTTTTGTTTCACATTTTCTTATAATTTCAAACTTTACATAAAATTCACTTAATTTTTACCATTCTAGGGAGAAAAATCAAAGAAACTTTTTGGATTTTCTACCTCAAAGGCAAATGTCTCATTGTTTTTAATGCTTGCTGCCAAATTAGTGATGCGTAAAACCCAGAGAAAAATGGTTCGTGTTGCAGGTAATGCTATTTTCAAGTGCTTGGTTCTTGAAAAATAAAGTGTAATTTTTTACTACCACACATATCAATTATTTTTATTATTTTTTCTCTGTAGTATTGAATAATGGAATATAAAACAATGTGTTGCTATGTGACCTCAAACACCCAAAGCTATTGCTTTCTAAACTTTTGTTTGTGATGTCCCAGATTTCATAATCTGGGAGAGATAATTTTGCATCATAGCACTTAACATTTAGAAGCAATTAATGAATAAAACGTAGGAAACAAAATACAGAATTCCAAGATGTGAGACAATTTAATATAATGTAGCATTGATTAAATATCATGTAATAAAATCACACCGAAATTGATGTCTGGAAATTGGTGTTAGATTATATCTGTGTACAAAACCTCTAGAAATATTCTGAGATAACATTTTAGCATTCATATGATAGTCACAATTTTATAATTGACATATTAATCTGCTATTTTCCATTTTCTCATTTAAAAAAATGATTTGCAGGTTGTGATGAATACATACGGGACATTATGAGAGTAAATCAAGAAAAGGAAATTCACAATCTGAACCATATAAAATGTTCAGGATTCTTCAAATTGTACTGTAAGGTATGTGGTATGGGAGCTCATTCAAAATTTCAAGAGTGAAATTGTAGAATAAATACAAGCATTATTTGTAAACATAATTATTGAGTTGCCAATTTGTCAAATTAAAAAAAACAACCCTTCAGATATCTCTTAGTTTTTTGTTACACCATTTTTTATTTAATTGTATTAATTAACATGAATGTATATATCATTTATGCTGTTGATCTGATTTTTTCCATTTTTCAGATATGTGCATTGAGTATTTGGGGAGAATATTCTTCCCTTCGTGTCCATCATGCACTCTCTCCCCTTCAAACCATTGTCATAAAACTTTTAAATTTAACTCCTTCGTTTAACAACTTGAAAGTGAGTATTTTTTACAGGAAAGTTTGCATTTTACTTTTGCAGTTCATGTGCTTATTTTTTTTAAAGGAGCTTAAATGATTTTATTACTGAATGCATGATTCTCAACCAAATGTTGATGAGACAAGTCAAAACTGCAGACATGTATTTTTGTAAGGAAATTCATGAAGAGATATAAACTATTTGCTATTAAGTTTCGAAATTTTTTTATATAAATTTCGATGATTTGATATTATGTTTCGAAAATTATGATTTTTTATAATTTCTTTAATGAGTATGCAAGTTATTTTTTTCTGCTCTCTCGTAGGTAGGGGATCATGTTATATTCAGTAGAGTCAGAGCTGAGAAGATGCCTCAAGGCGAATTTTCTTTTTTTGTGGACTGCAATTGCTGCCATGTGGAGAAGGTACTGTTCATTACTATAATAACTTTAAAGTAATAAAACTTAATGACAATTACTACTTTTACAAAAATCGAAGATAAAGATTTGAATCATAAATGTGATAGGTTCAGGTTTGGAGTGAATAGCTGTGGCATGGGGTTCTGCAGTTACTTGAAATTTGTATTATTTGTATTATTCATTTTACTTTCTCGTTACAGAGTAGAGAGAAAGTTATATAATTCTGCGCGAAAAAATGGTGAATTTTCTGCAGAAAAACGTATTACAGGGCCCTAGTAAGGAAAAAGCGGATAAATCCTGTTGCTAAATTTAGAAAAAAATCCTCTTTCATGTGGTGTAGCTTGAATCCATGTTTTGTGGGTCCTTGATACCGAAAAATCGAATGACGGCAAAACGTCTGTCCGTCCGTGAGCAATGCTAGCGGCTAAATCCTTCAGCCAATTTTCTCCAAACTTGATATTCCTCAAACGATCTAGCCGATGTCGCGGCCCCTTAAATTTGAAAACGATATTTTGGAGGGTACTTTACATGACGCCCCTAAGACATTTTCAAATTGTCAAAAAAAAGTCTCCATCGATTTTGATTAAATTTTGTTATTGGATAGTGGAAAGGATGTTTAAGTGAATGCTGCAGGTCTTATCTTCGTTGTAAACACGATTTTTCGGATATCGCAAATTCAGAATTTGTTCGGAGTCATTCTACTACTAAAATATTAAACATATTTTTTCCCTTAATGAAATCTGCTCCTGAAAGCTAGATTTTGAAATAAGATCATGTACAATTTTTCGATAATTTGAGTACTTTTCGCGTATTTTTGTGAGAAAATACGGCCGAGAAAGTACGTGCTGTTTTAGACCCACTTATTTCCTTTTGGATCTTTCCCTTAGAAAATAAAACCAGGAAGCGATATGAGTCAATTTACCGAAGATACATTACTGTGTGTTAATGATTTATAGAAAGTAATTTGTCCTAGTGAAATTGTTCAAAGTGACCTCCAGTTTATCTAAATATCTAAGACATCTTTTAAATGCTGATTTACATATCTTGTTACACAACTCTTCATTTTACCAAAACCTTTTTCAAATTCTGTAGAATGAAATCTCTTTAATGCTGTAAGTTTCATGGTTTTGTAACATAAACTGTCCTTCAGTATCCCCCACATTGAAAAATCGTGTGGTGTAAGATCCTGTGTTTATGGATGCCAATCGATTTTACCCCGCCTTCTTATCCACTCTTCAAAATTGGTATATAAAAAATGAACGGACGTAGCGCGGCTGAGTCTTGCTGTCAAATAAGATTGTTTCGTACTGCTTCAAAGAGAAGCGTGTTATCTTACTTCAATCACAACTTCTTCTAACTTTCCAAGATACCTTACCGCAGTCTAGGCCTATCACTCATTTGCTGCATATACCAGCTCACACAGTAATTCCATGAACGTTTATCTCCCTCGCAATAATGTTTTCGTGTCCAATTTTCTTAATTTGAGCAGTATGTGTGTAAATCATGAACGAAGCTCTCATATTGTGGAGATCTCTGGCATGAAGGCAGTGTTTTTCCGTGGGGAGGGAACGATTCCTGCATCCCCCGTCAATTTGCACCGTATTTGTGCAGTATATAGTGTAATGTAACCGGCCTCGACGAGAGAATTTGCCGCGCGGTAAAAATATTGTAACGAATATTGCGTCATATGCCGGCACCACCACGAACAACATGTATGCGCGGATTGCGTCATCTGCCGGCGCGACCACGAGCTGCCTGTGTGCGCGCCATCTACCGGCGGCCCTTGCCCTAAATTGTCCTAGAGAGTTGGCGGGGCGTATCGCGGGGTCCGGAAAGTTCTCGACGGTACCCGCCGAGTATAAATACGCGGCGGCCGGCGACCGCGAGTCAGTCTTAAGTGGAAGCTGTGCTGTGAAGTTTGTGCATCGCGGTGAATAGCAGTGCAGTGATTGTGCTCAGTGACGTGAACCGTGGTCACTGCATCGAGCTGTGGTCAGTGCAGTGGACTGTAGCCAGGGTTTCGAACTGTGGTCAGTGCTTAGGGCTGTGCGACAGAGAAGTGAAGTGAACAGTAAATAAATAATCAAGAGAAGTTGAATGTAAATAAATAATCAAGAGAAGTGTAGTGTAAATAAATAATCAAGAGAAGAGTGCCGTATAAAGAATAATCAAGTGAAGACTATCCGTACATAAATCAAGTGCTTTCAGTGATTGAGTTAAGAAACAAAATAAACGTTTTTGTTAAAATAATACCAGAGTTTTAATTCACCACCTAGAATCGTAACAATTGGTGTCAGGTGTGGGGTATAATGAGTGGTGAATTAAAACATTAATCAAGATGAGTTTCACAAAAGTTTTACGGGATCTGAAAGTGGCCGAGTTGAAAAGAGAGTTAGAAGAGAGGGATCAGGACACAATTGGCACGAAAACAATATTATAGGAACGTCTTGCAAACGCGATGAAGACAGCAGGCGAGGATCCAGAGAATTTTCTCTTCGAAACAACCGGTAACTTTTCGGACCTATCCAAAATATTAAGAGAAGAAAATTCCAGAATACTATAAGAAAACTGGCAGAAAATTCCAGAATTTTAGAAGAACTGACTGAAAACTCCAAAGCTTTAGAAGAAAAATTCAACGAAAATTCCAGAATTTTGGAAGAAAAGTTAGAACAAAAGATAACCCAGAATAATAAATTGGTCCAAGAGGTAATTGAGAAAATTTTGACGAACGAAGAAAAATGGAAAAGAAAATTAAGAAGATAGATGAGAAAATTTTGAAGAATGGGGAAAAATTACCAAATCTGTTAGAAGAGAAGCTGAAGGTTTTGCCCCAACAGAAAAATCTTTTTTTTTTTTTCAAAAATTATAAAAATGTAATTTTTTGACTAGTCTCTCATGTCGGTAATATTTACATTAGAGTCGATTTCTTTACATTACTAAATTTATGAGTACATGTGCTTTAAATTTAATTAATGCTTTAGTGCTTTAAATAAATTTTAAAAATGTGAAAATTATCTCAAAATTCGATATTATCAAAAGTGCTCGAACGCCATTTTCTCAAAAATTGCTCCAAATTTTTCCTTCAATTTTTTCCTATGAATAGTGCAAATAGCACTGTTCAATATGACATAAAGTTTATTTTGGTGTATTCTTTGTTGTTTTTTTTTTCTTCAAAAATTACTCAAATGTAATTTTCTCAGTCTCTCAGGCCGTTAGTATTCACATTTCCATCGATATGTATACATTATTGCATTTCGTAGTGGAAGTACTTCAAATGAAGTTTTTCGAAATCTCAATAGATTACTGTGAAAAGAGCTTCAAATTTCGCATTTACAGTAATGCTTAATCGCCATTTTCTTAACAATGGCTTATTGCATTTTGTCATTAAAAATGGCATATGAAATTTTTCAATGAAAGTTGCTATTTATGGCGACGTTATAGCCTCCTTTAAATATTCTTAAAATATAATTTAGGTTCTACTATTTGGAAACCGAAAAGTTGCGAAAATTTCAAACAAAATTTCTTTGGGTCGCATTAGATGGAAGCAGACAAGGAGGGACAAGATTGTTTAGTACCAGTTCACACCAAGGAAATTAGAAAACTTTACTACGAGAAAGCCTGTCATTCTGTAGCGCCTCTGGTTTTATTGTTTATTAACACTACAATATATGACAATAAATGGAAGTTTGAGTTTCGATTATTGTCGCATTTATTCTTTGATGACATCGGCGATACCACTTTGGTATTTTTCCGATCGAAACGACCATTTTTCAACGGAAATTAAACTTCTTTTGTTGGAGAACGAAATCGAACTTATAGCTTATAGCCTACTCGGAGATTAAGCGTGACAGTGTCCGAATTGACTAGGACCACGAAGAAAATGAACCTGCGGATATCTTGACGGGGCTGAGCGCCAGGAAATACGAGTAGACCCTATTTCTGTAGCTGCATTATTCCCCAGGGCAGCGCAGGTAATAATATGAAATTAAAATTAAAATGTTGGTACAAATTTATGGTACTCAATTTTTTAAAATTTTTCTTTCATGTAAAGTATAATGCTAATATAATCCAAACCCAACCTATTCAAACAAAGCGCCTGTGGTGCCCAGCGGCTTACGACTGATATACGTTGAATTATGTTGAATTTGAGAACTAAAGACTTAAAATAACGGCTGTGGTTTCTGGAGATGGGAGGTTTCGTATACTATTATTTCAGATTAAATTGCTCAACAACTGCCACAAATTTCATGGTCAATCTTTAGTGTTGCAACTTATTTTGAAACTAGTTGTAATTTAAATAACAAGAACAGAATCGTTAAGGATCTATCATTGTTAATAATTATATGCACTTCATAAATTTAATTCAGGAGTATCTGGTTGTAAAACACTTGACCATACTTTTCTAAATGTTTCAAAGCTGGTAATTTTATTTACGTAAGGAAGAAAATAGAAAATTGTTTGAGATAATAATAATAATATAATAATAATAATAATAATAATAATAATAATAATAATAATTTCGTGAAACACAATCATATCGTTTTTATTAAACAAAGAGGTTCACATTTTTTAAAGAAATGAAAGAATATTTGGCGAGTGTGTTTGTATTACTGCCACTCGCAAATTGGACTGCAGATGTAGGAGAATCATTCGGCCTCTGGGCTTGGTTTTTTGTAAGTTCATGCGGGAGGAAAATGACGATTCGCAACTATTCGGTTTTGTTCAGGACCTGCCATGGTTTGCACCCTCCAGTTCAATCTCGCAACTGACCAGGGTTGCCAGATGCAATAACGTGAATTATGGAGTGGGGGGCATAAAATTATGGTATAATTATGGTACATTTTGTAGATTTATATGCTTTTATATGATTCTACACTATAATAATAATATTTTACACTAATCAAATTATTATTAGATGAAAAAATAGCTCTTAATTATTCCCTGTATTGTGTTCAAAGCATAATCAGTTATTGCGTGTTCTTAAAAGTGCTTTGATATAGCGAAGCGGTTTGAAATCTTTTACTGGTGTGTTGAAAAACGAGTGATTAAGATGAAACGTAGAAGTGAAACTCCTGAAAAGAAGAAAAAACTACGTGGCGAGTCAAATCAAAAAAATGAAAAACGAGTCAAAAATATCGACCTGAATGGGAGTTGAAGAACTGAAAAATTGGCTAAAACCTATTCCTGAAAAACCAAATAAGGCAAAATGCGTCGTTTGCAACTCTGAAATGACAGCTGACATTTCGGTAGTTAAAATGCATAGCAGTGGTAAGAAACATTTGGACACTGTGAAAGGAATTGGCAATTTGGCAAGTGCCAATATTCAGAACACTTTTAAACAGGTAGAATCTAAAGAACAGCTGAAACTGAAGGTGCAATCGGCAGAAGTGAAATTGTGCGGTCTACTTGCCTCAGAAAATCTATCGCTGAACTTAACAGATAAGTTGTCAAAGACATTAAAATCAGCTGCACCGGATTCTGAGATCCTGAACAATGTGAATATTGGCAGAACGAAAGCTACAGGTGATAACAATTATTTATCCTTGAAAATAGATTTCATTACACGGGAGTTTTTGTTTTTTTTTCTCCCTTCCAAAAATTCAAAATTTAAGTAGTATATGACTTAGTGTAGGGATCACAGAATTTTGAAAATGTGCACACAATTCACTTTTCCCCATAGCACGTCATACGCAGTTTTTAACTGTTTTTTTGACGTAAAATAAATAAATAAATAAATAAATAAATAACAAAAATGTTTTGGTTCGAATTGAAAAATTATACAAATATCATGGATGAGGCAGAGTTCAAGGAATTGGCGGATTTCGTACTGGATATTTTTCTTTGCCCACTTTCGAGTGCCGCTTGCGAGCGAATATTCTCCAAGGCGAACCTTATTAAAACGAAGATAAGGAGTAAAATTAAGACGCCCTTGTTGAATGGTCTGGTGGCAAGCTCGCAAGCGGTTAAAAATGCCGGTGGACCAGACAAATTTGAGCCGACTAAAAAGATGCTATCTTATATGACGAGTGCTAACCTGTACTCCAAAGCGGATAAATGTGATAATGACGGCAGTGATTCAGAATAGATTTAGATACGCTTTTTACGTGAGTATAATACACATGTTAGCATTTGAAATTTTCATACATCATAAGGATAATAATAAGTTGTTTTGCGAATCTTTTTTGTATCGCGTTTGTTGAATTAGATTTAGATACGATACATATATTGATATGTTTGTCTACAGAGATGTGTTAATTTTATTTGATATATAATCTTATAAAAATATAATCTATGGTCACTTTTTCGAAGTTTATTTATTTTCTTTAATATAGACAAAATGACAAAATCTGGCCATAAGTAAGTTACTTTGTTTTAATTAGTACATTTTAAATAAATTTATAGCATTGCGGTTTCTTTTAAATGGCAGGAGTGGAATGACTATCGAGACTTTTTCTCTCTTTAGCCTGTTAAGATCACATATAACTCTCTCTCTCTCTCTCTCTCTCTCCCCTCCCTCCCTCTCCCTCTCTCCCTCTCTCCCTCTCCTCCCTCTCCCTCCCTCTCCCTCCCTCTCCGTCTCTCCCTCTCTCTCTCCCTCTCTCTCTCCCTCCCTCTCCCTCCTCTCTCTCCCTCTCTCTCTCCCTCTCTCGACTAATCGACCTGGCTACAACTTACGCTGAAGGAACAATAATAATATTTGGTATACTATTTCTTAATAGTGTATTTTCGTTTGCCCAGTGACAATTTTCGCTTGCCCAGGCAAAATAATTAAAGCAGAAGGTTTATTTACGGGGCTCGGTTACGCTTATGTTATATCATTACCGGCTACCACTTATAAGGAACAATTATAATATTCAGTATGCTATTTCTTAATAATATATTTTCGTTTGCCCAGTGACAATTTTTGTTTGCCCTAGCACAGAAATGCAATTAAAGGCAGAAGCGTTTATTTAACGGTGTCTCCGGGTTACGCTTTTGTTAATATAATCCACCCGACTACCACTATAAAGGAACAATTATAATATTCAGTATGCTATTTCTTAATAGTGTATGTTCCTTTGCCCAGGGACAATTTTCGTTTGCCCAGGCACAGAAATGCAATTAAAGGCAGAACCGTTTATTTCTCTGGGCTCTGGCTTACCCTTATGTTCATGTAATAGTCCTGGCTACCACTGTCGCTGAAGGAACAATAATAATATTCAGTATGCTATTTCTTAATAGTGTAAGTAGTATATAAAAGGGAGCTTTCGGACCAGATTTTCTCAACGCCCTCTCTCTTTCATTTCTCTCTCTTTTTCACAAATTTCGTACCAAAATGTTTCCATACCTTTTTATTCCATTTTATCTCATTTTTGACAAACAAAAAATTCGTTGAGCATCGTTGAAAGGTAAGGGCCTCAACGTGTAGAATCCAGGCCCTCCGCACTGAATCACAACGCATAAAAAAATGATTCTAATAAAAAAATATTCTAATAAATGGGTCTCGTATCAAAGCTGAATGAATCGACATATCGTGTAAAGATGGCGATAAAAATTATAGATTTAACTAAAGATGTTGAATATCGTATTTTGGATATGAGAAAAGTGAATACAAAATTTGGAGATAGGATCATTGTAGATCTAGAATCGAATGATAAAGGTAAAATTTATTCTGAATTTTTACCAGAACGATATTTAAAATATATTGATGAGAAGGATCTAAAAGAATTTCCAAAAATAAAGAATTTAAGATTAATATATAAAGGATTTTAATAAAAATTAATAAATTATCAAGATTAAAAAAAATATATCAATTTGATTATAGAAAAAAAATAAATGTGTGGAAATTATATTTTTTCTTTTCCTTTTTTTATAAAACTTCATTTATGAAGTTTCTTTAGCGTAATAAATGTGGTTTAATTTATTATCATTTACAACGTGTATTGTGAATATGGTAGTTGCTACAACTGATTAAGCGCTACAAAAATTAACAAATTATGGATATAATACTGATAATAACGAAGCTATTTTAAAATTTCAAGATTATTATCAATTACCTTTAGATGGAACATTAAATAGTGAAACATTAGACTTGTTAAATCAACCTCGATGTGGTGTACAAGATATACATTTTAGAACATCTCCACAAAAATGGAATAAAAGCATAATAAAATGGCATTCTTGTAATGTGAATAACGAAATATTAAATTTATCTGAATCGGCATTTCAAATTTGGTCATCACATACAAATTTAAAATTTGAAAAAGATATATTATCTCCAGATATTATTATATCAAATAAACGTGGAGAACATCAATGTCAACGAGATCCATATATGTGCCGTAATAAATTTGATGGTAAAGGTGGTATATTTGCTCATGCTAAATTTCCTAACGAAAATAATTCTCCAATAGAAATTCATATCGATTTAGACGAAGATTGGTATTATAAAAGAGATTTAAATACACCACAGGATCAAAAGAATTTATTTTCGGTTTTACTTGATGAAATTCGACATGCATTACGTACAGAACATACAAATAATAAAAATGCTATTATGTATGCTTATTATAGAGGATTTATAGATATAAATACAGATGATATTTTAGCAATTCAAAGTTTATACGGTCATAAATCTCCTATATTACCACCTCAAGAACCGAAAAATAGTCCATCTTTATGTGATACAACACAAATTCAACATTTGTTTATTATACATATCAATACATGTATGTCATAGTGAAAGAGTGTATTTGGATCATCAATTAAAAAACGAATCAAATGAATCATCCTCAACTTATTCGAGATTGGTTAACATTTTTACCACAAGATTTTAAAGAAATAACAGCTATTTATCAAAGACCATCTGGAGAAATAGTATTTTTCATAGAGAATATGTATTATATGATCGATTATCCTAGTCTTAATTTAGTAAATGGATATCCAAAACATATACAAGAGATGGATCTACCTTAACAATCAAAATACATACAATATTAAATTTTAATTCAGGTAGGACATGTGTTTTATAACGATAATTATTTTGCCGAAATCGATGATTGTACTTTACAAAAAAATTTTGGAAAAAATTAATTTGGTATGCCAACATCAATGGATACAGCATTTAGATATATCAATGGTAGAATTTTTTCTTTAAAGATAATATATATTATGAATATAATGAATTTCTAAATATTTTAATGAAAGCAGAAAAATTTAATGTATCTCTATCGAATATTGCTTGCAGTAAAAACAATTCAACATTATCACCTGTCACTAAAAAAAATTAAAGAAGTATAAAAAATTTAGATTAAATTTAAAAAATGTACTACATGTATTGAAAAGGATTTAGATTCATTTTATAACCATAAAAAAGACAGATGGTAATACGTTTATATGTAAAGAGTGTATAAAATCATATATATCGACCAAAATTACATGTTCATGTGGAAAAGAAGTCAATAGAGGTTATTTATCTAGTCATAAAAAAGATTTTTATAATAGACGTCAATCAATTCAATAGATATCCAAGAAGCTACTGCTAATAGTAACTCTTTAGGAACGTACTGTCCTGTTATTAAGTTTGTTAAATTATCATTATTATCACCAGATATATTGTTTATAAAGCCGGCGTTCAGATCTGAGCGTCGGCTTTTCATCTCATAATAATCCATAAGTTGCTTAGCTTGCTCATATTTTTTTCCATATTCTAAACTCTTTGCCTCTATTTTTACATAATTTAGTTGCATTAAAATAACCAGTACTTTTGTCAATTAATTCAATAGATTTTCAATTTTAACAAATGTATTACATTTTTCATAAAATATTGATAATATCCACATTCATATGGACATTTTGTTTTTACATGATTTGGTGTATATTCAGTATTTATATTTTAGCCATAGGGTAAAGTATTTATATGATCGATTAAATATCGCTTATGATCATATGGAGAGAGAGAGAGAGAGAGAGAGAGAGAGAGAGAGAGAGAGCATTTTTTCTAGTTTTTACTGTATATAATGTATATTCTTTCGATAGAATATTATACACATCTTCATATGACTCTACAATATTGAATAAACTATTTTTATACATATCAAACTTCATTTTCTCTATAATTCGTTTCTTAATACCTTTACATATGTTTTTTTCTGTATGATCTGTTTTAAAAGCATACATTTTTTATTGCTTCAGTGGTGAGGCGTAGTTGACATTTAATAATTGAAATGTTGTTTTTAATTTTTTTAATCCTACAAATTCTCGAATGGGTATACCTAAATATTCATCTTTAAACTTACCTTGTATTTTATTATTTTTTGTGGCATAGTCTCTAAAAGATACCCAAACGTATCAAAATAATCAATATTTTCCGTTATATCATCATAAATATCATTGTTTTCAACATATATGATAAAAGAATCAGTATCTCTTGCTAATAGCTTCATATGCTCTCCATATTTTGGTTTTAGAATATCGTAATAAAATTTATACATTAATAATTTAGATAATTCAAGTACAACAAATCCTCAATAAATAGGCTTATTTAATATCACTTTTTTCTATATAATAATACATGATCTTCATCAATAATTGTTCTCGTATCGTATTCTTGATGCTTTTGAAATTGTTTATAACTCGATATAAGTTTTACATCACATCTATATCTTACATTCTCCATTTGCTTTCCATGTACAGAATTATTCATCAGGTTAATGAAATCTTTTTGAAAATCATTTTTAGATTGTTGCCTTAGGGCTGTATTTTTATCAATATATGGTTTCAACCAAGCCTTTTGATCATAGGATAATTCATCCAATTCTGGAGTATAGTGCTCTGCACATAGTGGAAAATCTTTAATATATTATTTAATTGATTTGGAATATATAAATCACTTCAAATGTTAGCCTTTATCACTATCATCAGATAAATTTAAAATCTCATCCATTGTAAATATTTTTGTTTCTTTTTTAAAATTTCCTATAGGTAAAGATTGCTTAAAGGTCATACAAATTATTACAATCCAAATACATAACATAGCCCAAATGTTTCGTACCATTATAAATACCTAACTTTTCAGCTTGATTTTTTTATAATTTGTAATAATGTTTGTTTAATTTGTTGTAATGTTATATGTTTGTTTATAAGTTTTTTTCTATTTTTTATTTCAAAAAATACTGTGAGGTACCATAGATATACCACCACGTATACCTTTCTCATTGAGTTCATATAAATCTTGATCTTCAATAAGATCTAATTTTTGACCAGTCAGTTTTAAAGAGGCATGATCTGCTAATTGAGGTGCTGACATATAATATACTGGATCTAATCCATAATTTTTTAACATGTATCTCTAAAATTATTAAATACCGCTTAAAAAGAGAATCTAATTTGAGATATAAATCATGATAATCTCCAAAATTTTTACATTTAAAATGTTCATATACTTCTTTCAAAAATTTTTTTAAAACCTAAATGTTGATATGTATAATTTAAATGTTAATTCAATGTTAAATGTATAATTTATTATAATGATCAACCCATTCATATGGATAATAACCTTTTTGTAATACCAAATGCATATCCTTTTTATCAAAGTTTTACAGATATTTGAGAATTTTGTATTAATTGATTTAATTAATTTTTTACATTGAGCACAATATGCATTATTGAATTCCGCCAAATTTTTAATACCTTGATCTAAGCTCGTATTTAAAAATCGGAATGTATCGATAAATCTAAATTCTATAATATCATCTTGAAGATCTCCTTTATGTATTATTTTTGTATTTCGATTACAACAATTATCAATAATTTTATGATATCGTTGTTTACATTTATTATGTGTACATATAGATATATCACATGGAGCAGGGGATTGATCTACAATTACTTTTTTAGAAAATGTTAAATATTTTTCTGATGTATTTGGTATAATATTTATATCTGAATAATCTTCACTCCGTTTTAATAGCGTTCTTAAAAATAATATAGAATCATATTTTAAATTATGAAATAAAATTGGAATAAATTTTGGAAGACGTAACTGTAAATTACAACTATTACATGCTGCACCTCTTACTTTACCAATGATATGATCGTGATCAATTACTTTTTTTTAATTGATATTCTTTAACATTTTTATTACATATATGACATACATTAGCACTTTCATACATTGATTTAGTCATCTCCTTCCTCCATTGTGTACCATCATAAATTGCTTTAGCACCACTGATTAATAAAGGTCCTAATGCTGCTAATAGTGCTCCAATAAGTCCATCATATTTTCTAGATTGTTACTTTTTTATTGATGGAATGAATAAATTTAAAGACATACCAGATCTCTTCTTTATACTTTCATTTTTATCTTTTATTTGTTTAGCTGATAAAATATCATCAAAATTAATATTTTTAACATCTGATGGTGATAACGTAAATGTTATAGATTTTACTCGCGACATTTATTAGTATTTAAAAAAGGTTATTTTCATTAAATCCCCCAATCAGGTTTTATTCCCATTCCTAATTTTCTTTTTGCAAACATCGTTCCAGTTACCGCAGTTGCATACATTCTTTCTTTTAATTCAGTATCTTTACTAAATATTCGCTTCTTTCTTCTTCTTGTAATATTTTATCAGCCTGATGTCTAGATTCTCAATCCTTATGATCTCTATACGCGATATCATGAAATTTACAAGCCTCATTTAGAGGATTAATATCTTTATCACCTCGTTCTAATCTATTATTTAGATCTGTATCTGGGCCATAATAATTATAACCTTGTAAATGTAATTCAAATGGTAAATGATTAATAGCCCAATTAATGATACCAGCTCCGTGTTTTTCAGATTTCCAAAATGTATGTGGGATACTGTGTAAAAATCGAATGAGATAGGGTATTCCTTTAGGATTATGTGTAATAAAATCTTGAAATTTTCCTGTAGGCATGTTTATAATACTTATTTTTTCATTATTCGTCCATTTAAATGAATTGAACACAAAATTAAGTTCATTATGCTACGCGTTCAGAATTCTTGCAAATTCAGTCAGCCTTCATACTGCTCGTTGTGTATACTTCGCGAATGTTCATTCCCGCCTGAGATATGGCATAATATTCTGGGGAAATACATCTTATAGCTCCCAGACTTTTAGATTACAAAAACGAATTGTACGAATAATAACCAAATCCCACCCACGTGATTCATGTAAGCCTCACTCCATTAATCTAGGAATTCTACCATTACCGTGTCTTTTATTTACGAATCAGTGGTTTTGTAAAAATGACGTGCTCAAGGCGGGAATATATTTTCAGAAAATGCCGAAGTCTATTACTATAACACTCGACGTAGAAATCATATTCACCAGGTGACAGTATCAACAGCTCATTACAAAAAATTCACATACAATACAAGTACATTATTTTACAACACTTTGCCAGATGACATTAAACGATTAACTTCAATAGAAAAGTTTAAATCCCAAGTGAAATCGTTTCTGCTGCATAACTGTTTCTATACAATTAGAGACTATACTGAGCATCACAAAAAAAGTAACATTAATTTTACCAATGATACATAATGCATTATTTACCATTTGGACTGTATAAATGAGTATAAACAACCTGTAACAACTATTGTACTACAGCTTCCGGGTCAATGACCCCATCTCGATCAGGTTTTTCGTCCAGTTTCCCTGATCCATTGAGCAAATGCTGAGATGGCCCCTTGTTTTGCTTCTGGACATAAATGTAACTTCATTTCCTGTGCACGTCTTCTAGAATTCAGTGGGAACCACAATTCTTCAAATTATCGTTTCCATGTTGTCGCGGCAGGAGTTTTTTTCTCCCTTTCAAAATTTTTCCTTAAAAAGATTTTTACTACATGGGAGTTTTTGTTTTTTTTCTCCCTTTCAAAATTCAAAATTTAAGTAGTATATGACTTAGTGTAGGGATCACAGAATTTTAAAAATGTGCACACAATTCACTTTTCCCCATAGCACGTCATACGCAGTTTTTAACTGTTTTTTGACGAAAATAAATAAATAAATAAAAATAAATAAATAAATAAATTATAAAATTATCATTACAGCTTTTTTTCCCCAAATATATTCAATAGGTTTTTCATTTATTTTTAATGACACCCATCCCAATTTTGGTGATGTAACTGATTTTGTTCTTTGTTTTTTATATGCACTCCATATTTCTTTAAATATTTTATTCCATTTTCCCCACTATTTGATCTTACTTATTTGAATTAGGATTATAATCTTAAATATGAGATGTGTTTTCATTGCAATTTCTTTATAATTTTCCAATTTCCATTTGATTGATTTTGTTAATAAACTTAATAATCCCTCATATTTTTTCCCTTGTACAATAATATTATCTTATCAAATTCACTTCGTATCACCAATATATTTATATTTACCCACAGGTCTGAAACCAAATGCTAGATCATTCGCATTATTAAGATATTCAGTTAATTTAGGTCCTAAATGCGGAATTTTTTCCATTCTTTTCTTTTCTATAGCCTCCATTTTCTTCAATTGATTTTCTAATTCTAATCTTTTTGGTGTATCAGGAGAATCAAATAATTGTTTTTCAAATGAAGATTCTGATGGTGTAGAGGGTATGGGAAATAAATGATCGAATTCTTTTTGTACTGGAACTGTTTGTTTATCATATTCATGATCGTGTTCAGTGGATTGAATAACTTTCTTACCTACAGTTTTTACTTTACCTACTAAATCATCTAATTTATCTATAACTTTTTTTGTCTATTTTAATTTTGTTTATATTTATATTTTTATATTTCTCATATTGATTACGATCATGTGTCTTCCATTCTCTAAAGTGTCTTTTATTTTATGTCTATGTGTCGATTTGTTTTGTTTATATTTTGTGAACATTTATTATACAAAAAACAGCCTGTTATATCTGTCTGTTTAATCTGTCTAAATAGTTATAAATTTACTTATTTTATTTCTATATTTTCCCTAATGTAAAGGTTGAGTCATATCGATTGTAATAAAACAAATTTATTATTATTCCAACACATACTAATATTGATTTAAATTTTACAAATGTCATGTCACCACCTACAAATTCTTGATAAATGTGTCTGAGATCATCTTGTCTAAATATATTCAAAAAGTTTAAATTATCTCTAATCAGTTGCTTGGGAATTTTTGTATGTTTGGGCTTCAATACCTTTATACCTACCACGTGTAAAATAATCTCTCAAAACATCTTGATTCTCCAATATATAATCGTCAAATAATACTAATGAATTTTCTTCACAATTATCTAGACATACAATCTCATCAGGATGGCATTTGAAGGTAATAATTTCATTTTCAATTTTATCACATTTTTTTATAAATGCTTGATATTTATCTTGTTCAGACGATTTTGAATATATATATTTTTATATATATATTTATATATATATATATATATATATATATATATATATTTATATATATATTTATATATATATTTATATATATATTTATATATATATTTATATATATATATTTATATATATATTTATATATATATTTATATATATATTTATATATATATATATTATTTATATATATATATATTGAGATATACAAAATTTTCTCTCTACATTAATATCTGCCAAAGATCTTAGCGTCCGGCTTGCTGGGTCAATGGGTCACGATGTATTATAATCCTTATAACCTTTATAATGGATTATAGGATCCGCCGACTATACAGCGCAGCTGGGAATCTGAAATAGAATGATTCTATTCCTAGTTCATTTCTGTTTGGATTGACTAAATGAAAGATCACTTTCTTTTCTAAAGAACAAAATTTAACAAAGTTTATTTTTACCTTTTTAGCAAACAATTTAGTGAATTTAAGTTATGCCTTTGATCAAGATATCTTTCAATTTACAATTTTATACCGCGGTTAACTTATCTATTCTTCGTTGATGTCCCTCGTAGACTTCTCAGTCGAAATATCTTACGAGCTTGCCGTAGTCCAAAGTTCCAAGAAATCCTCTTCTGCCCCTATCCAAGCTGGTCTCAAACTATCAAAATTATCAGTCCCGATTACGTCCTATGACAGTCCCGAACTCGATTACCACTCCCGACAAAGTTCCAATTTATACATCAATATTGCTTCCACATGAAAATATCTGCAATATCATTCACTGTCCTTAAAATTTCACTGATAACCCAATTCTATCTAGATTGTACTCGTTCCCTCTCACGAACCTACGATCAGTTCAGAAGCGCGATGCCGGGCAGAATGAAATCTTCCTGCATGATTCACCCTCGAAGACTTCGTATTAAACTACCTTCATTTTTTTCATAACATTTGACCGTCCTTCTCTCACCCAGCCAATCCATACGTTCGTTATATTTTGGTGTAGCTGACCGTTCAATCGTCTAAACTTCTTCGCCCAATCCCAAATTTTCTACTTTCGGCATCCAGACCTCTTAATGCCTTTACAAAAAACAAAAACTACCTTGTTTATTCACGGTCGTTGCTAAGCTCTAGCTCTCGTGATATTTCGTAATACATGGTCCACCATATAGTCTACAAATAAATGTTAGTTTATTTTAATGTGACATATGGATGCTAATATATATATATATATATATATATATATATATATATATATATATACACATATATATACACACACACACACACGTGATTAATTTTATCCCAATTTAACCATCCTGGACTCGAAATTATCAATCAATAAAGATGTTTTTCCACATCCACTAGGTCCTATAATAGCTCATCGTATAGAAGAAGGTAATAATTGACCATGTTTCATTTTTATTTGCTTATTTGATAATCTTATTTTTGGATTCCAATCTATTTTTTGCTCATTTAAATGAGTAAAATATTGAAGCTAAGTGGACCTTCTTCAGTATTGAATAAAAAACTTACTACACCTCTATACAATTATTCTTCAGTGGCATGTGTAGGATTCTATTCTACATTTCTAACACCTAATGTTACTCCAAATAATAATAATAATATATATTATGAACATAAAAAAGAAACACATGGGATTACATTCTCACAATTCCTGTAGGACAATATAATATTGAACATTTAGGGAATGTTATACAATCACAACCTCCATTTAATCCAGAAAATATTAATATTAAGCCATATCGTATTCTTGGTAGAATTGAAATTACTAGCGCATTTAAATTAAATTTCAATGCTGTTGATTCTAAAAATCTAAAGTTAATTTTTTTTCTCGCCTTCCTACAACTACGTATTTCAATTATACATATTTGTTTATTGAAATCTGGTTTCCAGAGACAGATCATTAACAAAGGCTTTGTATAATTTTTTTGACAAATGAATAGTTTTCGCGTAATTTTTACTTAAAATAATGCCAATTAAAAGAAATATTTTCTCGACCCGAAATATTTTTTAAAATTTTTTCTTCAACAGAGCTTAACGCTTATAAAAATAATGCAGGTATCATTTTCGTTGGACACTCTGAATTTTCGAAAATTGCAAAAGTTACAAATAATGCGATAAATTATGTGCACCACGTGATTTATTAATGATCACTGAAACATAATTTTCGTACATGTAATTATCGTTTCCTAGTTACCATTCCTTATTCTGAATGAATATTAAGCTTGCAGAAACTGAAGAAACTAACTAGTCCCTAGACTGTCACCACTGAGGGCTGGGATCGATTCTCGTCGACCTCATGCGAAATTTGCTGCAACAAAACGAGTTTGGTTGCTTCACAAGGTCCAACCCCTGTGAAGTGTCCTAAATCCTACCCGTATCCTATTTCCTTCCAAATTCTGGTCGCTGGGTAGTGACGCAGGAGGGCGTGGTAGGAGCGTGCGCGGAGATGCTACCTGGCGGTCCTCTTGACCACTGCGACGAGGTTGCGATTACACGTAAAATACAATGTTAACGGAGAATTACTGCAAAAATGTAAGCACTCATATCAACACTCGTTTAAGGGCTAAGACTCGCGTTGCGTCAATATAGACGTAACAAATTTTTTAAAAAACAACTCTTCCTTAGACTGCTCAAAATCGCAGATACGCAACACTACAACTATTCCACTTTATATATATATATATATATATATATATATATATATATATATATATATATATATAAATCAATCTGCCCACGTGGGGCATAACTGAGATAAATTTTAACATCCTTCCACTAATAACTGATAATTAGTAATTTCTTTTATAATTGCCCTCCTTTGCTGTTTCGCACTGATATTGATGACGATGTTTCCGTACTCTATTGACTAATGCTGTCCAAAATTATTCTATCCCGAACTTTCCGTAATTATCACCACAGATGCGTGCCTAATTCCAAATACTTCACTACAATTTAGCGGCATTTGTTGCAATTATACATTACATGATTACACGCACTAATTCCTATGATTAACATGTGCATTTTTCTATTTCTCAGTTATGAATTATGTCGCCCTCGTGAGCTGAACAAAAACTATATTCCATACTGTTCCTTCGGCTGCTAGCATTAGAGCGATGTTATGCGTTCCATGTCCAGAATAACAAAGAGCGTTTTTCTGCATATTGACCGGATCATTACTTCCATTCCATTGTTTCTAATGTTTTTAATCTTCCGGTCTCTATACGCCACCTGTATTTTCAGTGGGCGTCTACAAGAGACCCTGGTCAAACTATACAACTATACCGCGACGTCAATTTTTTTCTCTCTTCCCGATCGTGATCATTTTTCTATATTCTGTTAATTGAAACTAAATTATTAAATTTTTAAATTATTAAATTTCCTGCCAATTTTTGAACACGGGTTCGACACACATTATACACTCCCTACCTGTTGCATGTGGACGTGTGATTCTGTAGAGAACCACGATTCCTGGAAATCCTATTAATTGGAATCAATTATTAGATTGATGAGAACTACTATGAATTTTTTAACCAATAAAAATTTAACATTTATTCTTATTATTTGTACATGGCAGTTCTGTCAAAGTTACGTAAATTTCTTTCAGATTAAAGGTCTCTGCCCACTACACCGTAACATACCATGACCGTGCTAGGAACGTGTCAGACACGAAAAGCAACACGATACGCTCTACTGTGCCCACTGCAACGTATACAACCCGTTTGATGCCCGTATGCAATCGGTTCACTCTCGCATGCGTGTCAGGGTTGCGTGGATGTGTTTCAGTTTCAGACATTTTTAAAATAGGAATGGCTATTAGAAGCTTAAAATTTAGACAATTGGCAATGATTGCCATAGTATTGGATGAGGAAGAAGAACAAACTATTGTTGACAATGACAACGTCTTCAATCATTTCAAGAAGAACAAAACCAAAAAAAACTCGACGCTACTGGATTTACGATTATATAAAAGAACGGAAAACCGAAGGAGAATATTGGACATTATTCAGACATTTAATTGATGATGAAGAAAAGTTTTATTAGTATGTAGTACATGCGTATTGAGGTGTAGTTGCTGTAATAAAGCCATGCGGTGCGAGTTGTTGTAACTCCATTTCGGAAACTAAACTGAATATTTTGTTTCTTGCGATTGCTTGTTGGTAAAGCGATTTTTTTACTGTTTCTTCAAAAAGAAACGATCAAGTTCATCGTGTTCACGTTGATGTGGAATATTTTGCCCGTCGAATAATCTAGACATCAACACACCCGATGCTGACTGTACAGGTAGAATCTGATCCCTCTTTATTGCCTTTACATTTTTTGTTTGATTGAGTTGTGATTGAGGGAAATGATTACACACACTAAAGTCATTTTCGTTACAAATCTCAGTGTCGTGCTAAGCAGACACATTCACAGCCTCGATACTGGAGTTCGGGCTCTGGTCTTCAGTTGCTGCAGCTTTGTTCTGATACTCTTCCTCATCGCTTGTCAGCTCAACAGACTCCAATTTTTTTTTCGACAAAAAATGAAGCTACAAACGACATGAGGACTTCCATTTTTTTTATTTTCATGGCTGCTTGTCCACTTTTGCCTTTTTTCTTATTTAATGCTCTTCTGAATGCATCCCTTAGCCCTTGCCACCTTTGTTTACAGGCTGCAGCTGTAAAATAAAAAAAAACAATATTAATACTCAATTACACAATAAAGTATGTTTTCCGTACGGGTATTTGTACATAATAATTAATTAATTAATTAATATTTTGTTCACAGGTACTTAGAAACTGGTGATTCTTTTACAACCATTGCTTTTAGCTATCGTATGGGAATTTGTTCTGTGAGACGTGCCGTTTTGGAAGTCTGTGGCACTATAGTAAAAAATATGTTGTGAGAATGTATTCCCACGCCTTGCACTGAACAATGGGAAAAAAATATTGAAGAATTCTGGAATAAATGGAACTTTCCTAATTGTGTAGGCGCTATAGATGGAAAGCATGTTATAATTTTAGCGCCTCCAAACAGTGGTTCTTTGTATTTTAATTATAAAAAATCATTTTCTATTGTACTTTTGGCTTTAGTTGATGCTAAATATAACTTCATAGCCGTAACCGTCGGTGCTTTCGGCAAAGATAGTGATGGTGGTATTTTGTCAAAATCAAAAATGGGCAGAGCTATATTCGAGAGTAAATTTAATATTCCAACTACTAAATTTTTACCGGGGAGTGATGTAAGTGCACCACGTGTTTGTTATTTTAGGCGATGAAGCTTTTCCTTTAAAAACGAACCTACTTAGACCTTATCCATCACAACAATCAATTAACGATAAAAAAAAAAACGCCACTTCAATTATCGACTTTGCCGAGCACGACGTGTAGTGGAAAATGCCTTTGGTATTTTAAGTCAAAAATTTCGGATTTGTAATAGACGTTTGCATTTGAAGCCAGAATTTGCGAAAAAACTGACATTGTGCATTTTATATAATTTCATAAGACGTGAAGAAACATTAATTTTTCCGGAAACAAATTCTCCTGTACATTAAAAAAATAAGACACCAAGGAGGTAATGCAGTTTCTGCCGCTTTTGAATTACGCCATCAATTTGCGGATTTCTTTTAAACGAGTCAAGGACAAATGTACTAATAATCAATCATGTGTACTACTATTCTACTATGTACTACTATGTTCAACTATTCAAATAAATTATAATATACATACCTGGTTGTTTTAGTTGCTCCGAAATTTCCTTCCAAGCCATTTCTTTTTTCACGGTATCCATATATTTCGGGTGTTGAAGATTATATAAAAACTCGTACTCGTATTTTCGTACACATGCAATTAATTTTTCATCCTCCATTTTACACGTCTTTACGCGGCTGTGTCTCGTACGGGCTACTTTAAAACAGGCAACCAACGCGCTCACAACGGCCATCATACACGGTTGCAACACGTATACTCACCGTTTCGCCGCCTGCCCGCACTGGTTTGACAACGTCGCGTGCCATGCACGGAGTGTATTGGCACCGGCAAAATATTCTCGAAGACTTTCTTTGCCGGTCCGTGCATGACACGCTACGGTGTTGGTCGGTAACGGAACGGTCTAGTGGGCATGGTCTCATACTTTTCGATACAAACTATTCTTATTTGCCTGACACGTTCCTGGGGTATGTTACGGTCTAGTGGGCAGAGACCTTAAACATTGAAACATCGTACGGGTTTGATTTTAGTTCGTAAGCTTACTTTCGCAATTATGCTCGTAATCTTGATTGTTGACTTCACGTCTGACTGGAAGAATGAAGTTCCCGGAATCGCTGGTGAACCAATTTTCGTGTCCTTTTGTAAATAAAATTGTTCAGAATATTCTCAACGATTGCTATAATTAGATTTAATATTCCCACAATCTAACACGCGTTCGCGATTTTCCGATCTGTGTTTCGTATGAAACTCCTATTCGCGACTGACTATATTTATGTAATTAGTGGAAAATTCTTCCATCTACGAAGCTACCGTGATGTATCACTTCTCGAAACACGGAGTATATTTAATTTCAGCTTCGAAGTTACCGATTACAATGTACCAACACAAATTTACACGAATTAAGTTCTCAAACTTGAAACTAAACAAATTCCCGGCTTACTATCATCTACATAAACCCAGCGTACGTTGAAAACTCGATCGCACCTCACCAACCGCTTACGCGTGATCACAACGAAAATTTTCTAGAGTGAATTTATAATTAAGTAAGTTCGCGCATACCAGTTGGTAGGGGGAGGGTCGTTGGGCTCTTCGCGCGGTTAGCATCGTTAGGGAAGCAGCAAATTTGGGCGCGCCTCGTCGTTTGCCACCCACTATGCCTCACATCTGTGCTGACACAGGGCGGGCCTTATATTTCTGTAGCCGCCAAGCCGCCATCGAAGCACGTTTTTCTCTCCCTATCGTAACTTTGCATCTTTGCGGCGGCTTCTGTCACCAGCCGCGCGGTTCAGCAATAAACCGATTTAGCGGGACGGGCCGGCCATAGAAGACCGCCCAGCTTGTTGCTCTCCCTTGCCGGTCTGGTGGTCCGTTAAGTCGGCATAAGGACAGCAAAGTTTTAAAATAATTTGAAATTTGACTAAAAATTTGTTGCTCTTTTTCTTTCTAATTCGTTACGAAAAAATTAATTTGTCACTATTCATTTGATCCTGCTATTAAGATTCGGTTAAATTGACATCAAGTTAGTACCAAGTTAGTAATTAGAAGAAAACTAACAAATTACAGAGAAAAAAATTACATTAAGATTTCTCAATTCGAAAACCCGCGATCACAAACGCCCCCACTTCTTGAGGTTCCGAAGTCCCGAAGTCCAATTACCACAAATTCACTTTCTTTAAATACGAACACTGCCGATTCACCGTTTCGCACCACTCAAATATTTGTTCTAGCTCCACTATGTTATGTCTGATGCCCGTTCTCTCCGTATAAATATCCAGTGCTTTTATGATTACACAGCAAAAAATTTCTCAGTTCTATCTTCCGTTTATAGCAAGAAAATATGCAAAGTCCGGTATCGTTCGTGAACCGCATACATTTATAAGTTCCAGAATGATTAGAGTTCACTCGCGAAAAATTTTCAAATCTTATTTTGATGCACAACAAAATATTCAGAACTCTACACGTTCCATAAATCTTAGAAAGTATCACAAGTTCACTTCTGGTTCTGCCACGAAAATATTCAGAGTCCGAATATGTCCCTCGAGTCCGATTCTTGCTCTACCAGACGAAAATATTTTAAATAATAAAGTTCGAACACGTACTGTAGACCCCCGAAATTTTTACAAATCCTAACATGCTCAAATTAATCTATTCGCAAGCGAACTGCTCACCGTCACGACATGCGACAGAAAGAATTTTATCGTACCTTTTAAAACCCACAATGCCTCGCCTTCTCTCTTGTTTCGACAAAATGCCCCAAACTTCCGTTTTAATAACCAGTCGACGCTTCTTCAACCAATCCACAAATCTCTTATTTTTTCTCCTACTCACGCCGTCACCTCCCCGGTCAGGTGAATGTTTGTTTTTCCTGACAACCACGACGTCGTTACTAAGGCGCGATATTGCTTATTATTTGCCCTAACCATTTCGCCCATTTACGACAAATATTATGTAATAAAACATGTTCCCATATTGGTATGTCACAGTATACTGAATATTATAATTGTTCCTTCAGTGTAAGTGGTAGCCAGGCCGATTATATAAACAAAAGCATAAGACTGAGACCCCGTTAAATAGACGCATGTGCCTTTAATTCCATTTCTGTGCCTGGGAAAACGAAAATTAATCCTGGGGAAACGATAACACACCATTCGGATGTAGTATGCAAAATATAATTGTTGCTTTAGTCAAACGCTTAGCAGAGCCAGACCAGGGCGCGGATTTGCTTCCCGGGCCATTTAAGAATAAACGCTTCTGCTTGTAATTTCGTTTCTTTTTCTAGGCAAACACAAATTGATCCTGGGCAAACGATAATACACTATTAGGAATTATTATATAAAATATTGTAACGAATATTGCATCATCCGCCCGCGCCACCCCGAGCCTGTGATCGCGGTATCATTTGCCTGCGCTACCACGAGCTTCCGGTGAGCACGGGTTGCATCACCTGCCGGCGGATTATTCCAGAAAGTGCGCAGTGTCCGGAAGGTTCTGGATTGTCTTGACGAGTATAAATACGCGACGGCCGACGATCGCGAGTAAGTCAAGTCAGCAGTGGAAGCTGAACTGTGAAGTGTGTGCATCGCGGTGAATAGCAGTGCAGTGATTGTGCTCAGTGATGTGAACCGTGATCAGTGCATCGTACTGTGGTCGGTGAACTGTGACCAGTGCATCGAACTGTGATCAGTGAAGTGAAGTGTGGCCATTGCTTAGGACTGTGCGAGTGCGTAAGAGAAGAATAGTGTAAATAAATAATCAAGAGAAGTGTAGTGTAAATAAATAATCAAAAGAAGTGTAGTGTAAATAATCAAGAGAAGTGTAGTGTAAATAATCAAGAGAAGTGTAGTGTAAATTAAGGAAGAGAAGTGTAGTGTAAATAAAGGAAGAGAAGTGTAGTGTAAATAAATAATCAAGTGTTTTCAGTGATTGTGTTAAGAAAGAAAATAAACGTTTTTCTTAAAATAATACGAAACTTTTAATTCACCACCTAAAAACGTAACAATTTGGTCAGTGTGGGTATAACGAGTGGTGAATTAAAACATTAATCAAGATGAGTTTCACAAAAGTTTTACGGGATCTGAAAGTGGCCGAGTAGAAGAGAGAGTTAGAAGAGAGGGAACAAGACACTTCCGGAACGAAAGCAATATTACAAGAACGTCTTGCTAACGCAATGAAGGCAGCAGGCGAGGATCCAGAGAAATTTCTCTTCGAGACAACGGGAAACTTTTCAGACCTATCCAAAATATTGGAAGGAAAGTTAGTAGAAAATTCCAAGAATATAGAAGGAAAGTTAACTGAAAATTCCAGAATTTTAAAAGAAGAATTGGTGGAAAATTCCGGAATTTTAGAAGGAAAGTTAACAGAAAATTTCAGAAGTTTAGAAGAACTGACTGAAAACTCCAAAGCTTTAGAAGAAAAATTGATCGAAAATTCCAGGATTTTGGAAGAAAAGCTGGAACAGAAGATAACGCAGAATAATAAATTGATGCGAGAAGAAATGGAAGAAAAAATTGAGAAGATGGATGAGAAAATTTTTAAGAATGAGGAAAAATTACTAAATATGTTAGAAGAGAAACTGAAGGTTTTTAATCCAACAGAAAAATCGAATATAAATATCGTTCAGGAACCACTGGAAATGGCACGAGTGGCCACCGTACGGGAGTCACTGGGAAAAGCACAAGTAAAACCACCTACCTTTGATGGCACTTCTTCATGGTCGAATTATTTGAAACAATTCAAGGCTGCTGCAACGGTAAATGGCTGGTCCGCAACAGATTGTGCTACGGCCCTGATTTTGGCTTTGCGTGGTAACTCCGTCAATATTCTAGAGACAATACCGACCGATGAACAGTCAAACTTCGAGCAAATTGTCAAAAGACTCGAAACACGGTACGGGCTAGCGCACCTGGAAGACATGTATTTTACCCAGCTAAGGAATCGTGTTCAGAAGCCTGGAGAGAGTCTTCAAGAACTGGAAGCTGATATTTCTCGTCTGGTGCGCCTTTCGGACCCTGATGCTTCAGAAAGTTCCCTGCAACGCACAGCCGTGCGGTGCTTTATTGAATCGCTCCATGATGCAGAAACACAACAAGCATTAAGACTGGCAAGACCGAAAACCTTAGCTGACGCATTAAGTCAAGCACTAGACTTCCAGGTTGCAAAAAAGGGCATCGAAACGTGACGGACGAGTACGAGAATTGCAAACCGGCGTCGATACATATGACGAAAAATGTTTGGAGGCAATGGTGGAGAAGGTTGGAACGCAATTCTAGTGGCAAAAGGCGACAACCTCGATGTTGGAATTGTGGAGAATTAGGGCACGTGAAAAGTCCATGTGACCGCCCACTGAAGCAACAAGGAGAGCAGCAGTCTGTTGGTAAACCTAGCAGCCAGCAGGGAAACTAAAGCAGGTTGATGGAAGGGGGCATCCATCGACCTGACAAACAAGAGCCCTACCTTACGAAATACAGTCAAGTCCTTTCGACACCATTCTGACAGCGTTTACGTAGATGCACTCGTAAATGGAAGGCCATGCGTCTTACTTTTGGATACTGGTGCCACCAAGAGCATTATACGAACCGATTTTGCCAAATCATCTCATCTTATGCCGTCCAAATGGAAGCTTCGAACAGCCACTGGTGACTCCGCGAATGTTGTAGGAGAGATGGATGCTCTCCTTGCCATTGGAACTGTTGCTTTCAGTCATCGTCTGCTGGTCGCTGACATAGAAGAAGAAGCAATTTTAGGAATGGATATTATGACGGCATACGGGTGTCAGCTGCATTTACGACACGGTGTGCTGAGACTCAACGAAGTGGAGGTGGTTCTACATTCACGTAACAACATTGCCGTGAATGTGATTGCGGCTGACGACGTAATTTTGACGGAGCGTAGCGAGATGTTTATAGAAGCAAGCCCTGAGGGCGACGTTCCAGCAGGAGAGATTGCTATCCTGGAACCCAGAAGTCACGACGAAGATATTGGTCGAGGAATTCTAGTAGCCAAAGAACTGGTCAGAGTGAATAGAACCATACCTGTGAGAATAATGAACATTAACCACTATCCTGTTGAGTTGAGAAAAGGAACAGTAAAAGGTTATTGTTCTACGGTATCCTCGGTTTTGCAGAATGTGAGCCGTACCTAGAGGAATTCCTGAACGACTGCAGAATCTGGTTATAGAGGCCTGTAAAGGCTTATCTCGGGAAGAGTGTCATAAGGCTGAAGACCTAACACGGCGATACCAGCATGTCTTTGAATGCAGTGATGGCGTAAAAGGAAAGACTGATATTGTTCGCCACAGAATAGTCACCGGAAACGCCACACCGATTCGCCAAGCTGCTAGAAGATTACCTCTGTCTAGAAGAGGAGAAGCAGATGAGATTAGTAAAGAGATGAAGAAGGATGGCGTAATCGAACCATCAAGCAGTCCGTGGGCGTCTCCCGTCGTATTGGTAAAGAAGAAAGACGGGTCGACTCGGTTCTGTGTCGATTTCCGACAGCTCAACAATGTAACGAAGAAGGATAGCTATCCATTGCCCCGTATTGACATGTTGGACACGCTCTCTGGGGCCAAGATCTTCTCGACACGACCTGAAAAGCGGATACTGGTAAGTAGAATTAGCTCCCAGAGATCGAGAGAAGACTGCATTTACCTTCGGATCAGGTTTGTGGCAGTTTACAGTAATGCCTTTCGGTCTGTGTATTGCTCCAGCTACATTCGCAAGATTGATGGAAAGAGTGCTGAGGTCTGTCGTGGGAGACATGCCTTGTCTACCTCGACGATATAATTGTTGTTGGAAAATCTTTCGAAGACCACATCAATAACCTAGAACAGGTGTTCAAGAGGTTGGAAGGAACGAACTTGAAACTCAGCCCAAAGAAATGCCATTTATTTCGCAAGCAGGTGAATTACCTTGGACTTGTAGTATCTGGCACGGGAGTAAAACCTGATCTGGAGAAGGTTAAAGCCGTACAGGAATGGCCAGTCCCAAAGGATAAACATGAATTGAGACGTTTCCTGGGTCTATATCGCTGCTATGTTTTGGGATTTGCCAACATCGCGAAACCGCTGACTCAGCTGACCGAAGAAAAGCGTTTGTTTCAATGGGATCATGATTGCCAACGCGCTTTCGAAAAGCTTAAAGGCGCCATGCTGAGTGCCCCTATATTGAGCTATCCACTACCTCAAGGGAATTATGTACTTGATACTGACGCAAGTAACGTTGGTAATGGAGGGGTATTATCGCAGATACAAGATGGACGAGAGAGAGAGTAATCGGTTATTATAGTAAAGTGCTATCAAAGCCAGAACGCAACTATTGTAACCCGAAGAGAATTACTTGCTGTGGTGAAATCCGTTGAACACTTCTACAAATATCTCTACGGTAAAGAATTTCTTTGGAGAACGGATCATGCTGCTTTGAAATGGCTGCTGAACTTCAAGAATCCGGAAGGTCAAGTCGCCAGGTGGATTGAAAGATTGCAAGAATTCACATTTAGAATAGAACATCGAAGCGGATGTAGTCACCGGAATGCCGATGCTCTCTCCAAAAGACCATGCCCTGAAAACGGCAAACATTGTTGTCATGCGGAAGAGAAGATGTGTCCTACCTTAAGGGTCACTGTCAGTAATCACCAATGGCAACCCAGAGAACTTCAGAAAGACCAGAAAGAGGACACAGAATTGAAACATGTTTGGAAATGGAAAATAGCAGGACGGAGACCAAGTTGGCAAGAAATCGCTCCCTGTTCTTCAGCAGTAAAATCATATTGGGCGCAGTGGGATTCGATTACTGAAGAGGAAGGTGTTCTTAAACGAGTTCTGAAAAGTGAAGACGGCTCGCAGAAGAGGACGCAGATATTGTTACCGAGAGTAAGGGTCCCTGAAATATTGAGAGAATTGCATGATGGAACTTCGAGAGGACATCTCGGTTTAACGAAAACCTTAGAGAAAGTGCGCGAACGATTTTACTAGGTTAATTGCAAGCCAGATGTAAAGATGTGGTGCACGAAGTGTCAAGTTTGTGCTACCAGTAATGGGCCACATAAAAAGAGATGAGCGAAGATGAGGCAATACAACGTTGGGAGTCCTTTCGAAAGAATTGCCATTGACTTGGCTGGCCCATTTCCAATGTCAAATGATGGAAATAAATACATACTCGTGGCTATGGATTATTTCAGCAAGTGGGTTGAAGCATATCCCCTACCTAACCAAGAGGCCACTGCTATCTCCGAAGTACTGGTTAAGGAACGGGTGAGCCGATTTGGTGTGTCACTGGAATTGCATTCAGATCAAGAACGGAACTTCGAATCTGCAGTGTTTCAAGGGGTGTATGAACTTCTTGGAATAAGAAAAACGAGAACAACAGCCCTACACCCGCAGTCAGACGGAATGGTGGACGCATGAACAGAGCAATGGGAAAATATTTAGCGAAGGTCGTGTCAGATCACCAACGCGACTGGGACCAATACATACATCTTTTTCTTCTAGCCTACCGCTCATCTGTTCATGAGACAACTGGGCAAACGTCCGCTAATATCCTCTTCGGCCGGGAACTATGTCTACCTTGTATTCTACAGTTTGGTTGTAAAACTAATGAAGAAATAGCCGGTGAAGACTTTCTAAATGACCTAAGACGGAAAATGGACGTAATTCATAACCAGGTGCGTGAAAGAATCCAAATCGCAAGTGACAGGATGAAAGACCGGTATGACATCAAAGCTGAAGGAGGAGGTTATCAACCTGGAGATCATGTCTGGCTGTTGAACTCCCAACGACGCCGCGGTTTGTGTCCAAAATTACAACGATAGTGGGAAGGACCGTACGAGGTAGTGAAGAGGATAAATGATGTCTACCGAATTAAAAATTTGCCGAATGGAAAACCACGAGTCGTTCATTCGATTCGGCTGGCCCCGTACGTAGGAAGTAATGAAAATGATGATGAAGAAAAGACCGCACGAGTTTGTGAACTGGACATGCAACAGTGCACATTTCACGAGTTTATGTCTCAGTATAATGGAAAGCACCAAGCGCGTTATGGGGTAACAATGGAGGTGCAACGGGATCTGTTTGCGCTACCCCAGGAATATGCATTGGCACATTGTGTCGCCCAGGATTTAGATATACCAGAGGTGTTGCTGCTGTATTCAAGAGAAAATAGGAAGGATAGAAGAATTAAAGAACCAATAACCAGATATTGGGAAGGCTTTGCATCTGCACGACGTCAGTCGATATGTTTATTATCTGGTCACAAAAAGTAAGTCATATCACAAGGCATTCTATGAAAATTTGTGGGAAACTCTAATCGAATTACGCCAACAAGTACTACAAGACAACGTCCAGAAGATTGCCATGTCAAAACTGGGATGTGGTTTTGATGAACTGAACTGGAGAATAGTGAGAAGCATGTTGGAAGTACGGTTCCGGTACTGTGATGAACCCATCCTGCCGCCACGGCAACACACGCATGCGCGCAATGCGCGCAGCTCGCGGTCTGAGTACCTCACAAAGGGGGGGGGGGAAGGGAAATACCGTCACACCGAAGTGCGTCGGTAATCAGCTGACAGGTGTGCGCGTTAAATTTATCAATGAAGGGCGCCAAACGGGCACTTACCTGGCACCTGGCACCGGCATTCGAGAACCTCAAGAGGTAGGCACTCTTGAAAGAGGGCATGCACGGGGTTTGCTATTACTACCACTACTTTACAATAATCACAAAGTTTTGTAACTTTAAGTGTCAATCACCTGAATGGCAAGAACACATTTATTGCTTTTGTTTCTATAATACAGTTTGGGTAGGGAATCCCCTTAAACTAAATTATATGTTATTTACATTAAATGACACCTTTCCTATTTTTTTTACTGTCTTTGGAATAATTACAAAATGAAAGTCTTTCGTTCACCTCTTTCGATGATTGCATAATCCGTAGTCGTCCCGAAGCAGTCGCTGTCGCGAGCCGCACCACGGCAAGGCGCAGCCAACCGGAAAGCAGTGCGTGCGGTGCTAGTGCTCCTGGCTCATCGGTGATTATTGGAGGGAAATCGTCTGACGCCACCCACTCCTCACCAGGCCAGCCTCAATGACTCGGCTGCCTTCCGGAGGTGCCGGCCCGTTGAAATCGGAATAAATTCCTGATTGTCTTTTATACTGGGCGGCCTGCACTACGTTGGTCGACCCCAAGTCACTGCTCCCACTACCTCTCGTCAACACCGCAGTCTCAATTCTGTCTCGTTCTCTCGCCTTCTATCCGTCTTCTCCCAAAAATCCCCCGCTCTCGAGCTTCCTGCGTCGCATCCCCACCCTTTTTCCAAGTTTCGCCCATCGCTCCTTCACGTGACTGGAATTTTGAATGTTATTGGCCGAAATCTTAGTTTCCAAAATATTCGACGCGAGTCGGAAGCCGATAGGGTATTTTCAAATTAACCTCATTTTCTGGGCGCCTGATTGGTGGTCTTTGTTGTGCGTGTGTGTACACCGGAGATGAACAAAGCAGTCCTTTCTGCTGTCTTCGTGACGCTTATATGGGTCCTACGGGATAACTTCAACAGTAGCCGGGATCTCTATAATTTGCTTGTTCCGGTGGCACCTAATCGTAAATCTTTTGAGTCTCCTGGCACGCGTTCGCGCGTCTTGCGCTGAGCCGTGTCAAATCAGGGACCTTCCTAATCGGCGTGACAGAGGGGGAAGTTTTGGGTCCGGCGACTAGCAATGACCTCATTGCAGTACACTGGGGTTAGCATCTTAGTCTGCAGCTACAATCATGGAATGTCGTCATATCCAAAGAAGACAGTTGACTGCCACTTCTTCTTAACCTCCAACTGTACTAGAGGCTCCAGCTGCAAGTATCTGCATGATTTTACTAAACGCGCTCCGAGACGGATCGTAACTAAGGAGGGGGTAGTGTAACGAATATTGCATCATCCGCCGGCGCCACCCCGAGCCTGTGATCACGGGTTACGTCATTTGCCGGCGCTACCACGAGCTGCCGGTGGGCAGGGGTTGCATCACCTGCCGGCGGATTATTCCAGAAAGTGCGCGGTGTCCGGAAGGTTCTGGATTGTCTTGACGGGTATAAATACGCGAAGGCCGGCGACAGCGAGTCAGTCTTAAATCAGCAGTGGAAGCTGAACTGTAAAGTGTGTGCATCGTACTGTGATCGGTGACGTGAACTGTGACCAGTGCATCGAACTGTGATCAGTGAAGTGAAGTGTGGCCAGTGCTTAGGACTGTGCGAGTGTGTAAGAGAAGAATAGTGTAAATAAATAATCGAGAAAAGTGTAGTGTAAATAAATCAGGAGAAGTGTAGGAAGAGAAGTGAGAATAAAGGAAGAGAAGTGTAGTGTAAATAAATAATCAAGTGTTTTCAGTGATTGTGTTAAAAAACAAAATAAACGTTCTTCTTAAAATAATACGAGACTTTTAATTCACCACCTAAAATCGTAACAATATCATAATTGTTGCTTTAGCCAAACTCTTAGCAGAAACGGACAAAGGCGCGGATTTGCTTCCCGGGCCATCTAAGAATAAATCCTTCATGTTGTAATATTATTTCTGTTTCTGGTCAAACACAAATTGATCCTGGGCAAACCATAATACACTATTAGGAATTAGTATGTAAAATATAATTGTTGCTTTAGCCAAATGCTTAGCAGAGCCGGACAAAGGCGTGGATTTGCTTCCCGAGCCATCTAAGAAAAAACGCTTCTGCTTGTAATTTCATTTCTGTTTCTGGGCAATCGCAAATTCATTCTTGGCTATCGATAACACACTATTAGAGTGTAGTATGCAAGATATCATAATTGTTGCTTTAGCGAAACGCTTAGCAGAACCGGATAAATGCGCGGATTAGCTTCCCGGTCTATCTAAGAATAAACGCTTCTGCTTGAAATTTTGTTTCTGTTTCAGGGCAAACGCAAATTCATCGTGGGCAAGCGATAACAAACTATTAGTACGCAGTATGCTAAATGCAATTTTCAGCCGGACAAAGGCGCAGATTTTTCCCGGGCCAAGAATAAACGCTTCTGCTGGTTTTTTCATTGCTGGGTCTGAGCAAAAGAAAATTGTCACTGGCCAAACGAAAATACACTATTAAGAAATAGTATACTGCATATTATTATTGTTCCTTCAGCGAAAATGGTAGCCACGACGATTATATGAACTTCAGCGTATGCCAGAGACCCGATAAATAAACGATTATGCCTTTAATTTGTGTCTGGGCACACGAAAACTAACAATGGGAAAAAAAAGAAATAGTATACTGAATATTATTATTGTTACTTCAGCGTCAGTGATAGCCATGACGTTTATATGAACAGAATCGTAAGCCAGAGCCCCGGTAAATAAACGCTTCTGCCTTAAATTTCATTTCTGTGTCTAGGCAAACGAAAATACACTATTGAAAAATAGCATACTGAATATTATAATTGTTCCTTCACTGTAAGTGGTAGCCGGGTCGATTATAGAAACAAAAACGTTAGCCGGGCCTTAAAAAAACGAAAAAAGTTGTAGCCAGGTCGATTATATGAACATAAGCGTAAACCAGTATGAAATCACAAATTTTTATTCGGCCAGCGTGTAGTTGGCCCGAAAGTTTGATTTGTGTGTAACTCTTTCTGTAAGTGGGCAAACGAAAATTTTTGGTGGGCAAACGATATACCAAGTTTGATTGAAATCCCAGATTTTTTCCGGCCAGCGTGTAGTTGGCCCGAAAATTTGTTTTGCGTGAAACTTTTTTTCTGGGGGTGGGCAAACGAAATTTTTTGGTGGGCAAACCAGGGCAAACGATATACCAAGTTTGGTTGAAATAGCAGATTTTTCCGGCTGACTTCACGGAGGTCGCCCCGTGGGCTGTGGGGCGCGGGCTTTCCAGCTCCCCAAGAAGGGGCTCAAATGGGGCGCTTGTGCACCTCTACTTTATGCTATAAAGGCCCAGATTTGATCAAAACAAATGGTGCCTTTTTTTAAGAAAAATTGTTTAGAAAATGTCAATATTTGATTCAAACTTTCACAAAAAATACTCATATTTTCGAAAAATTGTACATGACATTTATCATCTGTTTTTGATGAACACATTTCACTAAGAAAAAATCTTCATAGTTGTAGTTGTAGGAAGACGACGAACGCAAATTGGAATATTTGCACTTTTCAAAAATAAAAATTTTCAACGAACATGAGACCTGCACTCTTATCGTCCTATACGCTATCCGAGGTGAGAATGGAAGTGGTCTTTGAGAAAAAAAAAATGGTTAAGCAAAATTAAAAATTAATATTTCTTCTTGATTGTCAATATATGTTTGCAAATAAAAGTATCCAAAGTTTTTAATGACAATCATTTATTTCAGCAATTGCACAACGTTTCGTAACTGGTTTTGTTACATCATCAGGTGCTTATTGAGGGAACTACTATCCCATTGAATTACCTCTGCAGTAGAACCATCGCGGAAACATTACGAAATTAACTCACTCAGTTGATATCACATAACTAACAGATACACACAGAAACTGTTTAATGGTGATTTTAGTTATTCGTCGAGCTCCGACGAACAAAACAAACATTTATCACGCCCTTCAGGCTTACCTGGACTATATTCAATATTCAGAAGACGCCGGCCGCGCATTGGCCTTTTTTGCTTGTAATTTTGTAAGCACATCTCTGTTTAATTTTTCCTTTACTTGTTTCAATCAATAATCATAAGATTTAATTGTATTAGTTTTAAGACTGCTTGATAAAAAAGCAAGGATTTGAAACTGAGCCCAGATAATTACAACAAATTATTTCAACTAATTTTTCTATTTTTTTAAATTTCTCATTAAGTTTTTTTTCTTTACATTTTCTTTCAATTGACCTCTATCACGTAGCCACGTCCGTCCAGCATCTAAATTTCAGGCTCTACTCGCCTCCTGAGCTAGCCGGCAACACGAGTCCACGTAGGTGCGACCAACCGTCCGAGTTACAATATATATATAAAGACAAATCGATATAAACGTCGAAGAAAAAGTTAGAAACCATGGTGGAAGGTCCGTACTAGAAACGAATCGATCAAGTTTCAGTACGTTGAATTCTAATTGATTCAGGCGAAACTTGCGTTCTTGCTAACGTTCGTCATTGTGAATGCTTGTTTTTACGGGTAAATTTTACAGTTGCGTTTACAGCATTACGTTACGTGTAAGTTTGTATTGTCAATGAGGCCTAACGGAAAAGATCCCAATATTAACAACGAATTGACGATTGTGTACAGTGAAGAGAGAAGACTGTCTTGTTAGGATTAGTTTATTTTTAGCTGTGTCAGTATTTTCGTTATCAGCAGTGATATGGTGAAATGTTCCAAGTCAGCGTGTTCAGTCATGATATTGCGTTGAAAAAGCTGTGAAATAATACTTCCCCTAGAGTGATCAGTAATTTCAACAAATTGATTTATATATTGGGCATGTTGAAGCATTTGTAAGAAAATTAGGAGGAGTATTCTCTTAGTACATTTAGCACTGTAAATACTCTCCTATATTATTTCAGTAGTATAGATGAGTTTTGCGCAAACACAACCGATCTTCATAAATGAGGTCTCTAAAGAAAAAGGACTTCACGGAGACATGACGATTTACACTTTGACTTTAAAAACATGAAGGATTTGTTGAAAAAATATAGCTAATATTTATGTCAAATGTAACAAGCATCAGGGCCTTAACATCTGGAAGTTTGAGGCCGAAGTTCACAAAGGAACGTTCCTTGCAACGTCATCTATAAAGGAATACCACACATCTGCACTATTTTATTTTATAAATATTTAAGTAATGTTTATATCTATTTTCAATCGATTGTAATATATTGAGAAATCTCCATAGTATAGTATGTATTTATTTTCGTAGGTGGCTTAATGAATTTACATCGATTTTTCCTTAGGTGCGAGTATTTGTTCCAACGTTCCGTAATTTTACAACGTCGGCGCAAGCCCGGGGAAGACCTCCATGAAGTTGGCCGGAAAAATCTAGGATTGTAACCAAACTTGATTCTTTGTTTGCCCAAGTTTCCCAGCCAAAATGTTCGTTCCATCAAAAAAAACTGCGAAAAAATTTTCGGAAAAAAAAAAAAAAAGTCGCAAACAAAAGAAAAAAACCATGTATTTTCAAGAAACTATGTTTGCTCATCACATGCCCGGGGGCATCAAAGATTTTCGTTTCCCAACCCACCCAAAAAAGTTACATGGGAAACAAATTTTCGGAACAACCCCACGCTAAATAAAAAACATCAGGTATTTTGACGAAACTTAGTATATCGTTTGCACAGGTTTGCCCACACAGAAAAGAATCGCACAAATTTCGCACATTATATGTCCGTCAGATTAGCTCAACGAAAATGGTTTACCCTAAAAAATCCCAAACAATATAGAGCCCAATTAACACCTAGAGAAAACTTCTATGTATATTAAAATTATCTCATATTTCGACTCGATAAATCGCTTTCAGATTGCCAACATGGATTTAGAAAATCAAAATCAACGGAAACAGCTATATTTTCATTTCTTAAAGATGTCGCCTCATCATTAGATCAAAACGAGGCACCTATTGGATTATTTTTAGATCTTTCAAAAGCTTTTGACGTCATTGATCATGACATTTTACTTTCCAAATTACCTTCATATGGAATTCGTGGTATTGCTCTAGATTGGTTATGTTCGTACCTTAAACAACGATCTCAGAGAGTTGAAATACCTTACTGGAATGATGGAACATTACGTACGCACCTTTCCGACTCTTTGCCCGTTGCATGTGGAGTTCCTCAAGGATCGATTTTAGGCCCTATTCTGTTCCTACTTTACGTAAACGATATGCCCTCGACGATTCAAAACGGAAGAACAGTTCTCTTTGCAGATGATACGAACATCCTTTGCAATAAAGAAACCGTAAATAGTACAATATCAGATGTTTCAAATTGGTTCCGAAATAACAAATTAATAGTAAACGAAAAGAAAACGGTTTTAATGCAGTTTTCCATTTCAAATAAACAATTCTGTGCTCCATTGAAAATGAACAGTGTACCATTGACTGATGTTAAGGCAACAAAATTTTAGGTCTCTCAATTCAGTCAAACCTTAAATGGAACGTCCATTTAAATGAATTGAACACACAATTAAGTTCTTTATGCTACGCGTTAAGAATTCTTGCAAATTCAGTCAGCCTTCATACTGCTCGTTGTGTATACTTCGAATGTTCATTCCCGCCTGAGATATGGCATAATATTCTGGGAAATACATCTTATAGCTCCCAGACTTTTAGATTACAAAAACGAATTGTACGAATAATAACCAAATCCCACCCACGTGATTCATGTAAGCCTATCTTCATTAATCTAGGAATTCTACCATTACCGTGTCTTTTATTTACGAATCAGTGGTTTTGTAAAAATGACTTGCTCAAGGGCGGAATATTTTTTCAGAAAATGCAGAAGTCTATTACTATAACACTCGACGTAGAAATCATATTCATCAGGGGCAGTATCAACAGCTCATTACAAAAATTCACATACAATACATGTACATTATTTTACAACACTTTGCCAGATGACATTAAACGATTAAATTCAATAGAAAAGTTTAAATCCCAAGTGAAATCGTTTCTGCTGCATAACTGTTTCTATACAATTAGAGACTATACTGAGCATAACAAGAAAAGTAACATTAATTTTAACAATGATACATAATGCATTATTTACCATTTGGACTGTATAAATGAGTATAAACAACCTGTAACAACTATTGTACTACAGCTTCCGGGTCAATGACCCCATCTCGATCAGGTTTTTTGTCCAGTTTCCTGATCCATTGAGCAAATGCTGAGATGGCCCTTGTTTTGCTTCTGGACATAAATGTAACTTCATTTTCTGTGCACGTCTTCTAGAATTCAGTGGGAAATACAATTATTCAAAATTTATTGCTTGTTTATCCTTGAAATATTTTATAATTTTTTTTTTATTTGAATAGATTTTATTGCATGGGAGTTTTTTGTTTTTTTTCTCCCTTTCAAAATTCAAAATTTAAGTCTTATTTATCTTTGAAAATAGATTTTATTACATGGGAGTTTTTGTTTTTTTTCTCCCTTTCAAAATTTCAAAATTCAAAATTTATTGCTTGTTTATCCTTGAACATAGATTTTATTGCATGGGAGTTTTTTTTTTTTCTCCCTTTCAAAATTCAAAATTTAAGTAGTATATGAGTAAGTGTAGGGATCACAGAATTTTGAAAATGTGCACACAATTCACTTTTCCCCATAGCACGTCATACGCAGTTTTTAACTGTTTTTCTGACGTAAAATAAATAAATAAATAAATAAAACTAGAAATCTTGTAGAGAATGTTTTTTTTAAATATAACGATAGCAATGTGATCGACCCGGCGACAGTGGCTAGTCTCTTTTACGAATAGTTTTCGAGAATTGCTGCCGATCTCACTAAGTATTCAGCCACAAAATTCAACATCAGACATTTCCCCAAATATTTTAGACACAATGTACGTTTCCGAAACTTCTTCCTATGAAATTCTAAAAAAATCAGTAAATTAAAAAATAAATTTTCGGCCTGTTTATATGACTTTCCGAAATAAAGACTTGTGCGCCTACCCGTTAACTCACATATTTAATGCATCCTTATGCACCAGAACGTTTCCAGATATTTTTAAAACAGCTAAGATTGAGCCGCTTTTCAAAAAAGGCATAAAATGAAATTAAAAATTATCGGCCAATTTCTCTTCTGTCAGTTTTTTTCAAAAATATTAGAGAGACTTTTTTACGTACTGAGAGGTACCCACACACTCTCTATATTGGCGTGTGTGGAATTCACCACTACGTTTCGCTTATCTTTTAAATTAACCTGAAGTTCAGATTCAAAAGATGTTCCTCGTAACCAATTTCCAAATTTTTAAATAATTTGGGCGTCAGGAAAAGGTTCCACTTCAATCCTTATTTATCTATTACTGACTTTCGGATATATTACTAATAAATGTAAATCCCACTAGCTCGGTCGACGGGTTCTAACGAAATAATTGTTGCTACTTACTTGGCAACCAATTACTCAATCTGACATCCATACGGGGTGGCGAGGAATCTGAAAATAATTCTGTAGTGTCTACTCTAGGATTGCGTGTAACGGCAAATGGGAATCGGCTTTCTTTCAAACTATGAATTATAATTTATTATGAATACCAAAATTATCCACTATCATTGGTTATATATATAATATATATAATATATATATATATATTATATTATATATATATATATATATATTCATCGGTAGGTCATGACCATTTTCCTCGTTATTGCAATAACAGTGTTATAGAACCTTTTACCCTTTCTTGCATCTTTGCACGCACGTTGATCGATGTCACCACGTAGAGTAGACCGATCTTCCTTTTTGAAGTCCACGATGATCAGCGATCACGTCGCAACTTCCTCCAACTACTTCCTATACTGCACTGCCTATACTCTTTGTCTTGCGCCTCAGATGGGCACCTATTTCAAACTGATTACTTTTTCCAAATCGAAATAATATCCCTCTTGAAATATGCCCGACGTTGACTGGTGCCCATTTAAAACAAGCCCCGCCTTTCTATTTAAAAACAAGTCCCACATGGAGGGACATTTTGATACATAATTATTACTGGTAAATGTAATTTGGGCACCAAGAAAAGTTTACACTTGAAACCTAATGATTCCTAAATAATTTAAATATCTCTCCTTTCAAAATTATGTTGTGCTAGCTCGGTTAATTGAGGTTTGAAGTTCATAATTATTGGTACTTACTCTGCAACCAGTTATTCAATTTGCCATCCATACGGAGTGGCGAGGAATCTGAAAATCTTATAAAAATGCTGGATTGCACGTAACAAACAATGATAATAAGCTTTCTTTCCACTTAAATTAGAATTTATTATAATGATAATCAAAAATGAACCAATTTTTTATCACGACCAGTTTTCTCTATATTACAATAGTTATAAAACCTTGTTATTTCTACGTGGGTCTTCGCGCGCTCTCCACTTCTTTGTTCGATGGCACCCCATAAAACCTTTTCAGTTGACGCAGCAGAATCTTGCTTCTGGACAAAGTCCTCGCCTAATGACCGTGATCTGGTTCCAGATTCTCCCGGCGATACTATTATAATCCGTGACTTCCTCTCTTGCGTCTCGGGTGGACGCCTAGACACGTATTTACCTCCTACAAGAACGCTCTATCATAATATAAAAAACGATTGTTAATTTTATACAACTGTCAATTACAGTCTCCTCGACCTGGTAAATTATATTAGGAGCCGATCCGCTCATCACCACGTTGCTGTAGCGAATGAATGTTCTTCTTTTGTATCTAGCGAGTGAATCTTTTCCTTTTGTATCTCAAAACAATGCTTATTCCGCCTCCGCTCTGTCATTTCAACCTAACGAAAATTATCCTTAACGCCGGTTGTTTATTTGTCACATAGCCTCTCGCTTGACATCCCTATATTCAATGCCAAATAAAATGACATTTCCATAATAAAAGTTGTTCGTCATTTTGGTATATCACACTAATATTATTTTCTATCACATAACTTGGCAATTTACAATTCACTGGTAAAATTTCTAAGTCAAGTTTTGTAAACCACCGAAAATAATTTTTCCAGTTCCATGAAAATATTAAATTTATGCGGAAATATTCTAGGTTTAAGTTCAATGTTCACTCGCACAAAATATCACCAATTTGATAATTAACGTCAAGAAATTTTCAAAGTTCCACTCGAACTTAATAAAACACGCAAGCGATCCGCTCACTACCACGACTCGAGACGCCTAATCTGGTCAACCCTTCAAAGCTCGCTGTGTTGTTCTCCCTATTGTTTTGACAAACTCTACGATACATCCGCTGACGTCACCCTTATCCTATTTTAGAACCAATCACAAGCTCGTGATCACTAACGGTGCTGCTTCTAAACGAACTCGTTGTTTCGCGTTGCTACGATGCCTCGTGTGTGTTTACCTCCCAGCTCTCACTATAACTAAGGTGACCCCGCACCTGTCTCAGAATGAACTCTCGTTGCTACGGTGTCATCTGCGTATCTACACCATAGAAATCCACGTCTTTTGCAATATCTACAATATTTCGTCCTTTGTTTGCCTAAATAAATGTCCGTTATTTTTGGTATGTCACAGTACGAATGGACACTTTTCTTAGTAAACACATGCTTTCAGATTGCCAACATGGATTTAGGAAATCAAAATCTACGGAAAAAGTCATATTCTGTTTTCTTAAAGATATCGCCTCATCATTGGATCAAAACGAAGCACCTATTGGATTATTTTTAGATCTTTCTAATGCTTTTGACGTCATTCGTCATGACATTTTACTTTCAGAATTACCTTCATATGGAATCCGTGGTATTATCCTAGATTGGTTATATTCGTATCTTAAACAACGATCTCAGAAAGTAGACATACATTAATGGAATGATGCAATATTAAGTATAGACCTTTCTGGCTGCCAATTGTACGTGAAGTCTCTCAGGGATCGATTTTAGGCCCTATTCTCTTCCTACTACACGTAAACGAAATGCCTTCGACGATTCGAAACGGAAGATCAGTTCTCTTTGCGGATGATACGAATATTCTTTGCAATAAAGAAACCGTAAAGAGTACAATATCAGATGTTTCAAATTGGTTTCGAAATAACAAATTAATGGTAAATGAAAATACAGTTTTAGTGCAGTTTTCCATTTCAAATAAACAACATTATTCTCAATTCAAAATGAACGGTGTACCACTGACTGATGGTCAGGGAACAAAAAGTTTAGGTCTCCCAATTCAAACCTCAAATGGAACATCCATTTAAATGAATTGAACATCATCAGGTGACAGTATCAACAGATCATTACAAAACATTCACATACTATACATGTACATTGTTTTACAACACTTCGCCAGATGCCATTAATCGATTAAATTCGATAGAAAAGTTTAAATTCCAAGTAAAATTGTTTTTGCTGCATAACTGTTTCAGTACAATCTCTATACAATGAGACTATACTGAACATCAAAAGATCATTTATTTTAACAGTGATATTTAATGTGTATTTATCATTTGGACTGTATAATTCTAAATAACCTGTAACGAATATTGTACTGCAGCTTCCGGGTCAATGACCCACATCTCGAATAGGTTTTTCGTCGTTTTCCTGATCCTTTGAGTAAATGCTGAGATGGCCCTTTGTTTTGCTTCTGGACGTAAATGTAACTTAAATATCTGTGCACGTCTTCTAGAATTCAGTGGGAAATATATTTTTCAAATTATCATTCTCTATGTTGTCGTTGAAGGAAGTATTATTCTTTGACTAAAGACACGGTGAGGGATAAGAGCCCAACTTTGTTGCTAACGTACCTTTGAAATTTAATTTTATAACATTGGAGCGAATATTTTTTAAGAATCCTTGCAAAAACGCTCATTTTCTTTGTGTATTCAAATTTCAAGTAGAATATGTCTTAGGGTCGGTATCACATAATTTTGAAAACGTGTACAGAATTCACTTCTTCCCATAGCACGTCACACACAGTTTTTAACTGTTTTCCACGAGGTCACTACATCGACGGCGCAGCAGATGGAGGCAGGTCGCGAAGTTATGCAAGTACCGGGAACAGAATGCTTCGGCATTCGGCATCCCCGGCTTCGGCCGGGGATAACGCGGTAGTTAGAAAGTATGAACGCAGGCAGTATCAAGCTGAAATCATGCCGAGGATGTTTCGTATCGCATGATAGGAAGATGTGTAGATTTTTCAAATGCAAATTCTTCAGATGCGATAAAGTGGGACACATACAATCGGTGTGCACAACCAAGGTGAATACTAGAGCACGTAAATCAGAAGAGATGGATTGTAATGAAGTATGCCAGATTAATGAAGCATTAAACGGTAGTGAAGATAGTAGGATTAGTACAAGTCTGGTGATTAACAAGACAGCGGAGGAATTTCAGATAGATACCGGGTCACCCGTGACGCTTATGAATGTAGTAACCTATCAGAGGATTGGTACGCCGAAAATCTCTAACGCAGCGTAACATCTTAGAACGTTCGAAAGAAGCCGATATCATTAAGAGAAGTAATAGAGGTAGCGGCAACTTACACTATGTGATCAAAAGTGCCCGGACACCCCCAAAAACATTCGTGTTTTATCTTAGATGCATTGTGTTGCCACCTACCGTCAGGTATGCATTCTACGCGACCTAAGTAGTTTTTATACATTATACAACAGCAGAATGGGATGCTCCGTGGAACGCACTGACTTCGCACGTGATCACGTGATTGGGTGTCACTTGTGTCAGAAGTCTGTACGCGATATATCCACTCTCCTAAACATCCCTAGGTCCACTGTTTCTGATGTGATAGTGAAGTGGAAACGTGAAGGGACATGTACAGCACAAAAGCGTACAGGCCGACCTCGTCTATTTACTGACACACGCCCGGTGAACGTCATTTGCCAGCGTATGTAGTGACAACAGTGAAATTCAGAGGTGGTGGTGTCATGGTGTGGACGTGCTTTTTCTAGAGGGGGCTTGGACCCCCTCTAGATTGGCCCTTGGGCATATTCTTGCTTTCCACTGTTGAAAAGCACTTCGGGGATGGCGATTGCATCTTTCAACACGATCGAGCACCTGTTCATACTGCACGGGCTGTGGCGGAGTCGTTCCACAACAATAACATCCCTGTAATGGACTGGCCTGCACCGAGTCCCAACTTGAATCCTATAGAACATCTTTGGTATGTCTTGGAACGCCGACTTCGTGCCAGGCCTCGCCAACTGATACCGATACCTCTCCTCAGTACGGCACTCCGTGAAGAATGGGCGGCCAATCCCCAAGAAACCTTCTAGCACCTGATTGAAAGTATGCCTGCGAGAGTGAACGCTGTCATCAATGCTAAGGGTGGGCCAACACCATATTGACTTCCAGCATTACCGATGGATGGCGCCACGAACTTGTACGTCCATTTCAGCCAGGTGTCCGGATGCTTTTGAACGCAGAAAAATCAAGATATGGGTTTTAAATAGGTACGACACAACTAACATCCTAGGATTAGATAATTCAATAAATTCGGTTTCAAGATACAAGATCAGGTGAACACGTTATCAGAAGAGGTACCTTTCAGCAAGATCGACGAATTAACTGAAAAGCATGCCGATCTTTTCGCACCCCGACAAGGAAAAGCGGCAAAGTTTGAGGCGCACGTGCACCTGAAACTGGAAGCGCGCCCAAAGTTCTGCAAGGCGCGGGCAGTTCCGTTGGCACTCAGGGAGGATGTCAATCGGCAGCGTAAGAAAATGGTAGAAGATGGGATCGTAACACCGATGAGCTTGTGATTGGGTGACACCATTGGTACTTGTTGAGAAGTCAGATAGAAGCATCCGTTTGTGTGGGGACTTTAAGACGACAGTAAATGCCCAACTGCTATATTGAGAAGAACTCAGTACCAAAGCCAGATGATTTATTTCAGAAGTTTTCGGGTGGGAAGTATTTCTCTACAATAGATCTGAAAGACGCGTATTTATAGCTGCCCCTGGATGAAGAGTCAAAGATGTGCTTAACAGTAAACACACCAATTAGGTTGCTACAGCACCAGCGGTTGCCGTTTGGTGTGGCGTCAGCGGCAGCAATTTTTCAACGAGCAGGTAATAGCCCAGGACCCAGGATGTGTTAGCTACCTCGACGACATAGTCGTAACAAGTGCTTCAAACGAAGAACACTTGCAGAATCTGGAGCACCTATTATGTAAGTTACAGCAGGAAGGCTTGAAGGCGGAAGTGTGGAAGTGTGAACTGGGAAAGGCCAGGGATTCTTCTACACCGCGTGTTAGAAGATTTTTTTCTCTTCATTTAGAAACTGGTTTTATGCCCTTTTTCGTCACCAGAGCCCGGCAATGAATTTCTTTCGCCAAAAATCCGCCGTTTTGTCAGGCAGCATGACATAACTTTATCTGTACTACGTGTATTACTCTATATATACGTATGTATACGAGACAGTAAAATGCGAAAGGAAAAAAAACTATGATCTTGTGCATATTGGTCTGATAGGACTTTGAGGTATACCTGCGACTCACTCTTCCACCTTCACTGAGATGCAATATGATAACTCCTGAAAGATTCTAGTGAAAATAGTATTGTACGGGAAATTCGAAAATTTGCCAATACTAATATTTTTTTAAAAAATGTTAATGACAGTTTTTTAAAGAACTTACTTTTAGAACAATTTTTTTTTAAACACTATTTTTTTTTTTTTTTTAAAAAATTTCCAAAAAATAATTAGAGCCGTTTTTGAGAAATTGTTTAAAAAGATCCTGTGTTTCACACAATATTTCGCACACTGCTCACATATTTGAAAAATTGTATGTACACGACCTTATTTCAATACCTGTTTGGATGAACAGATATCATTGAAGACAAATTTTCTATCTTTAGTATTTTTGAAAGGCGTCGAAAAAATTTTAAATTTTGGCACTTTTGAAAATCGAGATGAACGAAAATGACATACACTGGTTGTTTAAATGTGTTTTTCTTTATCTGAGGAAACTTTTCAAGAAAAATGTGTTATTCGTTGTAGAAAGGAAAATATCAATAAGACTGAAAATGTAAAGAAGTGAAATTCAGTAAGGAATGTGGTTCGTTGTTTTTTTCTACCAATTTTACGCAATATAAAAATATTGATTTTTGGGGTCCCCATTCGGGAAAACTGGTAGAGAGTGGAGACGTCTGCATACATTGAAAATACATTTTATATGGTAAGAGAAGTATTCCCTTTTTGCGAGTAATAAATTTACATTTTTCATCATAACTTGTCAAGGTCATGAATGTGGAAGACAAGTAATTTGATAAATTTGTTCTTGATTGCCTTGGAAATGGAGAAAATTTGGAATATGATGAAGCAACTGACGATTAAATATTTAAAGGAGATGAGGTTGACATTTTGAATGAAGATCTAAATTAAGGTAGAATTTATTTGCAATTCGTTCTATGATGAATACTTTTTTCCTCTTTGAAGTACATTAGACACGTATTGTGAGAGCAATCAGATTACTTTTATAGATTGCTTTAATTTATTTCATGTTTCTTAATAATTTTATCTTGTATTTTGTATAAAGTTTTGATATTTCCTCTCATATTCATGGTGTTTACAGATTTTCTGGAAAATTAGTTTACCTGACTTCTCTGTAGGTCTATAATAAGTGTATTAGTACAATTTTGGCATCGAATGATTCAATATAGTCTTCTTTTTTTAAAGAAGAGACTATGCAACCTTTGACTACTCGTGTCCTTGTTTGGAGGCATTCTATATCTCAAACACTAACCAATCAAAAATTCCAAAAACATAATGGATATTAATGTGAACAATATATTGACATCCAGCAATCTTCAGGATTTTCTGCCGAAGGAAAAAAAAGTCGGTAGCGAAAGGGATAGGGCGGCACCCTCCCTTGAAGATACACTTCGGGAAAAGTTTAAAGCAGAAAGTATTAAACTCGCAATACATGGACTCGGTTAATGTGTGCATACCACCAGCGCAATTTTGAGGACGGATCTGGTTTAATGTGTCCGCTTAAGAGAAAGATAATTTTTTAGAATGTCGCAGCGTCCACTATCGTGAGTTCGGACGTAGCTGGTGCCAGAGAGGCAATGGAAGCTTGAGGAAGAGTAGAGGTACTAGGATTTGGGTGGGGGCAGCGTGCTGCTAATAAGGTTTTGTTCGGCAGAGACCGCGTCTATTCACTAAGCCAGTGTAAGAATATGCGGCAGGCAGTCAGAGGGTGGCGGCTCGCCATCGCCGCAGGGGCATCGCTTGCCGTTGTCGGCTCCCCGCCGCACAGGAGCGTGCGACGGGTTGCCTACCCCAGCAGGCCTGGATCGCTCCACATGTGGCAACCTGTGATTTAAGATACAGCGGCCACGATGCACAAATTACAATAAATGCGAACATGGTCACAATACACATATGAGTACATTGTTTTCTTTATATTGTTCAAAAAAGTTATTCATAGACTACCTGCTACTGGTATCATGGGGCGCATTTTATAGTACTGTTGATGATTGAGATAAATGATAAATAAAATTGATTTTTTTCACCTTCTCATTTCAATTTAACACGTGCTTTCTTCTTCAAAAAAGATAATGAAACATTTCACCGAAAAACAATTCTTGGATAATACGAAGGATTAGAATATCATGTAAAAACAAAGGATAGTTTGTCATTTCTAAGCATTATAACGTCTATCATTATTTCCTCTGCTTGTAAAAGAAGAAATCCTTGTTTAAAAGAGTCATAAGGCAGGCTAAAATCATGAAACGCAATCAGAATATTTTGAACTCAAATAACACAAAGCAATGTGGAATATAGAAACCTGGCAGAGAATGTTGTTTGAAAATATAAGATAGAGAAGTAGAGGATTCGGAAACAGAGGCTCTTCAACGATATTAGTCTAACATACAAGTACTGAAAGAGGGGGAGTTACCCTGAACAAGGTCATAAAACCTTTTGGGTATGTTGTATGTACCCAGGGATTAGTTAAATCACAAGGTTTTCGACCTCGCAGACCCTGTGCTAACTCCGGGAGACCCGAAAATCCGATATTTTTCTGACTTGTTTCGTTTTTTTCTAAAGCTCTTTAACCTTAAGTTCTGTAGAAACAACTATTTTTCACTTTTCAAAAATGTGTGCAAACATACACGTTTGTAATATTATAACAACATTTAATTAATATAATTTTTTTTCCGTCGGTGAACACATTGCCTCGTGAATGTACCTAGTTCCGAAAATATTAATAATATATAAAATAATTGATGGATTTTCGTGTGTTCATGTTCAGGCGTAACTCTTCCATGCGGGAACGACATTTTAGCAAATCTTACTAAACAGTATTACTGGGAAATTACAACGGGAAAAATAATACATTGGAGGTAAGACACCCACAGACATATGGGTGGCAAGGGAGTGATATTTACAAACTAAATCACTACGCAACCCACAATGCACATTCCGCGTGTAATGTGCACTGAGCGAGCTCAGTGATAGTGACGGGTAAGCTGTATTTTATTTGTAGCGTTTTTGTATTCTAAGTAAATGTTTGTGTATACCAGATTTATTGAAGTAGATTTTAGCTTTGTAGTTTTTGTTTTATCGGTCAGAAATAATAACCTTGTGTTTACTTTGTTAATTTTACAGCTGTCCTAACGTTCGTTGTAGCCTGTACATTAGAGTCGTACATCGTCGCGATGTTTGGTGCTATAAGGGGGAATAATGTTTTAAATACCATCAAAAGATGCTAAAATGTGGGATTGTCGTGAAAAACAAAAGATTCCAGGTTTCAAAATCCATCGTAAAAATTGTCTTTCAGCAGTAACCATAATGATTGGATCAATTTACTGTTGATAGAGCTTGGAAGAAAAGTCACGACGGTAAATACTGCAATATATTGCTACAGTCTGGGAGTGGTAGATCATACATGAAATCGTCAATCGACTGATTTTCCTAACATAACTAGCTTCTTATCTCATACATTTATTTCTAGAAGGGACAAGTCTCATTCATCAAAATCATTGAACGTATCACCATCCAAACCATCATCCTAGGACGTATGGTTTTTCCCTGATGCTTTTAGTTGGATGTGATACCCAGTGGGTGAATACCCAGTGTAGGCAATAGAAGGAAATATTCTGCAGTGGGTATTGGAAACTGATTTACCTGAAATATTCTGTGTAATCAAACTGAAGCAACAGCTGAACATATTTCTGAAGCAGATGGAATATTTTTGTCGATTTGGTCGACGGTAAAGAGATGAAGCAAGTAAGTTGCACGTGTATGTTCTCACTCGAACTCCGTGAGTAGAATACGGCATGCATCCTTAGGCAAAATTCTCTTCAATGCCACAGCGAGCATTGCAATTCATCTCAATGTCTCACAGCGAACATTACTTGTGCCAAGTGGAGTGTATTATAAATGTACTCCAATTACCCAATAACTGTTCATTGTATATTTGTGCCTGTAACTTTTATGTGCTCAAGAATAAATGTATTGTAGTTCAAATACGTGTCTGCATCTGATGTAGATCTTGAAACAGCCCTGGACCATGCACTCTGTGAATACGGCCCACGTGTGTTATTTTAGGGCTTCAGACTGTTTTACATGAACCATACCGTAAAACCATACAGTTCATTCAACTTCCTTAGAGTGCACCGCGATCTAAACAAGTCCATTTTGATTTCTTAGTTTTTCTTTTATAATCTCTAGTCATCCGGAATTTTAAAAAAATATCGTAGAAATTGTTCCTACTACTTGTATCAACAAGAGGAATACCACGCACTTCTTTTATTATTAAGGGGAAATAGAAGGAACTTAAACAGTCGCGTGCCAATACCCCAAAGTGAGTTCGATGACTAAGCTACGCAGAACTCGGCTCCTGGTTCAAATATCTAGACAAACCTACAATTAAATGAAAGGTTACATCTAGTGCTCGTAGTTGATATGTAAAACATTACACTAAAGCAACTTATAATAGCACTTACCTTGCAAAATGTAGCTGACAAAAATTATATTAAACACATTGGAAACAAACCTCTCTTGACTGCTGTAACAACGCATCTGGAAAATGGCTGGCGTGAGTGACACCACACTTATTACGTCCGCCAGCAGGGTGCAGCACCAACGGGGTAATCCCGCGCCATTCAGTCTGGGTGATTGAGTTTATGAGTGAATATGAGCTTATTTCCCCCACCGTTCCCTACACCATGTGCCAAACTTTGCCCTTGATCATAGCATCGCAACGCTTTGCCAAGCATTAATTTATTTGAAAAAGCCATCGACTGAAAAAGCATTCCTCCCTTAATTATACTGACATCTATGTCAGTATAATTAAGGGAGGAACACACGTTCGTTCGTTCACACGTTCGTCCACACGTTCAAGCACACGTATTTAAATACTCGATCAGACTCAATTCCTCATAGCTGTCAACTAAACATGATACATTTCCCCTGAAAACTCCAGAAAAAATTATTTGTGAATTAAATTTAGAAGAAGAATATGAGAGAAGAAGTTTCCTGCCTTGAGAAACCACCACTGAAATTAGATATGAGGAATCTCCAAGAAGCTTTATTGGATTACTCTGCCATTTGTCAAACTTCTATACTAGTTACAGAGGAAGGTTGAGAGCATTACGCGTAGTAATATCTCATTTTTTGTCAGATATGGTACTCGGTCTCCATATCCTTTTGAAGAATTGTCTTCTGTACATAATTTGTACGAGTATTGATTTTGAATTATTAAGCCCATCAAAAGCTTATTTCTTGGTAGTTCTACTACATCAAATTATATATTATATAGAATACGGAAGCACATAATTTGTAAACTCAGAAATAGAATTTTAAATTTTTTAAAAAAAATTACAATTTTCCATCATCAGAATCTTATTTTTTTTTAGAATAGTTAAATTTAGATTTATTTATATATTTCCAAATAAAGATGTTTACAGTAAGACTGCTTTAAACACTGAAATACTAGTATTTAGTTCAATCAAAAGTCATAGCAGACGTAATTATTTAAAAAAAAACTTCTACTATTTAATAGAAAATAGTCACAGTACTTATGACACGTGTTCATAAAACCTTTCTTTGTATATACAATCCGGTCTAATGTGATATCAATTTTTAATTGAAGCTTCCCTTGTGCAATGAATGATGTACACATAGTGCACAAAAGGAAGTTGTCAATAACTATATAATATGTAAATTACAGAACATCAAGCTTAAAAAGTAAAAAGAAATCTCCAGGAGGTACAAGTTGAAATCTTTTAAATTCAATGAATTATTATCATTTAGGTAAAAAGTAGTTTTTGAATTGTAGTTATCTACATTTCTACACTATTACCTTTCAAGAAAATTTCTCTAACGTGAGATATATTTCTTGGCATTGTAGCTCTTTTCTGCAGCTCATTTTAGGTTCTATAGGTCTTCACATTTTAGTTCAGTGTAATACTTTAAGCACTCGCCTTTTGAACTTTGTGCTCTGATGTAATTTCTAAGAAGAGAAAAAATAAAATAATTAATGTGCAAGTAATAAAAAACTTTTATACAAGAACATTTCATTCATTAAAATATGTTTTACTAAAACGTACCTTGTCAGTGTTTTCTGGTGTGTCTATGTTACAGCATTGGACTGAGGACACAATAGTTGTATCAATAGAAATATTTTCTGATAAAATATTAGAGGGGTTTGTGTCAACATTTTCATTCACTGTAATATTCTGTGAAACTGCAGAAAGTGTTGCTAGTTTCTCATTGCTTTTACCAGTATTTTGAGACTGATACTCGTTCTCAGGCACAGCAGCTGGGAATTGGGTCTTTACGTGACTAGGTCTTGAAGGAGCAGCAATTTGATTGTCGTCAGGTTTTGGATGACATGATTCAACATTTTCTGAAACTGGAGATTCTTTTTCTTTCTGATCCTCACTTTCTATAGCTGTTTTGGTTTCATGAACTGCATTTCTTAAAGTTTGGATGTATTCATCGTTTGGAGGACTATTCCTTATATTATTTGGAGTAAGAGAACAAGTTTCAGTGTTTTGGTTAGTTATTGTTGCCCTCTGCGGCAAATCTACTAAATCATTTCTTCGAGTATACCACTGAACATTCTCACTTTCATCCGCTGGTCCAAGTGAATCTAATGAAATAGGCCCAATTTTACCATGAAGGTCAGTGCTTGGCATAGTGTAGTAGGGTATAAACGGTTTATTGTAATGAGAAAAATAGGGATCGAATCCACGTCCTTCTGTGTTCTGACTTAGTGGAATGCTTAAAATGCTGGGCTGGATAGTATTAGGAGACGTACTTTCTCGGCCTCGACGCTTTTGTTGAGAGATGTTCTGGGCTCGAGCCCGACATAAAGCACACCCAGAATTGGTTAGAAAATTTACGTTGTCTTCCTTTTGGTCATCAGTCTGTGTCTCACAACTAAATGCAAGAGGTTTTTGCAAGGCATAATCAAGCTCATATTTATGTTTTCTCTCCAAAATTCTGTAATTAATAAAAATATTTGCAAGAAGTATAATATTACAAGTACAAACGTATAATAATTTAATAAAAAAGTTTTTTTGTGTGAATATACGTACTCCATTTCTCTTTCATTGTGTTTTAACATATTGTGAAGATCTGCCTTTTCCTTTTCCAAAAGTTCAATTTTCTCTTTCTTTTCATGAACTTGATGAATAAGTTCTTCTATTCTTTGTTCATAATTCATTTCAGTACGTTGTATACATTCAATCTTTTTTAATAGCTTTGCATTTTTCTCAATTTCGTTTTTAAGATTAAGTTGAAGGTCAGAAATAATGCTCTGTTTTGGGGATGGAATCATTTTGGGGTAGAATTATGAGAATCACAAGACTTTTTAACAGCATTGCTGAATACTCACTTCATAGTATTTGCTTCTTTCAGCAGTTGTTTTTGTTGACTGCATTTTCACACTCTCCAGGTCAGCTAAAATAGTGTTTATTATTATTATTATTATTATTATTATTATTATTATTATTATTATTATAACGGATTCATTTAACACATTAAACAACAAAATGAACAGGAAAAAGTCAAGTACTGCGGATTTGCTTCTCAATCTACGCCTAAAATCCCAATCTCCCAATAAATAGAATGGTTTGACATTCTCACACTAACTTATTTTTTGTAGAACCAATTAAATTGACCTCTCGAGCACGTCCAAAACTACCGTAGTGCGGTGTACGTAGTGCAATTAGTGGAAAAACGGACTAACCGCAATATCTAAAGTAAACGTTTACTTCAAACTCCAAATTATTCAATACAGTCCACGTATTGTTTGGTAAAAAGTTGCCCCATTTGGAGCGTAGGGTTTGGGTGGAGGAGGGGGAAAAGTTTGTAAAATAGTAGTTTTTATCCGTTTTTTCTTAAATATTTCGAAAACTATGCGATTTGGCGCAAAAATTGCCAGATACAAAAATAATCTATATAAAATTGCGAACAAAAATGGTCAATGTATAATCTTGCTAAAGTGAACGGTTCCAGAAATGCGGAGTGTGTAAAACTAGACATTTTCTTATATTCTAGATTTTTTTTAAAAATTACATTAGCACTAAGAAAACAAATTTTTTATTCAGAATTGCGTTTTGTAACAACACATTGCGATTTAAGTGACCGGTAGTATGTTAGTGATAAGCCCTTGAAGGAACGACAACCTCGTCACCTTTTCAAGGAGCGCTACTTTTTAAGGGAAACGAGGCTCACAGGCCTAGCCATTTAAATCTGTGGTACGGAGAAATCCACGCTGAACTTTCTCTGTACAATGCGTCAGTAAGAATTAATATATTTCCAATATAAAATATTTTAAAATATAATAAAATATTAGCTGTATAATAATAATAAATAATTATATCATTTTTAATCATATTTTTAAAACTGCAGCTTTTGAAGTTTTTTTCTTTAGAAAATAGGCAAATTTAGCTGTATATGCAACCATAATTTATTAAAATGTTTGAAGTTCAGTCTTCAAACATAGCACCCTCCTCTTCTGTATCGTCTATGATGTTTGTGTCCCTGTTATCACATCCTAGGCCGGCGCAATTACCGCATAAGCTTGAGCAGTTTAGACCACTCTTTCTATATTCGCAGTTACGGACGCATTCGTCTTTGCAAGCGCGCACTATGAGGGAAAGTAATTCCTGGGGAGCTGCACGACGTGCTGTTGTAATTGTTCTGAGATGTTTGCCAATCTTCTTCCATTCCCACTCGAGCGGATTCTTCTTGTCATTCAGTCACTGCTGCACCTGGCGGTAGATTCTAATTGAATGCTGCCTGGAAGCTGTTGGGGTCAGCTTTGGGGTCGTTGTAGACTAGAAGTTTTGTATGAAGAGCGTTCTTATCTTGCACTTTCCTATACTACCATTTTCCCCTTCTTGTAGGTAGCTGATACAGTGTCCCATATTGCTAAGAGTACACCTTTCATATCCTCCTCTTACCCGACGCTCAATATAGTGTAACTTTTTACTAAACAATATGTAAACTGTATTGAACAATTTGGAGTTGGAGGGATACTTTTACTTCGGATGTTGAGGTTTGGGTCTAATTGCACCGTACTACATTTGTTTCTGTCTTTTTCGTCTTTTTGCTAGGTGTTCGTCGATTGCCCCAGCCCCATTTCAAAATTACGCATGCCTTTTAAAAAAGAGCGTTGAATCCAAACTCAGACAAAAGAGAAAAATTGTACGTAAAGTTAATAACTGTACGAACAATTTTTCTCTTTTGTCCGAGTTTGGATTCAACGCTCTTTCTCAAATTATGATCGAAGGGATGATTTGCTTTATTTTGTCAAAACAGTAAAGACTACGTGGCGCATGGAGGAAATGCATAATCTGCGCACGTTTCCTCAAGCGAGAATCCAGAATCTCTTCCCCACGCCCTTCAGATTATCCATCAACAAAGTTTCATCAAAAACGATGGAGCCATTTTTGAGAAAATACTTTTTAACAAAAATTGAAAATTGCCTTTATTTCATGCAAAATTATGCAAAAAAATACTCAAATTTTCGAAAAATTGCACATGACCTTATTTCAAAAGTCTATTTAAAGGAACAAATTTTATTAAGGGAAAGAATCTCTATTTTTAATACGTTAGTTGTAGAAAGACTGCAATTTTTGTTTTGAATTCTTGCAATTTTCGAAAAATCAGTCTAATGAGACCAGCATCGTTCTTTCGAACTTCTTTACGCTATCTAACAACAAAATTTAATAAAAAACGATGTGGTATTTTTTTAATTTTGAAAATGTACGAGGGGCTTCATGTAAAGTACCCCCATCCCAAATAAAATATCGGTTAAAAATTTAAGGGGCCGCGACATCAGCGAGATCGATTGGGGAATGTGAATTTGGACGAAAATCGGCTGAATGGTTTAGCCATTGGCGTTGTTCACAGACAGACAGAAGGACAGTCGTTTTGCCATCAGTCTATTTTTCGGTCACCGGCAAAACATGAATTCTGGCTACGTCACAGTTTAGAGGATTTTTTCCTAAATTTAGCATATGGATTTATCTACTTTTTCGTTGCCAGGCCAGAGTAATAAGTTTTTTTCTGCCGAAAATTCCCAGTTTTTCCGCGCATCATTATATATTCTCTCTACTACGATATTTTATTTTCTACGATATCTCTATTTTCTCTCTACTACGATAGCGGTAACAATTTAAAAAATATGTGGTAGCAATTGTTTTTGTGGAATGTTCTTTTCTAGGCTGTACTTCCACCTCAAAATGCGGTGATCGAGTACCTAACCCGAACGCACCCAGAAGTGTTGTTCTGAAGAAAATATTCTATCAGTGTATTTTCATGTGGCTTATTAAAGAAAATTTGTACATTTGCAAGCCTCTAAGTTAGCTCATGCTCAATTTCAATAGACCAAGAGTTGAAAACAGCAGAGTGGATTATTAATGTATATCAAGACGCATGTGGTCTGTAAATACATTACCTCCAAGTTCTATTATTTTCTTTTCCAATGTTCTTCGCTCTTCAAGCCATATTTTTTCTTTGCAGGAGTAGTGATTCAGGCCCTTTTCCATTTTTAGACTAATAGTTGATACTTTAGTCACACTTTGTTTTAACATTTCTTGCTCTTCTTCAAGCATTTTAATGTTTCTATAGAGAGAAAGGAAAAAAAACTGTTGGGTAAACAAAAAATTCCCTTCGAGAATGAAAATGGTAATAATACTACTAACAGTACTCTATCGTCTCCTATATTATTTCAGTAGTATACATACCTTTGGAGGATCTCACAGAAAACCAATTTTTATAAATGAGGTATGGAAAGAAAGAGAATTTCGCGGAGACCTGACGAATTGCATTTTGACATTAACAATATGAAGGATTTGTTGAAAAAAAAACGTATCTCAATATTCACATCAAATACAACCCGCAACGCTCGATAGCTTTCTTAAAATATGTAGTGAAATAACCCCTAAACGAAGCGTTGAAGAGCCTTAAAAATTAAAATTTTGAGGCCAAAGTTTCTTAGATCGTAATCTATAGGATGAGATATTTTGTGACATTATTACATTTTTGCATGCTCGGCGCGTATCGATACTACCAATATTAGTCCTTGGAGCGGGTGACCATGTTTGTAACGTTACACTTCGAAGGCTTAGATTCCTTCATCTAATATTTATGCTTTCTGAGTATATTACAACGTGTTTTGCGCAGACTGACGAGATTTATTTGTATCATTGTTGATAGTCTACGCCAAAAAGAAGAATGAACCAATATTAGCAAAGAATGGACGATTGTGTAGAATTAAGAGAGTAGACTATCTTGTTAAGATCGATTTGTGTTTTACCTGTGCCAGTATTTTCCTTATCAGCAGTGTTTCGGTCAAATTTTCAAGGCAACGTGCTCAGTTATGATATTGCATTGAAAAAGGTGGAAATAATACTTTCCGTACACTGATTAGTAATTTTCAACAAGTTAATTTATAGGCCTATCTTGGACAAGTTGAAGCATTCGTAAGAAAACTAGGAAGACTATTCTCGTAGTACATTCAGGGCTGTAAATGCTATTTTGAGTAGGTTAGTAAAAGATCTTGATGATATGTGCAAGCAAGTTCAATTTATTATTAAACAGATCGATTTATTAATCACTGAATGTTACAAATACAGTGCTGATTTGTCTGCTTACTACAGTATTTTGCTTCATATTACCCGTCATGCACACAAAGTTTTCAGGCAATCGGGATACGTTGTCTCCGCAACTACGAACGGCAAGAGCATGCACATGATAATATTTTAAAGAATGCGAAGGAAAAATTAAAAACATTGAAGGAATCAGATTGCATAGTTTCATAAATGTTAGGCTGAAATTATATCAAATCTTTCTAGACAACAAAAATGGAAATATAGTTGGTACACCATACTGTTAAGTGCTGTCCACCTTATGTCCAGATACTGCTACTTCACATTATGTTTAATCGTTTATATTATATAAATTCCCCTCCTGTATTATTTTAGTAGTACAGATGAGTTTTGCGGCACTCACACGCAACCAATTTTTATAAATGAGGTCTCTAAAGAAAGAGAACAACTTTCCCTCTTCTCTTCTTCTCTCCTTATTCTATTCTATACTTTCTTCCTCAGTGTCTGTTCCATCCACGTATTTCTTTCTTTCTCTGTATGTCCTTCTTCTTTTCCGATTTCAACCTGCTGCCTTGCAGGAGGGGGCGGGAACCCCAAAGACTAGGGGAGAAAAACTCAAAAAAATCCTGGCCTACCAGGCTGGAAGTAGGGCTATGGGCCAACACCCCATTCCCGTAAAAAATTATAATCAGTTTAAAAATCTAAGCTGCCTTTAAACGGACCCAATCGAAGACGACTTAAGCAACGAAACCGAACAATGCAAATGGTAACGTGGAACGTACAGGGAATTAGCAAAAAATATGAAGAAGTATTCAGTCAATTGAAAAAATAAAATATAGACATTTGTTCGCTAACAGAAACTAAGAAGAAAGGAAGAGGAATTGACTACAGTAATTATATCCATATTTATAGTGGTGTTAACAAAACAATAGAGCTAAATGTGGAGTATCAGTAGCAATCTACAAAACATTTAGAAAGAATATAAGTACTTGGAATGAGATTCATCAGAGACTGCTAACAGTGGAGTTATAAATATTTGGTCATACTATGGTAATTTTATCTGTATATGCTCCAACTGAAGATGCAACAGAATCTAAAAGATTCATTTTAAGATGAACTAGTGGCAATATTAGAAGGCATTCCTTCAAGTAAGGAAATTCTGATAATGGGTGATTTAAATGCTCGAACGGGAAGTAAACAGAATAATTGTATTGTGGGTAAATATGGATAACAAGTATGTAATAAAAGTGGAGAGCAATTATGCCAGATGGATCTTAAAACCGTCAATGAATTCTATAGACATAAAGATATCCATAATTATATATGGACACAACCTACCAGGAATATTAAGTGAATAATTGATAATGATATATTAAGACAGAGAACTTATCTAAAATGCCCAGACTTACGAGTATTCAGAGGAGTAGAATGTGGTAGAGACCACTATTTAGTCAGAGCACTTATTTAGTTTTTTCACAAACCAAATTTCAAAAAGATCATAATGCCAGAATCTCATAGCCCAAAAATTTATCAGTTAGACAGCTTACAAAATGACCCGACGTTTCCTATATAAATTTAGATTGGCAAACAAACTGCAAATAAATGTAGATCGGCCAACAAGTGAAATATATGAACAAATAAAAACGGTAATCCATAAAGCAGCGTTTGAAGCATTAGGTGAAAAGCCCAAAATAAAGGAAAAACAAAAATACTGGTGGAATAATTTTAAGCAATGATGAAAAAGAAATATAAAAAACAAAATCGAACAGCATGTTGTAATATCAATAGAACGGTTAAACGAGAGGTAACAAAAGATAAGGCACAGGCTTCGAAAACAAAATGTTCTGAAGTAAATAGGTTAATGGGAAGCAATAGGTCTAGAGAAGCATGGAAAACAATAAAAGAACTAAAAATTGACGTGTCATATAAATCCCAAATGTCACCAATTAATATTAAACAGTGGGAGGTATACTTCCAAGAACTTCTGAGAGAAGATAGAGCAGAATACAAATACATCAGTTATAATGCAGATAATGTACGAATACCTGAAGACATTCCAAAAATAACTCTAAAAAAAATTAAATAACGCTCTGAGAGGGATGGAAAACAATAGATCCCCAGGACCTGGAGGGATACGGGTTGAACTGTTAAAACACTTTCCAGACCAAATGAAAGAAATTATTGTAAAATTATTTAATAAATGTCTCGTAGATCAAGAAGAAATTCCCCAATAATGAAAAAAAGCAGAAATTATACCGTTTTATAAAAAAGGCAATGAAGAAAAATGTGAAAATTATAGAGATATTAGCGTCACGAGTTCAATTAGTAGATTGTACGAGCGGATAATGAAAGAAAGAATTAAGTCAAAGATAGAAAATCTGGAAGAACAAAGCGGTTTTACGGCTGGCCGTTCATGTGTAGATAACATTTTCTGCATCCAACAAATTTTAGAAAAAAGGAAAGCCTTTGAAAGATATTCTCATCTATTGTTTGTTGACCAGCAAAAAGCATATGACAGCATTCCCATTAGTAGACTTTTTAAAATTTTAGAACAAAAATGTAATTTTCAATTAGTTAATACCATTAAGAAAATGTACAAATACAGTAAAGGTGCTATGAAAGTAAACGGACTCAAATGATATAATAATTTCTAAAGGATTGAGTCAGGGATGCTGTATGTCCCCAACTCTTTTTAACATGTACTGTAATGATCCATCGTTTCGAGACCAAAACCCCAGATGCAACGTTGCCAAAAAAGTGACAAAGAATAAACTTGTATATGGAGTGCAACGGTGCTGATAAAAAACATTTTTGTAAGTCCAAATTAAAATAAGGAATTGTAGCGCGTGAGATTTGGGGAAAATTGAACATAATCGTCCGGTAGAGCAGAAATTATGAAATGAAATAAAACAAACGGCATCAAATTCGGTCAACGCATTCGGAAGATATAAACTGAAATATAATTGGAATTTTTAATAATATGAACAGAATATGGCCATTGTTGAGTTCGAAAATAAAGATTACAAACAGGGTTTTTTAAGAATTATGACAAAACGCACGGACCGATTTGGCTGAAACGTTGGGAAATAATAGACTAAAATACGGGGAAGACGACAAAATTAGTGTCAACTTTGTCGCATGTTCGGAAGCAGAGTAATGATAAAATATTTGGAAGTTTACAATGAACTCAAAAGGATAAACAAATGACGCCATGTTAAGAAGCTAAGAAAGTCTTTTGGAATCAACAGAGGAAAAAAGCAAGCGAGTGGCAATTATTTTGTTACAGAAATCTTCTGTAACAATGTAAGTTGCGAGAAAGAATTCCGATGGGAGTGAGATGTGTTGTAGATTCCGGGATGAACGTTTCGTGTGCGCGAAATTGGCGTGTTATTAAGTTTTTTAAAAATGTAGGGAATTTAAATAGAAATAACGTCGTGATGTTTGTAGGAACTTTAAAATATTAGGAAAAGGAACAAAATTCGGGAGTAATTTGAATTTTTTTTAGTAGGACTTTATGTGATTACGAATAACGAGATGTATTTTATTTTAGTGTACGAAAATTCAACGCGACGAACATTTCGTTATGGGATATAAAAGAATAGATACCCGGATCAGTACAATTAGACGATTATTTTCAATATAAATGGATGCGAGGAATAATAATGTCAAGAAGTAACGTATTCGACGACAGACGGAAAATAGCTGTTCTTCGTTTTGTCAATTTTGCCGAACAGTACGCCGCGAATATATATAATTCTATTAGTTGGTGACGGACTGGCAGCTGAATGGTCACATTTATGCGAATAATAGCGGTTTGCGAAAAGTGGTTTCCGAAGGCGACCGCGAGCAAGAGTAGACGGCGACTGCACATCGAAGAGCATTGGACGGCGGCCACCAGACATCTTTGTTACGAGAGCTGAGCCGCAAAACAGGGAAGTGACACGCGTATATATGTGTGTGTGTGTGCCTGAATTCCTTGCAGATGCTTCACATGAAAACGCATTCAGTAACTAAAGAGAATTATCGAAGATCAAATTTTGTCAATAGAATTAAAGTAAGAAATGATCAACAGAAAAGTAGGGAATGCGAATTCGCTGTATGAATGGGATTTTTATATTATTTTGTGTTATTGTGTGAGTGATTTTTGTTGTTGTGTATTATTTTTCTTTGTTTGGCATGCTTATGTTATAGGGCACTATGTACTAGTGTAGAAGGAAAGACGGTGAATTGTCGCCGTATAAAATGAAAAGAGGGAAGGTTAGAAATATTAATAAATGATCGAACCAAAATGGGGTTCGTTTTTATCGATTGAAAATTTTCGTCGTCATTTACCCTAGCACGCACAATCCAGTCACCTCGCATGGATTCCTGTATAGGACCACCAGCTTATCCACGGTATTAGATAGTTGAAAAAGAAAAGGGAAAAAAGGGATTCATTGTATATGGCTGTTCAAAGCGCGGGCAAAGATAGCGTAGAGAGGTTAGATGATAAAAGAAATAGATAGAGATATATTACGGTGCCCAATAGGCGGGGCGAGAATAAGCGGAGATAATAGATTAGATAGTAGAAGAAGATACATTACAGTACATTGCCGAAGATCTGAGAGAATGGAGGAGGAAATGCAGTGTAATGGGAATGCAAATTGGAGAATCAACACTGGATGTATCGCGGATGATCTAGTCATCATAGCTGAGGATGAGCAGGATATTAACTATATGTTTAGAAAATTAAAACAGGAATTTGATCTATGGGTATTGCAAATAAATGTGTCCAAAACAAAGTATGTGGTAACAGGAGAGAATGGAAATGATCTGTGTATTGGAAATGATAAAGTACAATTATGCGATGATTTTAAATATTTGGGTTTCACAGTTTCAAAAGGGGGTACAAGTAATAAGGATATTAATAATAACATAAATCAAGGGAAACGAGTAATAAATATACTAAATCCAATTCTGTGGAACTCCCTGTTATCAAAGAAAACAAAGAAAAATATATACAGTACTATAATAAAATAATTAAATGAGACGAAGTTGCGAATATCCTTTACACCACAACATAAGAAATAATGGAGAAAATGGAAATTCAAAAGGATATATAGATACTAGAACAAAACAGCTTCAATGGTACGGATATCCGCTGAGAATGCCAGAAGAGAGGTGGCCCAAACAAGTATGCATATGGATACTACCTATAGAAGACGGCAAGACAGGCTATCAACCCCATGGAAACAAGGAATAATGACTGCGATGGCGACAAGAAATTTGACAGAGGAGGATGTAGTGGATAGAGAAGGCTGGAAAAGGAACCGAGAAACATCGCCAGATGTAAACCACCCGTGTGTGTGTGTATATATATATATATATATATATATATATATATATATATATATGGCCTTTTAATTGAAAAACTGTCAAAAACTGGATTAGATCATCGAATAATCTTGTGGATAAAAGAATTTCTTACGGGCCGAACTCAAGCAGTCAGAATAGGTGACAAACACTCATCGAAAGCCGATGTAACCTCTGGGGTCCCCCCAGAGAGTGTGTTAGGGCCATTGCTATTCTTAGCGTTTATTAATGATATTGCAACTGGAATAAAATCGAAAGTTAGACTTTTTGTTGATGATTGCATAATATATAGGAGTATTGGCGCGTCTTCGGATGAAAATGTTTTACAGACGATCTTAACTGTTTATGGAACTGGGCGTGCAGAAATAAGATGGAATTAAATCCGGAAAAGAGTAAATTCATTTGTTTTACCAAATCTCGCTCGAATGTACACTCGAATTACAAGTTAGGAACTAACGATATACCGCGTGTAAAAACTGTAAGTACTTGGTTTGGTCCTGCGTAGCGACTTGGGTTGGTCGGATCATATTAACAATACGATCAAAAAATCATGGAGGGCGCTGTACTTTGTAATGCGCATTCTAAAAATCAGTAGTTCGAATGCCTGATCCTTGGCATATACTTCACTTGTCCGTCCTATTTTAGAGTACGGAGCGGCCTGCTGGGACCCGTACAGAAAAGGGCAAATCGAGGCGTTAGATAAAATTCAAAAACGGGCCGGAAAGTTTGTAAATCACGGACGCGTTGATGGACGAGATGAATGGAAACCCTTATCTAAGAGACGGGAACGGGCACGTTTATGCGTAATGTACAAGACATACAAAGGGGACTCAGCATGGGCAGACATCAGTAAAATATTACAGAAACCTGATTATAAAGTAGAGAGACCATCCCTGGAAAATACGATGTAGAAAGCAAAGAACTGATGTAGGCCAGTTCTCCTTTGTGAATCGTACTATAGTAGATTGGAACAAACTAACTGCAAAAGGACTAGAGACTCTTCCTTCTAATGTAGTGAAATTTAAAAATATACTTAATTCTATGTAGGTCATCATTAATAGCACTTGGACTTTTATCATTATTATTATTTTTATTATTATTATTATTAGTTTCATTATTATAATCGTTAGTATTATTAATAATATAGTCATGTCTCTTATTCAGTGAAGTGAAGTGAAGTGTAGTGTGGTGGGGGCACGGAAGGGGAAGGGAGTGTAGTGTAGTGCAGCGCAGTGAAATGAACTGAAGTGAAGTGAAGTGGAGTGAAGTGTTAGAAAAGATATAAGTCAACATATAGATAACTCAAAATTAATTATAACTAGGATATTAATCTCTAATTCTAATTGTAAGTATATTTGTAAATATTCGTAATAGTTTTGTAATTGTATATCTAATTGTAATAATGTTTGCCACCGAGCATTAGCTCAAAGCGAACTTTAATAAATCTATCTATCTATCTATCTATCTATCTATCTATCTATCTATCTATCTATCTATCTATCTATCTATCTATCTACAGCAGCGACGGCGACTAGAAGAAACTCTCTTTGACTGCAGCAGCGACGGCGGGTACACTGATCTTCTTTTTGACTACAGCAGCGACGGCGACTAGACTGAACTTTTCGATTGCAGCAGCGAATTATTATTATTATTATTATTATTATTATTATTATTATTATTACTACTACTATTTATTTTTTCACAGCTTTCTGGTACATGTTAGAGGAGTCATACAGATATTTCTATTAAAGCATGATTTCCGTAGTACATTACTTTTAACAAATATATATTTATTTTAAGAACTAATTAGAAGTAGAAGTAGAAGAAAAGTAAATAATTTTTAACACAAATTTCTAAATCTTCTGACTAAAGAACACGTGCTCAGGATCACAGCTTTCTGTAGATTGATGATAATGTTCGTCTCGATTTATCCAGTTTATTTATCCAGTCCCCCAGTTTATTCAGAGAGTGCTTCAGGACGGTAGGTATCACACCTGTTTGCTGAGAGGACGATCGCTACAATCTCCACATCCAATACATGCCACTGCTCCTTGCTCTTACTGCTCCCACTGCTCCTACACAACTTGTGTAAGTTCTCTGTACTTTTGAGTTTTCTGTTTGTGAGTTGTGTCGAGGTTGCTGGTATCTACAACTGCTATGTCTATCAGCCATACTTTTCTTTTAGATTTATCCCAGAGTATTACATCCGGCCTGTTATGATGGACTGTTCTGTCGGTCAATACGCTTCGGTCCCAGTATTATTATTATTATTATTATTATTATTATTATTATTATTATTTTTGGCGAATTCTCCCCAGAAATGGAAGACGTTAAGCAAGTAACTCGATCAATTTTTCTTTGAGTTCTTCTTTTTGATCCAATAGGCTTTCATTCTTTCCGAGATGGCTCGTTTACGTTCTTCTGACCATTTTGGTCTGTATTGTTTTTGTTTAGGTTGCTCTGGCATAACTTCTCATTTGTCTACTTTATGTCTGAAGGTGTCTCTTTCTAAAATGTCTGCTGGTCTTACGTTTGCGTTTTTGAGGTCCTTTCGAATTTCATCTAGCCAAGTTGTGGAATTTTTAAGTGACGTTATATAATTTAGTATCCTTTTAGTCAGTCGATTTTCCGGTAGCCTGTTGAGATGACCAAAGAATTTCATTCGCCTTTTCCTAATATCAATTTCGATGTTTGAGAACTGTTCTGTAGTTTTAATTGTTTGCAGCCTGTAACCGTCTTGGATATGTCTTGCTCCTAGAATTTTCCTAATGATCTTTCTCTCTTCTTTTTTGATCTGTTCAAGCCAGTATTATTATTATTATTATTATTATTATTATTATTATTATTATACATTGTTTTCTCAGTATTCATGGATTTTTTTTTGACTTTGTGTAAGCAAGACACAGGTCAATTCATGTTTCGTCGCAATTTAGGAATTTTCGAACAATCCTGCATGTGTTTAAGATGATCGATTTTTGCATAATTTTATAGGTATATTTTGGTATTTGAATAAGTTCCAGATTTTTCTGGATGTTATTTGGTATAACTCCTGTGCACGAAATGACTAGAGGAAGAATATGAACTTTTCGGAGATGACATAGTGCCTTGACTTCACTTGCTAGTTCTGTATACTTTGTTATTTTTTCTGCATGTGCTGTTTGAAGATTAGCTGTTTGTGGAACAGTTATGTCAATCAGGAACCTTGCCGTTTGTCTACAAAAGTTATGTCTGGTCTGTTATGGTGAATAGTTTTATCTGTAATAATTTCTCTGTCATAGTACAACTTAAAGTTTGAATTTTCAACTACGGTTTCGGGAACATATTTGTAATATGGGTAGGTCATTTCTTGTAGGTTGGATTTCGCTGCCAGTTTCTGGTGAAAAATATTTGCAACTTGATTGTGCCTATTGTAATGGAACGTCTTGCCTACTTATCCCAAATCTGTATGTAACCGCACCACGTTGCGGTGACAATATGAAATAAAACGACTATACCTTGAATCTCTCTACTCTATATAAAATCTATACAAATTTATGCCCTGCTAACTTTTGCCTCCTTTATCTAAAACTGTGCCCGTTACTTAGCTACTCCTTCAATGTTATAAAACTATTGAGCGTGAGGCTGTGGTTGGCCTGTACAGGAGCCTAACGAGATACTTGGACAGTTGGGCGTAGGTCACTGTTTAATACAAAATCACGAAATCATATTATGGCTTAGCTGTCAGACCAAATACGTCCGGCATTATTTATTCTTTTCTGGTTTCACTCTTCTCCACTCCGCTGGAACATAACAAAAAAAACATACACAAATGCAATACAATAAACAACAAAACACAATACCTGAAATACATAAAATCACATTCACACTTACTATTTACACAATCGACAAAAAAAACAAAACAAATCATTCACACTTGAATGCACATCCCCTATTCTGTCTGAATATAGCCTATTATTATTTCCGCAAAACTTGGTCTTGTACATTAAAATCTAATCTGTTCTTTCTTCCCATTTATCTGAACTATTAAATTACGCAAAGTTATTGCACTTTCCTTTCGTGAAATCGGCCATCGCGTAACGCCATTGTTCCATGTCACCTCCGTAGTATACATGTAGCATCCATTAATTCATCTCCCCAGCGTCCATCCATTTCCACGTTTGTTAACGACAAATTTACTTTAAATGAAGAATATCCCTGATTAAAACTACTCACTAATTACTATACTAGTTTTGTTAACTGCGATCGACATATATGGCGACAGTGTTCCGCGAACACTGTTTTCGTGAATATATATAAATATCTCTTCCACGTTTTATCTTTCCATTAACTCGACAGTTACTAAACACGATATATTTCACTCTATTCTACAAACTGAACGCAATTTTCTATTAAAATAAAAACTTTTTGCGGAGCGTTTCAACATGCATCCGTATTCAAGCTATTTCGACGCGCTCTCCTCGTCATTGTTGTGTCCGGATCGTCAGCTCTTTTATTCTTTTAACATCACACGATCGCTGTTGCTTCTCCTACAAAATATTACATCATTTAATTTAGTTCACATTTTCTGTTCTGGCGTAGCCCTCAAGTTTCCCAACGTTGCGACTGTTACCATAATTTTCTAAATGATTATTCTGTTGGTTCTTAAAGTTTTGTTTGTATTGCTTACGCGTTCGCTTAATTTTCGCCACAAACACCTTTTGATTTACTGAACCTTAAAGCACAACAATGGCTATCATGTCTGTTTACAAGCTGGAATTTATACTATACAAAAATGTTCATATCTTTCAGACGCGTGATGCGATTTCCTTCAAATAACTTGCAAACGACTGCTACATGAACGCTATTGCCTATCTTGTCCCAATTGTGAATTTGTCGCGTTTTCCGTTTACTTCTCAAAAACTATCGCTACGCGACATCGCCTTCATCTGTTTTACAGTTCATATTAATGTTAGCATTTTCTATTTATTCTTTGACTTGTGCTTTTCTTGGGAATCATGGAATATACATCTCCCCCGCCTAAGATGTCGCTCAGATATGACACCGTCATGATGAGCCTACACCTAGCATTAACCATTGTTGGTCCCGTTTCTTTACCACGTATCCTCTTCCACTCGGCACCTGTTACAGTTCAACGGCCATCGTTGCCTGTGTTGGTGAACTGATCTTGCACTAACAATGCGTCTCTGAAGTACAACACTACCGTTTCCTGCTGTTTGCGACGGACACACCTGCTAATGTTTGCAGTGGCACTGCATTAAGTCAGGTACGCTCTACCGTCGTCTATCGCGGCACCTGTCACTCCCTTCACCTGCTACTTCTTCACGGTCTTGATGTATTGACCCTGCATTTACTACAACTAAATCTTACCTAAACAATCTTGCTCTTGCTTATAATACTATTCTACTATATCTACATTACAAACTCCTTTCTCACACACATAACCTTACAGACTCGCTTCTTGTATAATTTAACATTAAATAGGTTTTGGACACCTATTTCCTGTCCTCGATCTGCTATTACAACATTATTGTTATTGGTACCTTCGTGATAGTATACGGACCGTCGTATATCGGAAAATTTCTTAAACAATTTCTGATCGGATGAGGACAGGTGAGGCGAGCGGACTAAAACCTGGTCCCTACACAAAATTGTCCCCGACAGAAAGTGTTTCTGAGCCTTGCTACGCTGCTTTGCCGACTTCCGCAACTGGTCATACACTATCTTCTGATCGGGAGTCACTTGTTCTAAACCGCCGATTTCGGGTGGTATTTTCACGGCATCGAATGGCCTCTTCGTCTTGGCACCGAAGTGCACCTCCATGGTGTTACATTGTATGGTGTGGTACTGCATTTAATACTTCGTTCAGCACCGGAACGGCCGAACCACGCTCGGTGATTTTCCATGACATATACCGAAACAAACGTGACAATTCCCTCATCACTCGTTCGCTTGGGTTGCTCTGTGGATGTCGCACTGCCGTGAGATGGACGGAAATCCCTAACGTTTCCATCTCTTCTCTCCATCTTCCGCTGGTGAACTGCGTACCTCTGTCGCTCAATATCTTAGTCGGCTTCCCACATTTCTATAAATCCTTCACTTGCCGTATACGAGTTGGCGGCACTGGGCTTTCTTATCGAAATATCTGCAAACTTAGAAAAACATCTATATTACCATTAGGTGCTGGTTTCAAACTTGGTCTTCGGCAGCGGCCCATATAAATCCACCGCATACAATTCCGTGGCCTCTGCGGTAAAATCGGCTGCCATTCCCCTTTCCCGCAGCGTCTGTTCGGCTGTTTCGTCTTTGACAGACGTCACAGGAACTCGCTATTTGTCGCACCTCTCTTCCCATATTCGGCCAGTAACAGTAATCTGATAAGATTTGTGCGATTTTCCACCTCAAAATCCCATAATGTTCATGTGGGACGGGATTCGTTCGACTTTCTTCAGGTATCCATATTCGAGACTTCTCTTCGGGCCACCAATTTTTCTTAACAAGATTCCTTCATAAATCTTCCAATTACTTGCGTCCTTGTCTTCTCCTTGCGATTCGCCTTCTATCGTACGGCTGGCCATCAATCAACTATATTTCCTGCACGAACACGTTTCGCTGTTGCATATTGATAATTATGCTGTCGTCATCGCGAACTAATTTCTCTCACCCGAATGACTGCCATCACACTATCAGGGCTCCTTTCTCTTTCACCTTGATTCTAGACAAGTAATCTGGCAGCAGTTCTTTCGGCCTTCGCAATATTCGATCTCAATTGAAACTGTTGCAGCCACAGAATCCACCGTAACAGTTTGTCATTATGCGTGTGGCTTCTCATCAAAAATATTATGCCTTATGGTCCGTAATTATGGTAAATGGGCGCCTACTAGCAATGTTCTGAACTTCTGGGTCGCCACCAATAGCAAGAGCTTCCAACTCTGTCGCGCCGAAATTCATTTCGCTTCCTTTAATTGCGCGACTGTCCAAAGCCACTATCTGTTGTTCGCCACATTCGCCCAGTTGGAACAGCACATCCCCTAGAGCGAATCACTGCTGTCCGTCTGTACGTACATTCTACGTCGAAAATCCGGATATTGTACTATATCGTGCGTTCGAAAGCGCTCAGCAACTCCTCGAATGCTTCCTGGCATTGTGCGTCCACTGCCATTGCTTCCTTTCAGCCAATTGCACAGTGGTACTACCTTTTGCGAGTAATTCTTTACGAATCGCGCGTAATAGTTACATATTCCAAATATTCGCCGCAATCTCGCACATTTTTGGGTGTGGTAATTTCGATTATCTCCTTTTATTTTCCTGCATCTTCATCCCGCACTTGATATTTCAGTCCCATGAATTGCACTTGCTGACGACAAAACTCGCATTTCTCTAAATTCAATTTCAAGTTGAACTTCTCGAAAATCTCTAATAATTTCCTCAAATTTCTCAGGTGCGATTCCAAATCCTTCGAAAACAAAATAATATCGTCAACGTACATCACCATAGTGCTCTTCAACTCAACCGGGATTACATCGTTCAAATATCGGATTAGCGCTGCTCCAGAATTTTCAATCCGAACGGCAGTCTCGTAAATGAATACACCGTCCTTCAATTTGAAGCTGATGTATTTCTTGGCCCTGCTTCTACCTCGATCTGCCGTACGCGGATGAAAAATCTAACGCGCTGAAGATTTTAGCCCCTCCTAACTTCAACACCATCTCATTTACAGTTGGTGGCGTTTCATACCGTAGAATCGTCACCATGTTGACTCTTCTCGCGTCTAGACACAGACAGATAGCTTCCATTTTCTTCACCACTACGACCAACGGACTTATATCACGGGTTATTGCCTTTCGGACAACGCCCTTCTGCTCCATTTCCTAATAAGTTGGCGCACCTGCTCGTGGTACACTTGTGGTACGGGATATTGTTTCGTAGAGAACGGCGTCGTATCTTTCAACTGCAGCTTGAACTTATAGCCCTTCACCGGCTCTGACGACTCCCCAAAAACACTAATAAATTCTCTTAACAGTTGACGAACTCTTACCGGACAGCCTTCCTGATCGATGACCTCTTCCGCAGCCCTTTCTACATTTTGGAGAATTTCTTCCATACTAGCTTGCAGTTCGTCTCCTTCCGCCTCCGCCCCATCAAGTTCAGCGACCACTGACCTACTTTCAATAGAACCTCGTGACTTGAGCATTATCTTCCTACTCCTACGTCACGACGGCCGACAAGCATCCAGTGCGTCCATCCCACGATGACGTCACGGATCAGCCCCGGACAACGATTGCTGCTCCTCGATCGTTACTTCTCCCAAATCTATCTCAACCAGATTTGTTTCCTGTAGTGTTGGCTGCCTTCCTATTCGCCATGATCACGCAAGCTTCCGCGTCAGTAATTCAATCAACATGTGCCCTTCCTTTGCACCTTCTATCAAATTCCTCGACCTGCACTAATACTGCTGCCCGTATCTACTAGCGCCGAACTTCTCCCGTAGCACCTGCCTTGCAAAATCAAGCATTTGCTCGGACCTGCGCCTTCCGTTGTTTCTTCTCTCAGCAATTCGTCACCTCCAACGACAATACTCGCTATGGCCTCAATCGTTACGATATTTCTTTTACGTCTCGTTTAGTTCGACCACCTTTTCGCCCCAAACGTGTTTAGTTCCTTCCTGAGTACTGATTCCCATCGGCCTTGCGCTCCTTCCGCCTTCGCTTCGTTATGATCCCGGACCTCTTGTTCCATTCGTTCCGCCCTGCTCGTTCGCCGTCCTTCGGCTTGGTTTTGCTGCGCCTGCCCGTCTTGCGCCTTCTCTTCCCTCCCTCGAGGCTTCTCTTTGCGCACCTCTACTGCGCACCATTATCTTGCCGATATCGCCCTCCGTTGTATCGGTGGTTGCCATTTCCGTTCCAGGATTCGGAGCCTTCCTCACGCCCGTCCGTTCATTGTCGTCGTTCGCCTGCTCGAACCGACCTCTCTCTATCAATGCCTCTATGGTTTCCGGCATATTATTCCATAGTAAGTTTCGTATTCCACTCGCATTTGTCGAATCAGAATTCGAATAACTTCGGCTGGGTTGAAATCTTCGCTACATACTTTAAACGCGCTGACTTTCGAGTGACAAAGTCGCTCATCGGTTTCGGCGTCTCCCTTTCGATATCGTTCCGACATCAACGGTATTTTCTCGAATCGGTGGTGTTGGTTCCAATACCTTCTAAAATTTCTCGCGCCATTCCCCTAAATTTGCGGTGTTGGTGTCGCCTGCCAATGCTGCGCCTTTGAGCTAGGCTTCTACAACCTCAATTTCATTCCTTCCGGAATGTATTTCTAAAGTAGTTCTCGAGTGCCATCAAGAACGAATATGGTTGTTCTGCTACTCCCGTGAAACGTAGATAATTGGCAACGTTGCTGCCCATCAGCGTAACATTGCCATTCAATCGTCGCGCTGCATCACCTGTGTTGAGTCGGCAATTTTGTTCATAATTTCTTTATCGACTTCCTTTGTCGATCCTACCTCTGCCAATTTCCGACTATCGAATTCTCCTGAACAGCCGTTTTAATATTCCTATCGATTTTGCTGATCGATTCCTCGACACGACCTATACGCGTCTTGCTGTCGCGCTACTTCCCTGAAGTCTTGCACATTCCTGTCGATTTCTGACAATCGCGTTTCTTGCAGCCGTACCGATTGTTGTAAAGTGCCACGGTCGATTGAATTTCGCCTACACCTGTACTGAGCTGCTGGTTGAACACCTCTTGAACTGCGAAACAGTTTCGACGTCTCTTGCACCGTTTTCGCGTTTTGTTTCTAACCCTAGTAACGAGGCAATGTCTCTACTTTAAATGCGCTCACTTGTCTTGAATTTTCGACACTGCGACTTGCACTCATTCTGCAATGTATTTAGCGCGGCATTGATACTTCTATTCTGCTCTACAACTTCCTCAATTTATTCTCTATCTGTTTTTCAAGTTGTTTTCCAACCTCGCACTATCACTTCTCATTTCTTGCATTAACCGTATAACATCGACAGAGTGGGTTCGATGCACTTGCACCTCCGGAACAATTTCACCTGCAGCTTCCTGGCTCATATTTGCACCTTGCGTATCTGTCGCGATATTCCCTCCTTCTAATTCTAATTCCTCTAGATGTTGGCCTCTTCATCCTCATCGCGAGCGAATTGTTTCTGAATCCGACGCATCCCGTGTACTTAACATTTTGCCACTACGCGTCTCCATTTTGAATTGTACTATGTTTTACTTACAATTAGTTTTGACCTTTTTCACCTAGCCCACTTGCGTACTATTGTAGTGTCCCAGTATTCGTCCTACTCACGACCCACGTTGCGGCGCCAATTATGAATGGAACGTCCTGCCTACTTATCCCAAATCTGTTGTAACGCACCACGTTGCGGTGACAATATGAAATAAAACGACTATACCTTGAATCTCTCTACTCTATATAAAATCTATACAAATTTATGCCCTGCTAACTTTTGCCTCCTTTATCTAAAACTGTGCCGTTACTTAGCTCTCCTTCAATGTTATAAAACTATTGAGCGTGAGGCTGTGGTTGGCCTGTACAGAGCCTAACGAGATACTTGGACAGTTGGGCGTAGGTCACTGTTTAATACAAATCACGAAATCATATTATATGGCAACTGTCGAACCAAATACGTCCAGCATTATTTATTCTTTTCTGGTTTTCACTCTCTCCACACTCCGCTGGAACATAACAACAAAAACATACACAAATGCAATACAATAAACAACAAAACACAATACCTGAAATACATAAAATCACATTCACACTTACTATTTACACAATCGACAAAAAAAACAAAACAAATCATTCACACTTGAATGCGCATCCCCTATTCTGTCTGAATATAGCCTATTATTATTTCCGCAAAACTTGGTCTTGTACATTAAAATCTAATCTGTTCTTTCTTCCATTTATCTGAACTATTAAATTACGCAAAGTTATTGCACTTTCCTTTCGTAGAAATCGGCCATCCGCGTAACGCCATTGTTCCATGTCACCTCCGTAGTATACACGTAGCATCCATTAATTCATCTCCCCACAGCGTCCATCCATTTCCACACGTTTGTTAACGACAAATTTACTTTAAATGAAGAATATCCCTGATTAAAACTACTCACTAATTACTATACTAGTTTTTGTTAACTGCGATCGACAATATGGCGACAGTGTTCCGCGAACACTGTTTTCGTGAATATACATAAATATCTCTTCCGTTTTATCTTTCCATTAACTCGACGTTACTAAACACGATATATTTCACTCTATTCAACTGAGACGCAATTTTCTATTAAAATAAAAACTTTTTGCGGAGCGTTTCAACATGCATCCGTATTCAAGCTATTTCGACCGCGCTCTCCTCGTCATTGTTGTGTCCGGATCGTCAGCTCTTTATTCTTTTAACATCACACGATCGCTGTTGCTTCTCCTACAAAATATTCATCATTTAATTTAGTTCACATTTTCTGTTCTGGCGTAGCCCTCAGATTTCCCAACGTTGCGACTGTTACCATAATTTTCTAAATGATTTATTCTGTTGGTTCTTAAAGTTTTGTTTGTATTGCTTCACGCGTTCTCTTAATTTCTACAAACACCTTTTGATTTACTGAACCTTAAAGCACAACAATGGCTATCATGTCTGTTTACAAGCTGGAATTTATACTATACACACTATAGATGTAATCAGTATGGGTTGTTAATGTTATGCATTTTCTATTTATTCTTTGACTTGTGCCTTATTCTTGGGGGGAATCATGGAATATTACACTATAGATGTAATCAGTATGGGTCATTAATTTGCATCCTGATGTGATGTGCTGTATGCTCTCTATTATTATTATTATTATTATTATTATTATTATTATTATTGTTGTTGTTGTTGTTGTTTTAACTGCCACCGGGCCATACCCAATTGCAATTCAAATAAATGTGTGTGTGTGTGTGTGTATATATATATATATATATATATATATATATATATATATATATATGTGTGTGTGTATGTGTGTGTGTTGTTGTGTGTGTGTGTGTGTGTGTGTGTGTGTTTTAAAAATTGCGAAAATTTCACCAAAAATTACGGGAAACTACTGATATTTTCGAAAAATTGTACATGATCTTATTTAAAGATCTGCTTTCGTACAGCAGATTTCATGTAGGAAAAAACATCATATTAAATATTTATTTCATTTGCTAAATGCGCAATTCTCTTAATCGTCCATTTCGCTATCCGAAGACAATGTTTAATCGAAAAATTTGGAACCATTTTTGTGAAATTTTTGAAAATGTTTCTGAAGCTTCATGTTTTGCATCATGTCTGTTCATATACAATATACAATATATTCGATATTTCTGTATCAAAGACCAAAAAAAAAAAAAGGATTTGGACTACAGAACGTGTTTGAGGTAATAATTTATTTTATTTAGGAAGAAGATTTACCGAGTTTTTCGTTACAAGGGTGCGGCAATAAGAGTTTTTCTTTCGAAAATTTGCCTTTTTCTGGCGCATGATTTCAATACTTTCTCTTTTTATGAAGTAAGAGTGAGAAAGTAAAAATTACATTTGCGTAATGTTTGTCAAATCAAAAGAATACACCAAAATGGCGTTTATGTCGAGCTTCTCAGTATATTTAGCACTATCCATAGAAAAACTTTAAAGAAAAAGATTTAATCGGCTTTTGAGAAAATGTGTTAAAAATTCTCATATTTGATTCAAAATTGCGCATAAACTACCACTTTCAATAAATGTAAATGACGTTAATTAAAGACGTAATTATGTAGAAAAATGGAAATATGATCTATGCCGTCTTTATAAAGACGGTGCATTTCACTCTAAGGTGTAAAGAAGGTGTATTTCACTCTATTAATAGAAATTTAAAGAAAAAATTTGGAACCATATTGGAGAAAATTTTGAAAATTTCCCAGCAACATCGTGTAAAGTACCCACAAAATTCAAAAAATTACACTGGTAAACATTGATTTTGTTACATCCACAATTTCTGGTGTTTTTTCATCTGCTGATGCCAAAAATGAAGTCAGATGTTTTTCTATCACCCACCATATTTTGTAATTTTGAAAATATGTTTTTCCTCTTTATTAATATTTGTAGTATATAAAATGCTGATTTTACATTTAAATTTTATTTCATTGTGTCAACAAAGGCCTTATAGCGTTTGGTGATTGTTACCTTGAATTTACGAGTTACAACAATGACGATGTCATTCCTCTACAAAACTAGTATTAAGGTGAAGTTTGCAAATGAATAAGAAAGAAGCTAATTCTGTGTTATCTGCCGTTGTCAATTAGATTGTGATAGAAGTGTGTTATACCGTTCACTGCATTATAAGGTGCAGTGTAAAAGTGTATAATAATCATGTCACGAAAGTGCATTAATGATAATAAAGCACTTCTGTTACGTGTGTGGTGAACTGACTTTCAAAGCGTAGAGGCGATAGTTTACTTCTTTAATAAGAGTGATGAGCTTGTGTTTGTTATTTCAGCAACAAAATAAATCAGAACAAGATAGGGGGTTCGGAAATTTGTTGTGGCAAATGTGTAACACTGTTAAGTGGCTGGTTGATAGGATCCCGTCATATGCCTTTTGCAGTCCCTATGATATGGCGCGAACCCAAGGATCATTTGACAGATTGCTACTTCTGCTTAACATATATCTGGAATAAGGTCGAAGTCCAGACCCACTGTTAAATATCTGTCTTTAGATTCAGCAATTCGACCGGTGCTTCATGAGCCAGGACTTCCCATACCAACTCCACCAGATGACATAACAATGACTGAAGAATTTTCCCATGTTCAGGATGAATTTCATAATGATCCAGATTTTGCGAAAGATGGTGCTGTAAATGAACCTCACTTTGTAACACAGGAGGGTTTTAATGATTTGGTTCGGGCTCTTGGTTTAAGTAAAACCAAGGCAGAAGTACTCGCCTGAAATTGAAAGGGTGGAAGCTACTGCAGGGTGACGCCAAAGTTAGCTTTTTTCGCCACCGCCAAAGGGAATTTGAGCATTTGATTTCTGAAGAGGAGGAACTAGTTTTCTGCAAAGATGTTGAAAATGTGACCAAATTACTGGGTGCTGAGCATAAACCTGAGGATTACCGTTTGTTCCTAGACTCTGAAAACAAGTTTGAAACGAGTGTTACTACATAATGGAAACATATAGACATCCTTTCCTTTAGCCCATTCAGTTGGTCTGAAGGAAAATTATAAGAATATGAAACTCTTACTATCATCTATCAAGTATGGCCATTTTTTGGGCAGATATGTGGGGATTTGAAGATTATAGCCACCTTACTAGGGTTACTTACTTGGGTAAACACAATATGGTTGCTTCCTGTGCAAGTGGAATAGCAGAGATAAATGTAATCATTATATTAAAAATAACTGGCCGAAAAGAGAGTTACTTAATTCAGGTCATGAAAATGTTTTTCACCAACCACTTGTACGGTCTGAAAAAATCGTATTACCTCCACTGCATATCAAACTAGACTTGATTAAGATTTTCATGAAAGCTATTGATCATGATGGCAATGCACTTCTTTTCCTGAAAAATAAGTTTCGAAGGATCAGTGATACTAAAACTAAAGGAAGGAATATTGTTGACCGTCAAATAAGGGAACTAATATACTATACGTAATTTGAAAGCGAGTTAATATGCAAGAAGCAGCTGCATGGCAGTCTTTCAAAAAAGTTGTAACAAACTTTCTAGGAAGGTCTGATAACTACAGAGAATTGTCAGTGAGATTATTAAGAACTACAAGGTAATGGAATGTAATATGTCATTGAAAATACACTTTCTGCACTCTCATCTCGATTTCTTCCTTCAAAACCTAGGGGATGTTACCGACGAACACGGAGAGCGTTTCCACCAGCACATCGCGGAAATGTAAAGGCGCTACAAGAGTAAATGATGTCCAAATATGTGGGCAGACTAGTGTTTGACACTGAAACGAGATGTTCCTCACGCGAAGTACAGTCGAAAATTCAATTCACATACCTTTTAGGTGAATAAATGTAATTTTAGCTAAGAGATCATAGTACTTGAGTGTATAGATACGAGAAATGTTTTCAATAAGATTACTCGAAAACTCTGTGTGATGGAAATGTTCAGTAAAAAGATTTGAAATAAGCACAAAAAATATATCAGAAACACTTAATGTTTCCCTTATAACAAAAAAGTTCAAATTTTGTTGGCTAGTGTTTTCAGGGCTTAAAATGGAGCTATTTTTCTAAGTGTGAAGCGTAAGTAATATATTTAAAAACAATCTAAAAACACCGTTTTTTTATGGCGGAATGGAGTAGGAACTAATTATAAACGAGTTTTGGATCAAAATCATTGTACAAACATTTAACTTAATTTCGTAAAAAAAGCTTTAGGTCGTTAGATCCTTTTCTTATGACGAACAAGTTTTACTATATGAAATTTATATATTTTTTGTTAACACATCAACTGATATTAAAAATTGTATAATTTCATAAACAACAACGCGTTTCTTCAGCCCATTTCGCAGGTACTTCTCACTGGGAGCTTGTCATCGGGTCCGCAACGCAGGAGGTGTGCGCCGAACCGTTCCGCCGTTCGCTCGACTGCACTCTTTTCCCTCCCGCCTGCGAGGACCCCTCTCAGCTCCCGCGTTCAGCTGAAGCCTGTCGAGCAGGCCGGACGGTCAGCAATGACGTGAACAATGGCGTGAGAGTCGAATTGTTTGCAATGACGGGATAGGGTAAAAAAGTTTTGGCCCAACGTTGTGTTTAAATGGAAGTAGTTTCGAACTCTGGCGGAAGAGTGTGCACTAAATTCTCACAATTGTGATTCCCATTGTTTAATCTACAGCTGCCCATAAACCACTGATCTGTATATCTAATAGTATTAGTGTATAATTATTATATTACTAAACAAATAAAGTAATTAATAGTAGTTTATGCAAATACTTTATAATGTTAAGCTTTATTGCATGACTACATGCTTTGAAAACAAGCGACGTTTTCGAATTTGTACGAGTGCAAAAAAGCAACGTTATACACGAGTTGCATTCGCTATTTTTTTGTATAACAGCATTGTAAATTTATAAGAAAATCGAAGTTTATTTTCTGAAACAACGTTCTTGTGACGTCTCGGCTATTTGAACTCTGTGTGAAAAAACTGTGGTCGGCTGTTCCGTTTATCTCTACCTCCCCGCGATTCTCTCGCTCCGATTGGCTGGATGAGTGATGACGGAATCATTCGTGCCATAAAATCTAATACGTCATCGTTTGCGCCGTAAAATGCTCGATAATAAACGATCTCGTGCAACAAATAAGGTCGTTTATAATGCTGGTATACAAAAAATATTATTATATAATATCGCCAATTATTTAAATAGATTTAAGATCAAATTATTGTGATACTGCGAAAATGTAACTAAGGTTTAAGATGAATATCTTCAGATCTAACGTACGACAAAAATATTTAAGATACAATAATATGATATTAATTTATACAGCGAGGCAAAGCAAAGGGATTCAAAAATTCTTTGGCGTGAGGATGCTGAACTGTATAAAGAAATAATAATTCTAATGTAAAAGCAAAAGTACAGTTCATTGACCCACCTGCATATCATGAGAAGATATTCCTTAATCTTTCCCTGATACTTGACCGCAGCGCTTTCCAAGTCGAGCTGGCAGCTCAAGTGCTGGCCGTGCGTGTGCAGCTGCTGCTTGAGGCGCGCGATCTCGTCGTCGCGCAGGGCGGCGGCGCGCGCGTGGGCGTCGCGCTCGGCGAGCGCCGCGTCGAGGCGCACGCGCAGCCCCTCGGCCGCCCACAGCGCCGCCTCGCCCAGCCGCGCGCGCAACGCCTCCTCTTGCCCCTGCCCGGGCACGTGCAAAAGCGTTTCACATGCACTTTGCCTAAGAAAACGTAAACTAAACTTCTGTATTTGGAATATTTTCAATCGAGGAATGATATATTGAAGGTTTTTGCTTCATTTTCCTATTTGTTTACTTTTAATTTTTTTCTTCTACAAGGGTTATTTTGAAATTGTATGGCGGACAAGGGTGATTTTAGGACTATTCAGAGTGGGAAAGTTGCATTTTGTTCTTGCAACATTTTGTTAGAGTTAGAAAACTAGTGTTGCTAAATCAGCACCTACTATCTCGTCCGTGCATTCATGCAAAATGCGCAAAGTACTCAAATCTTCCAAAAATTGTACATGACCTTATTTCAAATCTATCTTTAAGGAACAGATTTAATTAACGGAAATATCTCTGTCTTTAATATTTTTGTTGCAGGAAGACCCCGAAAACATTTCGAACTTTTGCAAATTTCGAAAAATCAGTGTTCGAGCATCAAACCTGCAGAATTTTCTTAAACGTCCTTCTCAATATCTCCCAAAAATATTAATAAAAAATGGAGCCATTTTTTTTAAATTTCGAAAATGTTCCAGCGGCTTAATGTAATGTATCCCCCAAAATTAAAATATCGGTTTCAAATTCATGAGACCGCGACATCAGCTAGATCAATTGGGGAATGTCAGTTTTGGAGAAAATCGATTGTAGCCGCTAGTGTTGTTCACAGACGGACGTTTTGGGTCATTCAATTTTTCGGTATCGAGAACTTACAAAACGGATTCTGGCTACACCACCATGATTTTTTTCTACATTTAGCATTTGGATTTATCTTCTTTTTCATTACCAAGGCCCTGTAATAAGGGTTTTTCTGCCGAAAATTCGCCGTTTTTTTCGCGCAGCATTACATAACTTTCTCTTCTTAAGAAGTCCCTTTTTATGCGCGAGAAACTAAAATTAAATATTGTTCAGAATTTAAATCTACGGGAGTAGGATTAAATAAGGATGGATATAAAGAAGTTGATATAAGACATAGAATAAACAAAGGTAGATCAGCAACATCAATACTAAATAAAATATTACGGGATAAACATATAACAAAAGAAACTAAATTAAGGATGTTTTATAAGGACAAGAAAATAGGAAATTAAATTAAAATTAAAAATTATTGACAACAGAAAAGGACTTTTAAAGATGGTCATCCAGGATATCAAAATTAGATAAAGTAAGATATTTAAAAATAAGAGAAAAATGAATCAATCATATAAACGTTTAGAAACTATTCAATATAAGCAATTCCAATGGTTTGGACATGTTCAAAGAATTCCAAAAATACTTTTACAGTGGCATCCTGTAGGTAGCAAGAAAAGAGGAAGACATGAGCATCGCCGGTTGAAATAAATGTATGGGCTTTTGAAAAAGAAGAATTTAACAGATACGGATTATGAAGATCTGAACAACTCCAAAAATAAAATTAAAATTTTATAAAGTATTATAACTTTTGGGTAACAAAAAGTTGTTTTTTTATTTAACAATGTAATACTGTGACATGAAAAAATTAGCTTATTCATTTTGTCAATTCATTAGCGTGGTAGATTAGTGTTGGCACATAGGCGGCCAAAATTAATTCATATGTGGCACCGTACTTGGAATTCTTTCATTTATAACTACATTATAATTACTTGGCGCTAATTAACAGCAAAGGGTATACATTTTAAACGTCCCGCGTTGGACTAATAATTTTTCCGTAAAAACCGCGGGCGGGCTTCAAGAACGAAAAAAAAGAAGTCTTTCGTATGAAACTCCTTGGAAGGATAAACTACTTTGAAAGTTTGAACTGGTTTCATAGACGCTCGCGAGATTGCGCCAGGTACTGGGAACCAGCGAAAGAAAGCATTTCGTATTAGAAAATTTCTGAGAATCAGATGCATTTCCAAATAAGACGCCACGAAACTCAATTGTTTGAGAATCTTCAGCCGAGCGGTTTCACAAAAAATCGCATCGTCAGTAAAAGGGCTAAGTAATTCACATCTTGGCTACATTGAAAAATTAGATTTTGACGATTGGTAACGACACTGTAGACTTCGTGAACAGAGGTGTTTTGGCGCGGGCCTTGCGGGACATTGTATTACGCCCGAATTACGACTGAGGTAATACTTTTAAAAATAATTGTCTTTCAGAACTTTCCCTTGTGACAGGAGTCTTGTCGGTAACTCGGATCATCGTCTGTTGCTCTCCCAAAAAAGAAGCTATTTTTCAGCCTCAACAGTTATTTTTTTAATCATTTATTTTCTTTAAAATTTAAACTAATAAAAATAAACTCAACCATGTACAAAGATATTTCACCCCAACTGGCTGACCGGCGAAGAGAGCAATCTTAGGTTACAAATTCCCCCAAAATGTCCAAATTCCCATATGTAATAAACCTACTAGCGACTGTTAGGGTCAGGATAGGAGAATATAGGCAAAGCCTGGATGCCTCCCACTCTCATACTTGCCACGCTGCCGTTTGTAGCGTCACCTGAAACTAGAGGTCTATGAATAAACAATAATAAAACATTTACCTTCTGCTTATGAATGTCTATATTATTATTATTTATAAAAATAGTTCGTTTTTAACTTGAAATTTTTTCTTTTATTATCGGCTGGTTAATATAAAAAAGTTATTTTAAATTTCCCATACAATTAATAAACATTTTTATCATTTTCACACATTTTTATTTATTACATTTTGTGCAAGTTGACAGAAGCTTATCTTATTAGGCTATTAATCTATCTATTATTATCTATCTTTCCTTCCCTTATGTATGGTACTAATGTCAAAGTAGTTGTCCGCTACGTTATTCTCCCATTTCAGAATTCAAAAAGCACGGCATGTTTCATGTTTTCCTTGGATAGGGACGTTTGAGAACTGTGTCCTATTACAGTGTAGCCAAATACGGTGTTGCCGTATGCTCTATGCTTTGGAGTTGTGAAAATTGCAAAATGGGACTTGCAAATGGAGGCAGTGACGGGATCAGTGACTTACCTGGGAAATGTTTTCGTACAGGATGTCCAGAGGTACCTATTGACGAGTTTCTGAACTCCGATTTCAACTACGTTTCCTCCGATTCGCTTACAGAGCGCAGTAGTGCACAAAATTCTATTACAAGATTAAATATTAGTTTTAAAATCTGTATACATTTATCTCTAAAGTCTTCAAATTAACTATACATTTATATAGTATATTTCTGGTGAATATGCTATATTTAATATCTTGCATTGTGAGATTCAACATTGGGCTCACGCAACAACACTACGGGACCCAAGAGCGAGCTGGCGAAATCCAGGTAGACAGCGCAGAAGATGGAGTGATGTATTTAAGAGCGAGTTTGGAAACACGTGGTCAAGGAAACCGAAAGTCAGAGACAAGTGGAAGGCATCTACCGAAGAGTTTATGGCTAACAGAAAAGTAATGTAATTTGTGGGTTTCAAGTGTTTTTTTAGTTTGCTTTTGTAACATATTTCTAAAACGGTTCGGGGTAAAGATCAAACGAAAGACTGAATTGAAGACTGACGTAGAGTTTGAGGCGAATAGAAACATTTTCATTTGTGTAAAATTGTGTAATTAATTGTAATTTCATATTAAGTCATTTCATATTGCGTAATTTCCTTTTGTGTAGTTTCATTTTGTGTAATTTCCTTTTGTGTAATTTAATTTTGTATCATTTTGTGTAAACGTATCAGCCAACTTTTCACCCTTCTGAAGCGAGAGGCTTTTGCCTTAAAGGCAATTTGCAAGCTCAATAAATAAAATAAATAAATTGTGAGATTGAAATTTTTAAAATGTCAAACGTCAAAGTATTAGTTTCTCGTATATTAAATTGATTCATAGTCTTCTGTTTCCTTTCCACAGCCCCTCTACTTACGATTAAAAAAATGTGCCCCCACCCCCTCAAAATTTGCTCTGAAGCCGCCACTGCCCTTAATTCACAAGTCTGATAGACTGTTGTTTACTGTACCTCTCAATCTGAATAAGTGGAAACCTCTCCAAGGATACTGGAGAGGGGCAATCTGAAAAAAAACGGGGTGCACAGGAGGCATCAAGAAGAGACGATTTTGAAAACTTTTTGTGACTGAGAAGAAGACATTAAGAAAGGCAGATTGAAGCCGGGGAGAAGTTAGTCAAGGGGCAGAGAGGTCGTAGATGATAGCGTGTTGTTGCGAGACGAACTTTAAAAACTTCAGTCATTATTAAGCAAAAGTTAATATTTAAATAGTGGAAAAGGAGCTGACAATAGTTCGCAATGTGTTGAGTAAATTTTGCAGAATTATACCTTTAATTTATGAAGTTGAATTAAACGAGCGAATCACAAAATATCGTTAGAAATTAATATGGAAATGAAATTATATCAGCAGTTACGACGTTGAAGCTTGCTGATATCTTCAAAAGGAAAGTGAGTAGACGTATTTGCATCATTATTGTGAGCAGATGAAGTCTTGTGCCATGTGAATTTCAAATAAGAATTAAAATTAGAAACTACCAGAAAGGTAACAATGACCACGTATGGCATGGTACATTAAAGAATGAATGTACGGATAAGATGCAAGGGTGTGAATGAATTTTATGTTCATATATGTTGTTTGTGCATTGTATTTGTTTACCAGTATCAGTAGCCAGTATTTGTTACCAGTAGCATTGTATTTGTTTACCGGAGCAGCGGAGCTCCAACAATAGGTAAAATGATGTATAGTTATTCCATGATAAGTTGGGATCACATACAAAAATGTAGTAGTGATTGGGCCATTATAAATAAGACTGAAGGATTTATTTAAAAGTAGATTTTATAAATTTAATTTACTGCATAATAATTTCACAACCTGAAATCTCTCATGAGCAGTCCTGTCGATCCACGGAATATCTTTGACCATAAGCGATTTCTTATAATTTTTTACTGTAAGCGATTTCGATAAGCATATTTCTTTGACCATAAGCGATTGCCACTTCAGTATCGAAATAGTAAGAGAGTGAATTAAATATTAATAAGATACATGAGCTAAGCACGGGCCGGCAAATGTTAATAAATTGTATTAAAAAATAGGAGGGAGGAATTGCGGGTCTCAATACTGCGGCAAGCAGTATGCGAGAAAGTAAATTTGAGTGTTAACACGTGTGTGTTGTGTGTTGTGTGTGTGTGTGTGTGTGAGAGAGAGAGAGAGAGAGAGAGAGAGAGAGAGAGGGGGAGAGAAGAAACTACATGTACTAAATGATAACTCATTTAAAAATGCCTGCCCCAGCAAGCCTTTAGACCATCATCTGACCAAATATTGACTATAAATGATGTTTTCAAATTTTGTAAGCAAAATATGCATAGAGTAATGCATTTAGATGTGCCAAAAGAGGATGACGCAAAAAACAAAAGAGATCTGAAAGTTCGATGACAAGAAAGCAGACCAATCGCATACATAAGAAAGAATGGCGTTTGTACTATGAGTATTTGACACAAATTATATTGCTTTCCACGGAATTGCATATGGATCAATAATTTGGTGAACAAAATTCACTTCAGCAACTTTTACATTTTTTAAGATATTCTCAGTTTGGAGTCGTAAACTCCCACCAATATTCTTGCCCATGCTTAAGGACATAGTTATTAAGAATGTTATTGAACAGAACACACAATCTCATCTATGTAAAATATAATTTGGAAAACCTGATTTTAGAGACGGGCTGTCGATAGAAAAGAATAAATAGATAGAATAGGATAAATCGATAGAATCATAGGATGTAGACTGCAGAATAACAAATTCTTGACTAGAAAGTGATTTTAGCAAAACATCAAATTAATTTCTTTGGCCTTCTTTTTAAACCAATTAATTTCCAAAATGAAATTTTCTTTAGTTGCACTTGGCATGATACATAGTAAAATTATAAATACCTTCAAGAGATATTATCCGTAACATTAAGGAAATTTTATTATTCGAAGTTACACTACATAATGTTTCTAATATCTATGTGAAACTTATCAGAAATTAGTTTAGTATCGTTTAACACAACGAAAAAAGGGTTTAAAACAAACTGAAATGTTTATAACTCACTCTGCAGTAACAATAATATACATACCGTCTCCAACGAGCTGAATGATATGGAACCAACAACTGCTGAAAGCCTGATTTCACCCTATCACCCGAAAATGTTATAGGCGGAATAGCGACTAGTGGAATAAATATATGTAAAATATTAAAGTTTGTAAAAACTACATTACTTTGAAGATGAACTTACTATACTACCTCAGCATTAGAATTCCACAAAAACGTGATCTTCCATCATCCCTTCTCTGTCAGCCAGATGAGGGTATTCAAAGAAGAGCTAGAAGACTACGAAAACCTCAACATTCTGACAAGCCAAACAGAGAAGGTTCGCAAATATCAGTTTTACGTCAATCGCATATGGGAAGACAAACAATTGAAGGATGAGTGAACACATTTGTTTAAATGATTAAGTGGCTTGCATGCAAACGAAGAACTGGGGGTTATGTATTTGCAGATGCAGAATTGTAATGTAAAGCAGATAGCACGAGCCGAAAATAGTATCAAAAAAAGCAGGGGCGCTCAGAGAAAACCAGAAGACGCTCGGGAACCTCTTTTGTCAAACACAACATACCATACTTGCCATTTCTGCATGCAACGGAAATAACTTTTTGCGGTTAGTTTCAATCAGAAGAGAAAACATATGTTACTTGTTTAGTATAAAAATATTCACCGAGCTCCGATTAACTTCTACTTGTAGGTCGGACCGACTTGCCTCTTTCTGGACGGCCCTGCAAACAATGCACAGCCGCTGCCTTTAGTGCCTCTGACTAGAAGGCCCTAAGGTTCGAGTCCCGACGGTGGCATATTTTCGACACTACGTATATAGTTGGTCGAATTCAGCCACTGTCTGTAGGCGAATGTTAGCGGCCAGCTACTCTGATCGGTAGTTTTCCGTGTTTTTTTTTCAATCAATACAAGGCGTGCACCAGATGAATATTCTAACGCGCAAAATCATTCCTTTCCCTTTCTTGTCCTATTGTCTACTTGTTGACACTTAACACTTACATGCATTACTTTACCACACACATCGGGAGACCAGTCGAGAGCTTAGTGCTTGTCCCGGCTGGGGCAGTGCTCCATTGGGGAAGATACCTGTCAAGGGAAATCACCCGCAAGCCACCTGACGCGGTGGGCGCCAGATCTCACCATTCAGCGGGGGAGGAATACCTCCACCTTCCGAGATATAATATGCACTACACTAACGGGACTAATGAGCCTAGCAGTTAGCGCAAACACTCGCACTCACCCGCCGCAGCCGCAACTCGCCTCCGCCAGGCGCGACCCCCCAATCCCCCCCCCCTGCCCCCGACCTTCCTCACCCCCCCCCCCCCCCCCCTTCCCCCCTCGCCTCCAACACCCCCTCCTCCGACCTCTTCCGCTTCACGGGCTGCTCCTCTTGACCACCCCCCGCGTCCATCGTTTCCTCCGGGGCGACTCGCTTGGGCGGTGGTTCGCGCGAAAAGCCAACAGCTGAAGCCAGGCGCGACCTGTGGGTCGTAAGGAAGAAATGATCAATTACAACAGAGCTCGACAACCTCCTCTTTGCTGGCAACTAATTTTTCGGTAACAAGAACATACACAACGTGTATTCACATTACACCAAGTAATTTTCTTTTTAAACGAACAATATATATTTTTTTCGTATCAGAGGACAACAAACAACAACGTTTTTGTGATGAAAAACGCTACCTTCCGCTGCAGCAACACTCAATTTTTTAGAGCAGATAAACGAGTGGTAAACGAGAAAGTAGAAATAATTATTGTAGATGTACCGAAAAATTTATGTGTACATTTCTCCCTACTATATTTATGCTTTTTCTAAATTTATGGTTCGCTCTTCTTGAATGAAATTCCGATTTTAGAAACACGGAATAAGGAAGAACATTGAAAATAAAACTGTATTTTTTCGAAAACTTCTACATGAAATACTCAAAAACAAGATTATTTTTACATTTATTCTCGCTGAATATTTTGCATCTTCAGTTCTACGACTGGTTAATGAAATGTTCGTATATTAATCACATTCTAGAATCTAGGTTTCTAATTTAACGAAAAAATGTTAGAAATTATAAATACTTGGAATTGATTTAATATCAATCACTAATTGTTTTAAATCGTCCAAAAACGAGTCACCTTTTTTCAATGAAACCTAGTAGGGCTACCACAGCACAAACATTCTCGACTTATTCCTAAATTTATTTTTGAAAACCCAGAGAGTTCAACGAAATTGAGATAAGCGTCATTCTTTTATGCGTTCCTTGTTCTATACATGGAAAAAATTTGGAGTGTTGTTTGGAAAAATGTTTTTTCTATAAATGGCATGAATGTCAGACACAAATTACCCAAAACAATTCATTTTTTCAAAACATTATACATGATATGTTTTAAAGACTTGATATTGTAAAACAGATTTTGTTTAAAGCAAATATTTCGATCTTCAATTTTGGAGCATTGAAATGTTAAAATTTTTAATTTTCAAAAATACAGACCGGGAGAGGTGGTTCAGAATATCCGTTAATGTCACTGCAATGCCTCTGACCGGGAGGTCCTAGGTTAGAGTCCCGACGGTGTCAGGATTTTCAACACTAGCGTGACAGCTAGGTCGAATTCAGTCGCTGTCTGGAGTAGAAATCTAGAGGCCGACTGCTCTGATCGGTAGTTTTCCGTGATTTCTCCGATCAACACCAGGCGAATGTCGGAACAGTACCGTAACAAACGCGCCACGGACTGCGCGCAATCTTTCCTTCCTATTCCTTGTCCTATCCGCACCCCTTACACACACACACTTACAATAACATGCACTACACTACCACACATGCCGGGAGACCGGTCGGGAGCTTTAGAGATTGTCCCTGTTAGGGAGATGCCCCGGTAGTGGGAGATACGTGGATACAAAAAACCTTATATGACTTTATTTAAAGCACATATACTCATAAATTCAATAATGTGAACGAATCGCATTTAATGTAAATATTAACGACGTGAGAGATGAGGAAATAATACATTTTTGTTACTAAAAAAACAAAAGAACAGATAAATATTGCGTTTATGTCATCTTACAGAGTGCATTTAACATTATCCCTTCCAAAAGATTAAAGAAAAAATTTGGAGCCGTTTTCGAGAAAATCATGTTTTTGTTATTTTTTTAAATTGCACATATTACACACAATATTGTGCTAAAACTACTAAAAGTTTCAAAAATTGTACATGAATTTATTGAAATAAGTAAGTATGGAGGAGAAATTTCACTTCAATTTTGCAGTTGTAGGAAGACGCGTAAAAAATTGAAAATTTTGCAATTTTCGAAAACTCTGAGTTAACCGTGTAAATGAGTCCTATGGCACCTTTATAAGTGTATTTTGCTCTATTCTTACACGAAATTTAAAGAAAAAATTTGAAGCTATTTTTGAGAAAATTTTGAAAATGTCGCAAGGGCTTCATCTAAAGTACCGCCAAAAAGTAATGAATGTTTTTTCAAAATCACAGAGTTTCGACTCAGGCCAGTTTGACAAGGGTTAGTTCAGTTTGGAAAAAATATCACGCATAGTTTAGGAAATAGTCTATACACCTGACACACGGAGTCACATACACCGGACGGACGGACGTTTTGAAGAAAAAACAACAACAGTTTATCGGTATCAAAGGACCTCAAAACGTGTACTTCTGTTGAAATTGATTTTCTGCAGCATTACATAACGTTCTCTATACTACGTATACTTCTTCGTATACGAAAAAGTAAAAAAAATGAAAAAAGTTGTTGTATAAAGTCTAAATCTAAATATCCGTTTGAAACGTAAGGGAAAACGATTTAATTTAAATCGATTAGAGAAATCAAGTTAGAGAAAATCAACTAGATGAGGCGCTAGTGTTTACCACAAACGGACCGATTTTTCGGTATCGAGGACCCTGGCAATCAGAGGAAATAATTTACTTTGTATAGGGACAGGATTTATCTTCTTTTTTACCATGGTCCAGCAACAAGAACTTTTCTGTCGAAAATTTGCCGTTTTCGGGTGCACGATTACAATACTTTCTCTTCTTAGGAAGTAAGTGCGAGAAAGTGAAAAGAAACTAGTGGAGCTACAACAATACATAGTTCCTCACATTATTGGGAACAGTTACGTAATATTATACTAATATTGCAATGTCTGCACTTCTAACACTTAATAAACTACATCACTTAAAAAATTCAAAAACCAATTCAGACGAAGCGCATGCGGGGTGAATAGGGAATTATTTCGACCGCCAATAACAGTAGTCATTTCTTACTTCTAATAAAGAAAGAATCATGAAAAAATCAGAATTGTTTCAATATTTTCAGAACATTATAAAGACAAGGAAGAATAATTTCACACAAAATTCCTTCAGATTCACAACGAACATTTCACACACGTTGCTTACGTCGAAGTGAGCTTCCAATTTTTGAATGACTGTATCAAAATCAGCGATCAAACCTTTTCAAAGTATAAGTAAGTCAATGAACTAAACTTCAAAGTTGAAGGATATCCCATATATCACTTTAAGTGTGCATAAAAAAATTATGTTACGAATTGATCGCATTTTATCATTTGATTATTATATCTGGAAAACTATAGAAACGTTTGTACGAAATTAATTATCTTAATGCAAATACATTATCACATCTCACCTGTACACCGATCCGGGTGGCCGAGATTGCTCACGCAGTAGTACCGTGGCGCTCTCGGTTCGAAGGATCGCGGGTTCGAATCCCGCCTCGGGCATGATTGTATTTGTGTTCGTCCTTTCACCCCTCATCATCAACATATACCTTCATTCAATACACAGGTACCCCTAACGTTAAATCAACGGTGAGCACTAATTTTACCGTAGTTAATGTAATCTTAAACAAACAAAACAAAAAACTTTGCGAAAACCATCTCACAAATCAGAAATTCAACAATCAAAAGCTACGTACAGCGTTACATTGAGGGAGATATATTATCACTTAAAGAACGAAAATTATCTGAAAATCAACGTGCTGTCTCATGAGACTCTCTTAGACAAAAGAAGAGCGGGAAATTCGAATTTGCAATTTTGAATATTTGCCACAATTCCGCGAAACTATTTATATTTAAAAAATGTAATGACCTCATTTTAAGATCTAATTTTAGAGAACCTACTTGAAAAAATCTAAATCATCAACATAACAGTTTTGTTATATTTTTTGCAATTTTCGAAAATGCAGAGAGTACACCATGAATGTGACTATGAATACACTATGAAATGACGTACGTCATTTTAAAACTATTAAAAAAAAAAAAAATGAATACGTTGTTAGAGAAAAAAAATTTTTAAAATTAAATTACAAAAGGATCACATGATCTTACAGAAAAACTGACATTGAAGAACAAATTTCACTAGGAAAACTAGTGGTGCTACAACATGTACTTTCTCGCAATATTGATAAAGACTATGTAATATTATAATATGACAATTTCTGTCTTACACTTCAACTACCATTTGAAAAATTCTTAAACACACGAAGCGTGAAAAATTCATTTATTTTACAAATACAACACCTTTCTGCCATTGAATTCAGTGTATTCCGTTCTACATAACTGTGCACACGATGCATATTTCAGCCTAAATAAAATTATTAGATTATATTAACCCGAAAGAAAAAGCAGCAGTCATTATCGCCTCCTCTTATCAGTGTGGCGTTACAATGGGCAACAATGAACGCTAATTTGTTTGGAATACATATTTTGCCAATTAGAATTGTTGATACCGCTAGCAAGAAAATGAAAACGGATGGAAAAATATAATAATTACATATAATAGTTTTATATTCATTGAAATTATCGGTATTTACATGCATTGCTTTTCATGTCCACATCTTAGTAAGCTAAGCGAAATCATCTATTCGTTTTCACATTTCACTCAATGGGCGCAATTAAAAATAGGTTTTAAATAATTTCTAAAAGATTAATTTTAAAACTTATAACAAAAGCTCGAAGAAGAAATAAAACAGAAATAGACCATTGTAGAATTCACGACTGTTAATAAGTTGTAGGATATGGATCACGGGATCGGTCAATTAATGAAACACATTAGTTTGCCAACGTTTCGGAATATTTAATTCCTTCATCAGGGCTACGATAAACACAATCACATGGAATAAAGACAGCTTGCCTGAAGAACATTAGAAATCACACAATATATGCCACGAATCAACATCCGTGAAGAAAAATAAATAAATATACTGTGTATATAATTTATTTAGTGGCCCGGAAATACGGAATATATATATATATATATATATATATATATATATATATATATATATATATATATATATATATATATACAGAATATAATTTATTTATTTTTCTTCACGTAGGTTGATTCATGGCATATTGATTTGGTGTGATTTCTAAGGAAGGAATTAAATATTCCGAAACGTTGGCAAACCAATGTGTTTGATTAATTGACCGATCCCGTGATCCATATTATACAACTAAAACAAAAATATTAAATAAAACACAAATTCTAACTTACATAGCATCCAACTGCCTAGCATCAGAATTCATTTTGCGTCCACGAAGCACAGTATATTGGGAGCGGGCAACTATGTTTGTCGGCAAATTACTTATAAAACGCGATGGGATCACATTGTTTGAAAATCAAGCAGCCGAGCAATTTCGTAGTGATTTGCCTCGCTCGTGTACAAACCTGATAGTGCACGCGTATGCATCGATCAAGGAATTATTATTCATTGACGAAGGACATGATGGATAAGAGCCCAAAATGTACTGCTGGTTTATCCTTGAAAGTAGATTTTATTACATCGGAGCGGTTTTTTCTTCTTCTTTTTCTGTATTCAAAATTGAAGTAGTATATGGTTTAGAGTAGGGATCACAGAATTTTGAAAACAAGCACAGAATACACTTTGCAAATAAAAGTATCCAGTTTTTTATGACAATCATTTATTTCAGCAATTGCACAACGTTCCGTAACTAGTTTTTTACATCATCAGGTGCTTAGTGAGGGAACTACTTTCCCATTGAATTACCTCTGCAGTAGTACAATCGAGGAAACTACGAAATTAAACTCACACTCACTCAGGTGATATCACATAACTAACAATTGTTAGTTATAAACTTTGGATACTTTTATTTGCCAACAAATATTGACAATCAAGAAGAAATATTGATTTACAGAATTCACTTCTTTCAATAGCACGTCATACGTCGCGGCGGCGATGGTGTAGCGGTTAGCGTATTGTACCCGATCGAAGCCGTGGATTTTTAAGGGCGGAAAAATCCTTCGTACGCCTTCCTTCGGAGGGGAAGTAAGGCCGGCTGTCCCATGTTAGTACATTTATTGCATGTAAAAGATCCTCAAGCCTAAATGACGCCTCAGAGCTAAATTCAAATCGCCTGTTTCGTCGCCCAAGTAATACCTTCTTTCTCCCATGATTGGTGAAAGGAGTGTAACGAAATTTGCGTGGTCAGACGGAAGAGCAGGCCTCATGGCCTGAGTCTCGCCACGTAAAATAAGGCAAATTCAATTCAATACACAGTTTTGTAACTGTTTCTGACGTAAAGTACGTAAATAAATAAACTGCCATCTATCTTCGTCCAAAGTACATTTTTAGACATTTTCTCAACTTTTCGGTTTCGTAATAGTAGAACCAAAATATTACTTAAAGAATACATTAGAAGAGTTACCTTGTCCTAAATTAAAATTTTCATTGAAAAATTTGTACTCATTTTTTAGAAAATGGCGATTAGGCATTACTGTAAAAGCGAAATTTAAAGGTCTTTTTCTCAGGAATATATTAAGTTTTCGATAAACTTCATTTAAAGTCATTTGAAGTACTTCCACTCACCAAATGCAATACACAACAAATGCAATAACATACAAATCGATGAAAATGTGCATATTAATGGCGTGAGATACATTTTAAAAAATAAATTTGTATAATTTTTGAAAAAAAAAGAGTACACCAAAATGAACTTTACGCTATATTAAACAGAACAATTAGCACTATCTATGAAGAAAAAATTATTAAAAAATGTCCAGCAATTTTTCAGAAAATGGAGTTTGTGTGTTTCTTAAAATGTGTAGTTTTGAGCTCATTTTACAGAAAACGGTTGTGTTACCGCGAAACTTCATTTGACATTATTAACTAATATACATATTACCGACGGTAGAGACAGATAAAAAAATTACACTTTCGTAATTTTTGAAAAAAACAATTAATAGATCAATATGGCGTTTATGTCATCGGATAAGATGCATTTGGTACTAACTCTACCCAAACTGTAGAGAAAAAATTTGGAGCCGTTTTTTAGAAAATCTTGTTTTTCTATTTTTTAAAATTGCAAATATTTCACGTTCTACTGCACGAAAACTACTAAAATTTTCAAAAAAAATGACATGACCTTTATGACACAACTACTTATGGACAACAAATTTCGTTTGAAGGGAAAATCTCTATCTATATAATTTTATAGTTGTAGGAAGACGCCGAAAAAAATCAAAATTTTTTAATTTTCGAAACTTTACAGTTAACCGTGAAATCGGACCTACGCCAGCCTCTCTCTTACAGGAAATGTAAAGAAAAAATTTTGAGCTATTTTTGAGAAAACTTTGAAAATGTCCGGAGGGCATACCCCCAAATTTTAAAAAATATTTTCAAAATTTCAAAGCTTCAATTAGAGTCAGATGGACAGGGGTTTCTTCAATTTGGAAAAGATTGTACACATGCTTTAGGAGCTAGCAGTGTTTACCGACGGACAGACAGACAAGACGGAAGGACGAACGTTTTGAAAAAAAAAACACTTTTTTCGGTATCAGATAACTCCTAAACTTCAACTAGAGCCAGATAGACATAGGTTTCTTCAATTTGAAAAAGTTCGTACGCATGGTTTAGGCGCTAGTAGTGTTCAAAGACGGACAGACAAACGGACAGGCGGACAGATAGACGGACGAACTTTTGAAAAAAAAAAAAAAAACACTTTTTCGGTATCTGGAGACCTCAAAAAGTGTATTTCCGTTGAAATCTCGAAACTGATTTTCCGCTGTATTACATAACTTTCTTTATACGACGTACACTACTTGCGTATATACGTATATATACGAGATAGTAACTAGAGGTGCTCTAGAATGGCACACACTTTCTCGTACCAAATATTCACAATTTACTTTGTGTGACCTGACATTAAGGTTCTCTACTTCTCTGACCAGCTGCCATCTATCGTCACCCAAAGTATTTTTTTTACAATTTTTCAACTTTTTGCTTTCCTAATTATTATTTGAAGAATAGTAAAGAAGATTATTATTAATTAAATATTCGTGCTACATAGAAGTATCATTGAGAAATTCGTAGCCTTTTTTTTAAATGGCGATTAAGCTTTCCTGTAAATGCGAAATTTTCTCGAAAATCTATTGAGTTTTCGAAAAAGTTAATTTGACGTCATTTGTAGCACTTCTACTCTCAAATGTAATAAATAATACAAATTGATGAAATTGCCAATAAAAACTGCGTGAGGGAATTTCAAAAAATTAATTTTCGTAATTACATTTGGTAGCACTATCCATTAGAAAAATGCGAAGAAAAAAATTTCGCGCCATTTTTGTGAAAATGGAGTTATGCGGTTCTGAAAATGCAAAATTTTGAGCACATTTTTATACAAAACTTTGTTTTCGAGACACTTTATTTGACATTATTTAACGCGAATGTACTCATAAATACAATAACGTAAAGAAATCGCCTCTAATGTAAATATTACCGACGTAAGGCAGGTAAAAAATTACATTTGTGTAACTTCTTGTATAAACAAAGAAATAGAGCAATATAGCGTTTGTGTCATCGGATTTGGTACTCACTGTTCCAAATATTCAAAGAAAATATTTGGAGCCGTTTCTGAGAAAATCTTGTTTTTGAATTTTCTTCTTCTTCTTCTTCTTCTTCTTCTTCTTCTTCTTCTTCTTCTTCGCTTTCCCCTTGGTTTTCCCAATCTCGTGGTTTGAGGCCTCTATCCTTCATGCTTCTTGGATGTATTTTTCCCATTCTAAAGCTGGTCTTCCTCTTTTTCGCCTCTCAGGTGGTTGCCATTTTAAGATCTTGTGTGGCCATCTGTTTTCTGACATTCTCTGAACATGTCCATACCACTGTAGTGCTCTATTTTCCAAGGTCGTCGTAATAGAACAAATTATATTCATCCTTCTCCATATTTCTTCATTTCGCACTCTGTCCTTGCGAGTAAGTTGTAGGCATCGTCTCATGTAGTCCATTTCCACTGTCCTTATCTTATCTCTTATTTTTGTGTTTGTGGCCACATTTCCGCTCCATATAGTACTATATTTTCTACTACACAATGGAATATCCTTCTTTGACATCTTGGCGGATATTGTTATTCCATAATATGCTGTGTAAAGCTTTGGTTGCTTTCTTTCCATAATTATTCTCGAGTTTATATCTGCAGCACATGTACCCGAGTTGTTTATTAAAGATCCAAGATATTTGAAGGTGTTACAGCTTTTAATTTTGTTACCATTCACGCCTATATCTGTTATTCCTTGTCCAATGCACATACATTCGGTTTTATTAAAATTTATTTCTAATCCCCATTTATTGTATTCTTCTATTAGCTTTCTGAGCATGTACACCATATCCTCTTCATCTTGGGCAAAGATTACCTGGTCGTCAGCAAATAGACGGGAGTGAAAGGTGTCCTCTCCGATTTTTATTCCCATGCCAGAACATTTTCTGTACCAGTTATAGAGGGCTTGTTCTAGGTATATATTGAACAAAATGGGAGATAACCCACATCCTTGTTTTAAACCCTTGTTTATCAGAAAGCTTCCCGTTAACTTATCTCCAATTTTTATTTGGGCTTCGGTGTTTTTGTAAAGTTTTTTAACCAGATTGATCCACTTTTCTTTTATATCAACCTTTCTCATTGCTTCCTATCTTTTTCTTGGGACACTATCGTATGCTTTCTGGAGGTCTATAAAGGTTACATAAATATTCATATTTCTGCTTTTATGTTTCTCTATAACTTGTCTGATACAGTGGATGTTATCTAGGCATGATCGTCCTCGTTTAAAACCACTCTGCTCTTCACTCAATACAGGTTTATCTTCTTCGATTTTTTACATAGAATACTAGAAAACAATCTTGCTGTTGACGGTATGACACTTATTCCGCTGTAATTTGCACATGAGTCCCCTTTTTTAAATATAGAAGAGATGTAGGATATGTTCCATTCTACAGGTGGATCCTCACCTAATTCTATCTTATTGAACATTTTCTTTAGGTATTTGGCAACCACATCTCCACCATATTTCAAGAGCTCCATTCTTATATTTCCAGGTCTGGGGCTTTATTGGTTTTTGCTTTGCATAGTGCCTTATTGCTTTCCTCCACATCTCTTATTTCTTCTTCTCCTTCACATTCTGGTCTGTTTTCTTGTAGGAGCATTGAGTAGTGGTGTATCCATTTTTGAGAGGGGATTCTTTGTACTATGCTTTTACACTCATTATTTCTTCTCATTTTATTTATAATTTTCCAGGCTTCCGAAGATTTATTGTATCCTACAGTTCCATCGATGTATGTACATAACCTATCCCAATGTTCATTTTTTTCCATTTTTACACCTGTTTTAACTTTTTGTCGAATCAGAACATATTTCTCTCTTGACTCTGGTGTTTTATCATTTAACCATTTCATATATGCCTTCTTCTTCTCTTGAATCATTTCTTCCAAATTCTCAGAAAACTTTTCCGTATATTTCCTTTTCTTTCTTCTTCCCAAGGGCTTCCTTAGCTGCTTCCAAAATACTCTCCTTCAAGTGTTGATACAATTCTGTGGGATTGCCATCTTTTTCCAAATTTAATTTGTTTCTCAGTCTATTTTGGTAGAGCATTTTGTCACTATACTGGTTCAAGAGGTCTGTCTTGAATATTGATTCCTTGTTCTCTATAAGCTCATTGTCTATTTTTGGAGCGGTTTTCTTTACATTCATATAACATAGCTTTCCCACTAACATGTGATGGTTGCTGGCACATTCAGGTTGTCTATAAACCCGCACATCCTTTAATAGTGTTTGTCTTATCCTCCTCATTATCATTAAATCTATAACAGATTTACGTTGTCTTGGGGGTCTTCCCATGTAAATTTATGTATGTCCTTATGTTGAAACATAGTATTTGTTACAACACATTCTTGCTCCCTACATAGATCAATAAGTCTGTTCCCATTGTCGTTTACCACATCTTCTCCAAAAGGGCCAACTACCTCCTTTTCGTGGTGTCCAACTCTACAATTCAAATCTCCAATGACAATTAGTTCAACTTGCTTGCTCACTTCTTCTATAATATCACCAAGCTCACTAAAGAAAGCATCTTTTTCTTCACATAAAGCATTGTCATTAACTCCATATACTCCAATGATAGTACATTGGTTGTGAATATTAAGTTCGACTTTGATCAGTCTTTCACTTATTTGTTCAAAATTTGTAACATGTTTTCTGTATTTATTGTTAATAAGTATCGAGACGCCAGATTTTGCATGTTGTGATTTTGATACTCCACTCCAAATGTGATAGTAGTTTCCTAGCACTTCTTCTCCGTACCCCTTCTTCTTAGTTTCTGTTAGGACCACAATATCCAATTTCAGTTTATCTATTTCTGCCACAACTTCTGTCTGTTTCGGTCTCAAACCTTGCACATTCCATGTACCGATTGAGATTGTCCTTTTCCGTAGCCAAAGTCGTCTCCGGTTGACTGTCCGTATCCGAGGCTTTTGTATTGGGGAGAATGCACCTCAGAGAGTTTTTACAAAGAATGGGTTGCAGGCCCATTGCTCCAACCCTCCTCCTTTACCGGGCTTGGGACTGGCAACGGCGGCTACTGAGCTACTCGATCCACTCAGCGCCTACCGTAGGCGGAGTGAATTTTTAAAAATTGAATATATTTCACAATCCAATGAAGGAAAACTACTAAGATTTTCCAAAAAATGTACATGATCTTTATGATACAACTATTTATGGACAACAAATGTCGTTTAAAGGAAAAATCTCTAGTTTCGCTACAAATAAAAACTATTTTTACTTTCTTGTATACATATGTATAGACGGAGTAGTATACGTAGTATAGAGAAGGTTATGTAATGCTGCGGAAAATCGATTTCGAGATTTCAACGGAAATACACTTTTTGAGCTCTCCAGATACCGAAAAAGTGTTTTTTTTTTTGTTTTTTTTCCCAAAAGTCCGTCCATCTGTCCGCCTGTCCGCTTGTCTGTCCGTCTTTGAACACTACTAGCGCCTAAACCATGCGTACGAACTTTTTCAAATTGAAGAAACCTATGTCTATCTGGCTCTAGTTGAAGCTTTGAAATTTTGAAAACATTCTTTAAAATTTGGGAGTACTTTACATGAAGCTCAAGGAACATTTTCGAAATTTTCTCAAAGCGGCTCCAAATTTTTTCTTTGAATTTCGTATAAGAATAGAGTAAAATAGATTTAAAAAGGTGGTATATGTCCGGTTTTCACCGTTAACTCTGAATTTTCGAAAATTGCAAAAGTTTGATTGATGAGTCTTCCTACAACAAAATTGCAGATATTTCTTCAAATTAAATTTGTTGTCCAGAAACAGTTCTTTCATATTGGTCATAACATTTTTTTAAAATTTAGTAGTTTTCGTGCAATAGTGCGTGCAATATTTGCAATTTTTAAAAATTACAAAAGCAAGATTTTCTCAAAGACGGGTCCAACTTTTTTCTTTAACTTTTTTGTACGGGTAGTGCCAAACAAACCATATACGATAACATAAACGACATATTGCTCTATTCTTTTGTGTTTTCAAAAATTATATTGAGATATACCATAATTTTCCTCTCTCTCTACATCTATATCTGCTAAAGATCTTAGCGTCCGGCTTGCTGGGTCAATGGGTCACGATATAATATAATCCTTATTACCTCTGTAATGGATTATAGGATCCGCCGACTATACAGCGCAGCTGGGAATCTGAAATGGAATGATTCTATTCCTAGTTCATTTCTGTTTGGATTGACTAAATGAAAATTCACTTTCTTTTCTAAAGAACAAAATTCAACAAAGTTTATTTCTACGCTTTTAGCAAACAATTTAGATAATTTACAATTTTTAGGCCTTTGTTCAAGATATCTTTCAATTTACAGTTTATACCGCGGTTAACTTATCTTTTCTTCGATGATGTCCCTCGTAAACTTCTCAGTCGAAATATCTTGCGAGCTTGCCGTAGTCCCAAGTTCCAAGGAATCTTCTTCTGCCCCTATCCAAGCTGTTCTCAAACTATCAAAATTACCAGTCCCGATTACGTCCTATGACATAGTCCCGAACTTGATTACCACTCCCGACAAAGTTCCAATTTATACTTCAATATTGCTTCCACATGAAAATATCTACGAACAGTTCAGAAGCGCGTTTCAGAGCAGAATGAAGTCTTCCTGCATGATTCATCCCTCGAAGACTTCGTATTAAACTACCTTCATTTTTTTTTCATAACATTTGACCGTCCTTCTCTCACCCAGCCAATCCATACGTTCGTTATATTTTGGTGTAGCTGACACTTTTGATCGTCAACTTCTTCGCCCAATCCAAATTTTCTACTTTCGGCATCCAAACCTCTTAATGCATTTAGAAAAAAACAAAAACTACATTGTTTATTCACGGTCGTTGCTAAGCTCTAGCTCTCGTGATATTTCGTAATACATGGTCCACCATATTGTCTACAAATAAATGTTAATTTATTTTAACGTGACATATCGGTATGTCACAATATAAATGTACATTCTTTTGTATTGTCTCTCACGTTGGCAATATTTACTTTAGAGGCGAGTTCTTTATAGTATTATATTTACTAGAACATGCGCTTTAAATAATGTCAAATTATGTTTCTCTAAAAGACAACAGTTTTTTGTAAAAATTATCTCAAAATTGTTTCTTCAAAATTTTGCAAGCGATAGTGGTAATGACACTGATTAATATGACGTACAGTTCATTTTGGTGAATTTTTTGTGTATTCAAAAATTACATAAATATGTTTTTTTAAATATATCTCAGGCCGTTAATACGCACATTTTAATGGATTTGCATACCTTATTGCATATATGAGTTTCATATTGCATATTGCATATATGAGCTTCAGTTGACCTTAAATGAAGTTTATCGGAAACTCAATAGATTCTTGTGAAAAAGAGCCTTATATGTCATATTTACAGAAACGATTAACACCATTTTCTTAAAAAACGGCTCCAAATTTTTTCAATGAAAATTGCTATTTAGTATGTGATTTTAGTCTTTTTTAATATTCTTAAATTAATATTTGGGTTCTACTACTTGGAAACCCAAAAGTTGCAAAAATTTCAAAATAAAAAATTGGGCGGCGATAGCAGCAAGCAGGGAGGAGCAAGACTGTTCAGTATTTATCCAGAAAAAGGAAATTAGAAAACTTTACTACGAGTCTGTGCCATTCTGTAGCACCCTACTTATAGTTGCAGGAAGACTCCGGAAAAATCCAAACTTTTGCAATTTTCGAAAATTTAGAGTTAATCGTGAAAATCGGACCTATGACACCTTTATAAGCGTATTTTACTCTATCGTTACAAGAAATTTAAAGAAAAAGTTTGGAGCCGTTTTTGAGAAAATTTTGAAAATGTCCGGGGGCTTCATGTAAAGTACCCCCAAAAAATGTTTTTTTAAAATCTCAAAGCTTCAACTAGAGCCAGATCGACAGGGATGTCTTGAATTTGGAAAAGACTGTACACATGATTTAAGCGCTAGCAGTGTTCACAGACGGACAGACAGACAGGCGGACGGATGGAAGTTAAGGGGGGGGGGGAATCTCGTTTTCGGTATCAGGGAATCCCAAAACGTGTATTTTCGTTGAAATCTCGAAATCGATTTTCCGCAACATTACATAACTCTCGCTATACTACATATGTTACTCCGTATACGTACTCCGTACTCTGTTATGTATACGAGAAAGTAAAAATTACATATGTGTAATTTTTGAAAAAACAAAAAAATACTCCAAAATTAACTTTACGTCATATTAAACAGTGCAATTATCACTAACCATTGGAAAAGTTTGAAGAAAAAATTTCGAGCCATTTTTTAGAAAATGGATTTTGAGTGTTTCTGTAAATGTCTAAGTTTGAGCTTATTTTAACAGAACACTGTCGTGTTTTCAAGAAAACTTTAAACGAAATTATTTCCAACACACGTACTCATAAATATAATAATGTGAAGAAATCGCCTCTAAAACATATTACCCACGTGAGAGACAAGTCAAAAAACTTTAAACGAATGCTTTCCAGCTAGGTCGAATTCAGTCGCTGTCTGAAGGAGAATTCTAGCGGCCGGCTGCTCTGATCGGTAGTTTTCCGTGGTTTCTCCGATCAACACCAGGCGAATGCCGGAGCAGTACCCTACCAAACGGGCCACGGACCGCACGCGATCTGTTCTTCCTCTTCCTTGTCCTATCCTCTCCCCTGACACACACACACACACACACACACACACACACACACACACTTACACTAACATGCACTACACTACCACATATTCCGGGAGACCGGTCGGGAGCTTAGAGCTTGTCCCGGCTGGGGCGGTTCCCCTGGTGGGAGAGTCCTGCTTAGGGGGAAACCCCACTAGCCGACGGTAGGTCGGCGCCGGATCTCGTCATGCAGCGGGGGAAGATCACCGCCATCTCCCGAGAAAAAAACATGCAATACACTAACGGGACTAATGACCGAAGCAGTTGACGCGCTCGGACACACGAAAATATCAATCAAAAAATTTACACTTTTGTATTTTTTTAGAAAACAAAAGAATTGGGCTTTATTGTGTTTATGTCGTCGCATAGGTTACATTTGGCATTACCGCTACCTAAAATTGAAAGAAAAAATTTGGAGCCATTTTTTGGTAAAATATTGTTTCTCGTAATTTTAAAAAATACAAATATTGCACGAAAAGTACTAAAATGTTCAAGAAATCGACATGACCTTATTGAAATAATTATTTATAAACAGCAAATTCCATTTAAAAGCAAAATATATGTATATCTTCAATTTTACAGTTGTAGGAAGACGCGTAAAAAAATCTTGTGCAATTTTCGAAAATTCAGAGGTATCCCTGAAAATCGGACTTATGCCACCTTCATAAGTGTATTTTGCTCTATTCTTACACGAAATTTAAAGAACAAATTTGGAGCCGTTTTTGAGACAATCTTGAATATGTCTGGGGACTTCATATAAAGTACCCCAAAACTTTAAAGAATGTTTTTCAAATTTCAAAGCTTCAACTAGAGTCGGATGGACAGGAGTTTCTTCAGTTTTGAAAAAATCCTACGTATGGTTTATGCGCTAGTAGTTTTTACTGACGGATAGACAGCAGACGGACGGATGTTTTGAAAAAACAAAAAAAAAAAAACAAAAAAAAAACAAAAAAACTGTCTCGGTATCTAGGGCCTCAAAACGTGTATTTCCATTAAAATCTCGAAACAAATTTTCCGCAGCATTACTACTCTATAGTATGTATAGTGTGACATACCGATATGTCACGTTAAAATAAACTAACATTTATTTGTAGACAATATGGTGGAACATGCATTACGAAATATCACGAGAGCTAGAGCTTAGCAACGACCGTGAATAAACAATGTAGTTTTTGTTTTTCTAAATGCATTAAGAGTTTTCTGGATGCCGAAAGTAGAAAATTTGGGATTGGGCGAAGAAGTTCAAAAGACGATCAAAAGGTCAGCTACACCAAAATATAACGAACGTATGGATTGGCTGGGTGAGAGAAGGACGGTCAAATGTTATGAAAAAAATGAAGGTAGTTTTAATACGAAGTCTTCGAGGGAGGAATCATGCAGAAAGATTTCATTCTGCTCGGAAACGCGCTTCTGAACTGATCGTAGATATTTTCATGTGGAAGCAATATTGAAGTATAAATTGGAACTTTGTCGGGAGTGGTAATCGAGTTCGGGACTATGTCATAGGACGTAATCGGGACTGATAATTTTGATAGTTTGAGACCAGCTTGGATAGGGCAGAAGAGGATTTCGTGGAACTTTGGACTACGGCAAGCTCGCAAGATATTTCGACTGAGAAGTCTACGAGGGACATCAACGAAGAAAAGATAAGTTAACCGCGGTATAAATTGTAAATTGAAAGAGATCTTGATCAAAGGCCTAAAAATTGTAAAGTCACTCAATTGTTTGCTAAAAGCGTAGAAATAAACTTTGTTGAATTTTGTTCTTTAGAAAAGAAAGTGATTTTTCATTTAGTCAATCCAAACAGAAATGAACTAGGAATAGAATCATTCTATTTCAGATTCCCAGCTGCGCTGTATAGTCGGCGGATCCTATAATCCATTATAGAGGTAATAAGGATTATAATATATCGTGACCCATTGACCCAGCAAGCCGGACGCTAAGATCTTTAGCAGATATAAATGTAGAGAGAGGAAAATTTTGGTATATCTCAATAGAGTAGTAACTTTCTCTATAGTATGTATATTACTCCCTATCTACGTATGTATACGAGAAAGCAAAAACGATTTCCTTTTCGACCAGACAGGTAACGCTGACAATTTCTTCTATACTCAATTATTCTTACGCGGAGGTATACTAATAGTTCTTAAATACTGGTCATTTTTAGAACTTTCCCTTGTGTCAAAGGATTAAAAATAATAACCGTCTTGTTTCGGCACAAACATCTGCAGGATCTCTCCCAAACTACTTCACAGCCTCAACAATATTCAATATAGTTTTGAGAAAACACCAAACAAATGGAACTTTTCAATTTTCAAAAATGCAGAAAGAATGTTTGGGACCTTCGCCATTTGCTAAACGTCTTTTGCTCCATGCGAAGTAAAAATTTAAACAAAAAGTTTGAAGCCATTGCCATGAAAAAAATGTTTATTTTTTTCTCTAAATATTTCAAATTTGGAGACCCTCGAAGTCGGCCAGATCGATGAAATAATATCAGTTTGGGAGAAAATTGTTGTACGATTTTGGCTCTCACTTTGCGCACAAGACAGACGAACGGAGGGACGGACGGACTGGCAGGCGTTTTGCGACGTTTTCGGTATCGATGAGCCACAAAGTATGGAATTTGAGTACATAACATGTTAGAGAATGTAATTATCGTGTTAAAGAGGACGTAATGTACTGCGAAATGGAACAAGATTTATTAATTTTTCAGTATCAGGCCCCCAAAATAAGGAATTTCTGTTGAAAAATCACAGTTTTTGCGGAAGTTTACAATAATTGCTCTATACTACGTACGTAGCTTGAGAGAAAATAAAAAGATCCCACGATATTTGTTTGGAAAATAGACAGTACCATTTCCATAGCCTTTGTACATTGAATTATTAGATGTGTCCTTCAGTTTGTATCTCCCTGAAACAATTAAGTATTTCCTTTGTGTTTACAATTGACATTTCCACACAAATCCACGAATCTTCATAATTCCAAGGACTGAGAGAATATTACGAGGTAAGACGTCTGTAACTTTATTTTCGTTCCGCAGGCTCTTAAGAGTCCCTCGAGAAATTAAGAAGTTATTTACTTTGATCTTGCAGTTCTTTCTGTCCGGAGCACATCACGATTTATTTTACTCCCTCTCCTTACTACAAACACGTAGTAAAGAGAAAGTATTGTAATACTGCGGCGGAAATCACATATTTTCGACAGAAAAGCTCGCATTTTCGGGCCCTGATAACGAAAAAGTGGATAAATCTTTTTCCTATATCTAGTAATTTCTAGTATATTACCCTCTTTTTCACGTCGTGTATTCAGAATCTATGTTTCGTGTGTCCTTGATATTAATAAAATCGATTGACGGCAAAACATCTGTCCACTTGCCTGTCTGTCTATTGTATTTCCGTCTGCGGTCAACTCTAGTGCCAAAATCGACCACACAATATTCTTCAAAACTGATAATCTTGGATCAATCTAAATGAACTCGAGGCTCTGTGAGTTTAGTAAGGATATTGGTTTAGTGGTGAGTTGTAGTTGACATTTACATAATTGAAATGATTGAAGGCGTTGTCATTGTCAATAATATTATTTATTTCAATAAGAGCAGCTTTCGATGGCTTAGTTTTCATTAGTTTTCCGATACAAGAAAAATATAAAATTAGAATTAACATAGTTACATAATTTAAAAAACATCTTAAGAAATGAAAGGAGAAGAATTAAAGAAAAGAAAGAATGAAAGAAAGAAGGGGGCGGAGAGTTAGATCTTTATGATATAATATAATTTACATAATTTAAAAACATCTTAAGAAATGAAAGGAGAAGAATTAAAGAAAAGAAAGAAAGAAAGAAAGAAAGAAGGGGACGGAGAGTTGGATCTTTTTGTATTATAGTCGTTTTTTTTAAATTTAAGCAAGAAAATGAATGAAATATACATATGCAATTTTGGGAGAGAAAATACAAAAAGTAAGTTGAGCCGTTTCTTACCTGCTGTCTGGGAGTCACAAAAACGACTACGCGGCTTTGGGCGGGCCTAGCAGCTAAAGTACGGGCTGTGTGGTGGAGGAGGAGAGTTAATGGCCTGGGTGCGGTGTGCTGTGTTGTGTCACCCCCGAAGAGTGTGGTGTGAGGGAGGTGTCAAAAAAGTAATTTTAGCAGAGGGAGGGGTTGTAGTTTATGTTTACATTCAGTAGGTTACTATTGAGATGAATGTGAAGGTTTTCCAACATTAATCTGGTATGATATTGATTTTCTATTTCCAGTATGTGAATGTCTGTGTGTGGATTGAATGTGTTGCCTGTCTGAAGTAAATTATTGGCAAAGTGAGATTTGCAGGTGTTGTGTTTCCAAGCGTGTATTCTTGTATTGAAAGTTCTGCCTGTTTGACCAATATATTTTGCTTCGCAATCGTGGCAATGTAGTGCGTAGACACCGCTTTTTTCTACAAGATCTGTGTGTGTTTAGGAGATAAGATTTTTCTGAGAGAATTTTGTGTTTTGAATGAAACTTTGATACCGGCTTTGCGTATATTGTGTGTGACTTTTTCTGAAAGTTTTCCAAAATATGGTAAGCGAGTGTACTTGTCTGATGTTAGTGTTACATTCATTATTGATATTGATTACATGTTTGATAAGGATATTTTGATTTTGGGGAATTTTACATGAAACCTCCACATTTTCTATTATTTTTTTCAAAAATGACTACAGAATGTTTTATTAAATTTTGTTCTCGGATCGCTTAGAGAATGCTTAAAAAATGGCGTAGATTTCTTCGTCAAAAAACATTGTGTTCGAAAATTGCAAACATTTTTTCGGTTGCGTCCTGCAATTACAAAACTGAAAATAAAAAGAAGTTTACCTTAATAAAATCTGTTGTTCAAAAGCAGGTCTTGAAATAAGGTCATGTCCTGCATTTTTTTTCGAAAATATAAACTTGTAAAGGTGGCTCAGGGCATCAACCGCAGTGCCTCTGTCGGGGAGGTCCTGGGGTTTGAGTCCCGAAGTAATCTTTTTGGTGTTTTCTCTTTTTCCGTATAGTCAATATGAAATACTTCTCTAACATTTCTACAGCCACATATCTAATTTTCGGCGTGCTTCCTGGCTGCGACATTTTAAGATATGTCCCAACTTTATAATCATACCGATTTTCCATGTCACCGTGCCCCAGTTTTTCAACCATATTGATTCTTGTGTCTTTGATGCTTTCTGAACAAATCCATCCAATTGTAGATCTTTGTATTATTAACGTTTTTTAAAACATCTTTGTAATTTGTTGAGTAATAACTCTAAGAGAAGGACACGTTTCGGTTTACCACGCATATCTACCAGTTGTAATAGGACACTGAAATTCTGTTAGCATTAAGAGGATTGGACATCTTATTAGCATAGACTGATCAAAGATGATGGTAGCCGGAAAAATATGCTGGTAACATACTCAAAAGAACATTTTCCTTATCTTTGAAAACTACTGGAAGATTATGCATATCTTTTTGCAATACGAAAACATACAATAACTACTTCGCTGGGCCACCGCCATCACAAGAATTAGGTTCGAATTTATTAAAAATTGTAAAAACAGAGAGGGGAAAGAGGAGAAACTAGCTATTTAAAAAGGAGGCGATGTAGAGGCAGCAAACTCCTCGTGGAAACCGACGTGGAGGCCTTCTAGCCTCACATCCACCCTCCGCCCCCGCCACTGTCGTCAAAATCAATCAAATTTCCGGTGAGCGGTGGGCGTTGGAAGGCGGCGGCATTAGAGCGGCCGTGCTCCGCGCTCGGGCAACTCGATTACTGGGGTCGCGCCGCGAATACTAGCGCCGGGGCCCGATGGAGCCACAGCTCTGACCCGGGAAGGGCTGCCAACTACGGCGCTCAAATCACTATCCACAAAAATCAACAATAAAAATAAAATCTATGTCCTGCAACATTACATATTTTCTCTCAATATTAGTAACGGTTTTGCAATAGTGTATATGTCACATTTTCTGTCTAATTCCACTTTGGCTAGCATTTGAAAAAGAAAATGTTTCAATGAACTCCATAACAAACATTTAAATGAAAATAGCTTGAGCGTATTCAAGCCTTCAGTGAATTCAGTCGCATATACGCATCAACGACATCGAATGAGTATTTAACCGTAAATAAAATCCGAAGGGTATAATACGAACCAGAGGAGGCGTTCGTCGATAATAACTGCTGTCACTTCTATGACTACTATTGGTTATACCAAAGCAACCATGGATAACTCGTTTGGTGCATACATTGTACTATACATGAAACCAAATGCAAACGGTTCGAAAATATTTATTAATACTAAAATACCGTTACATTCTTCAAAAGTACTCATTTTAAAACAAATTACACGTTATACTATTTGTCTTCACATGCAATGCTAAATGCTAGATTCGTTTTCATACTTTAGAAATTTCTCTCAAAACCTCTTCATATATTTTGAAAAAAATTCTGCAGATTTATATTTCGAAAAAAAAAAAACTCCTGCAGATAGTTACTGTAGACGTAGAGAAGAATGTTGCTGGTAGATCAATTCTAAAACTAAATAAGTTAGACTACTGTAGTGTTAGAGTCTTTGTTCGAACAAAAACTAAGTTTCCCATTCATTGTAAGAATTGCCAACGCTTTGGGCATACGCAAGCTGTTTTAACAATCCTCGTTGCGTGAACTGCCTTAATGACCATCATTACTCTAAATGTACACTCCCTAAGTTGGGGGTAAAACTTTCTTGCGCTAATTGCAAGGAAAATCACACGGCAAATTATCGTGGCTGCTCTGTCTGTAAGGGTGATTAAAACAAAAAACTTCATAAACCTGGTTCGAGACATTACGCAGTACAGAGCAAGGCATTGAATAGTGCGAAAAGTGTAGATCAAGGGATAAGATATGAAAGCAGGCAAACCAGATACCGCCAACCTCCAGTTTTGAACAATGTTCTATTCCCTCCCCCACCCGATAGACCAGGCCCTTTGTCAAGACCTTTAAATAATTCTCAAGATAACGTAGTACACAAATCAAGGCAGGTATAATATGAACAGGTTAATCAAATTAATCGCTAGTACTGTGATTACTCAAGTAATGAATTTTCTGTTACCACAAAAACCCAAAATATGATTCAGATTGCGTTTCGATAAATGAAGTGTAAACAATTCAATGACTTAAAATTATTAAACTGGAACGCAAATGGTTTAAGCAAACAAGAGAATATATTTTATGTTCTTTCACGAAATACAAATAGCTTGCATTACGGAAACGCATTTCCATCCAACTGACAAATTCAAGACACCCGGTTTTAACATACATGGAAATGATATGCCTCGTAAAGCTGCGGATGGAGACCGGACAATAATTCGTAAAGAAATTAGTCACTCTCAAATCCAATGCCCCTCTTCAGACAGCCTGGCGACTGTAGCAATAAATCTAAAAACAGCATATTGAGAATAATAATAATAATAATAATAATAATAGTAATAATAATAATAATAATAATAATAATAATAATAACAACAACAACAACAACAACAACAACCGCCTACAAAACACCTTATAAGAAATTCCCAGAAAGGAGAGGTTTTTGCTGTTCACTTCTTAAATACCTTTAAACCCAATCCAATCGTAACCCATTCGTTTAATGAGAAAATTTTAAACAGCGTGAAGCAACCTATTTACTCCGCGGATGTATGAACAAAATTCATATCCCCCTCAGAACTTAAACGCACAATAAATAGACTCAAAAACAGAAAAGCGGCTGAACACGACCAAATAACTAGTCAAATAAACAAACCTAATAAATATCCACAAACTGGTAATTACAGCCTGCTTATTACTTTCATTAGCTAAAATGTTTGATAGACTAATTTTAGTTCGTTTAAATGAATTCTTATACGATACAAAGGCCGTGCCTGATGCCCAGTTCGGCTTTAGAGCAAATCACTGGACTAAACACCAACTTTTAAGAGTTACGGATATGATTGCCAAAGGTTTTTATGAAAAAAAAATACACTGCAACTCTATTTTTAACTAAGGTGTTCGATGATGTCTGGCACACAGGACTGAAATACAAAATCCGACATGTAGACATTCCCAAATATCTTCAAGAGATATAATTGAAAGTTTGTGGGTAAATATGTCATTCAAAATTAAATACACAACACCATATCAGATAAATACAGAATCTCAGCTGGAGTTCCATAAGGTTCTTCAGTGCCACCGACTGCATTCAAAATTTACCGTGCCAATTTTCCGGAACTAATTGATACCGTAGTCTTTTTCGCAGATGACACTGCTATCCTTGCACAACATGAAGAACTGATTTATTGTCCTGGAATACCTACAACATGATTTAAATACCTTAATTAAATGGACTGATAAATGGAGAATCCAGATGAACCCTAACAAAACACAAGCAAAAATTTTCTCGCTGAAAAGATTTATAACCTCTCCAATTTTAACAATCCGTAACAATCCAGTTCTCTGGCTAAACAATAACCAACCTGTCAAATTAGATAGGAGATTAAAATGGAAGGAACTCATAGTTGATATTGCAAACAAAACTTATGCAAAAATTGTCAAACTTTATCCATTAGTAAATAAAAACTCTGCTTTGAGAATATAAAATGGAGTAACAATTTATAAATCTATAATTCGCCCGTCACTCACCTATTCATGCTCACTATAGGGAGTCGCTGCAAATATATTAATAAATTAAAAATCATCGAAAACAAGTTCCTAAGACTGGTTACCAAAGCTCCCTGGTTTATTGCTAACGCACAAGCCTAAAGGGAAGTTAACATTTGTCGCATTAAAGTTTCCCTCACAAAAATTGGCCGGCAAAATTCTATCTTCCCAACTTGGACACCCCGCGGTCACGGGGAGGGCAGGGGGAGGGAAGCGTTGACCAATCGCTAGAAGGTAGAACCACAGTTGCCTGCGATTGGTGCAACATCCCAAGGAGTAGAAAGGACGCTACCTCAGGGAGAGGGGGCTAGTTCGTTTACGTACGAGGCGGAAATATAGTCATATTCCCCTGCCCAAGGAGGGTTTATGCCTGCGCGTACCACGACAAAAAAATATTTCTGAGCGGGGTTTTCCGTCCAGAATTATTGTCCATAGACCAGTAAATATTTATCATTTTGGCCACAATTAATCTAACTTTTAGTAACCGATTTGTAACTCCTGTCAAGCTGCTATTTTGAGATGTTCATTTCAGGCACAATTTGCGCACCCTTCCCGGCCGTTTTAATGCATATTTCGAATTTGTTTATAAAATTATAAATTGTTGCAAAATTCGCTGTTTTCGGTTCTGGGGGGCCCCCTTTATTTGCAAAATTTGGAAATTGTTTAAATTTGTTGCAATTTCTATTGCCTCGTCTAAATGGCGTTTAAACGCTATACAAAATTCCGGAATCCGATCGGTGCTATGGTATTTCGTTCTCGAAATGTGTAATTGTTTATAAGAAATTAACATCTTACATAGACCTCATTTGTTTGCGCTTAATTCATTCGCTCGATGCAAGCATACTGAAAAAAACAGTTCTCCAATGACGCGATTTTGCCTGCGCATACACTTAAAATTCACTTGCTTGTAAACAAATTCTGTGGCCAATTTAATTATGCTAAATTCGTATTTTTACTGCGAGTATGAGCTTAAATTTTATTTTGTTTTTATATTCTCTTTTAAGTCCTGCAATTTGCAAGTCGATATATTTATCAAATAAGAAGGAAATTTATCATAAACAAATATTTTTCAAGGTGCATTACGCCCAAACGATTGTTTCTGCTTTTCAAGCAAAGGGATGTTGAGCAACGGAATACCTGTATTATTAATTTTTTTAAAGTCTCCTATTAAAACCGAGAGTCAGAAACTATTTGTTCCTCTTGTTTAACCATTACCATTAAAAAATAGGGAAACATTCTATTAGCTGTGTGCTATAAACTGCATTGGATTAAGTTTTTCAAATACAGAAATATTCAATTTTGTTTTTGAAAGATCACATGAGTAGAATCACACATCACAAAATACTACTTCATTTACACAAGTATAGAAATTTCTAAATGAAGTATATAACATTATGTTAATATTTTCAATTAATTTATCATTCAATAATTCACGGTCATCTTTCTAAAACTGTTAATTTGACGTTTAACTATAACTAGTTGACCCGGCGAACTTTGTACCGCCTAACAAGCAATTCTTTAATTTTTTAGTTTGTTTAATACTTATTCTGATAATCGAGACCCTTGTAAGACAGCTTGTAAGACAAAAAAAAGGAAGTTAATAAGTTAACAATTACATTATGTAAAAAATACAAATTATAGAACACCTAAAATTATTTTAATACTCAATAAAAAATCACAATAAAAATTACAATTTCACATTTCTTATACTACTTATTATATATTTCTTACATACTATACTATACATTTCTTACACCTACTTATTATATTTCATTTTATTTTTACTTATTCTAAATTAATTTTTTTTATTGTAGTACTTTATGGTACACGATATTTTTGTTTGATTACCTGGCGCATAAACAAATAGAACAGATGGTTTTCCAACACGGGAACAGGCAACATACAATTGACCATGCGAGAAACATGGGTTTTCTAGATTAATACCACAACACTTAATGACTGCCCCTGGGATTTGTTTATAGTCATAGCGAAAGCAAACCGTACTGGAAACTGCAGTCGTTTAAACTCTAATGGTACGTCAGTCAGAATCATTGGGATGCGGGGTATTAAAACGTCTTCTCCTTTATACTTTCCTTTCAATATGATTGCTTCTATTACGTTATTCAGTAATTTTTTATCACTAATTGTGTGCCGTTACAAAGTCGCGATTGGATAATATTTCGCAACATTATAACTTCAGATCCAATCTTTAATTGAAGATTGTGAGGCGGCAATTGTCACAAATCTAGTGAGTTTAAAAATTCCAGTGGATAGTTCACGACATCATCTTCATTAGTTGCCGTATCAACTGATTTATATGTCCTCATTTCGCCAGGAATGTAATCTTGAATTTTGAAATGTAAACCATTTCCATCAGTGTTTTGGCAGCCAGTATAGATCGTTCGCTCAACCAATCATGGAATAAGTAATTTTGAGCAACATTTGGAAACACTTTTTGAATGAGTTCAGCTTTTGATTGAGATAACTGACAAAAACCCTCAGGAAAGGTGATGCAGCCAGTCAGCACGTCTACAGGAAATTTGCCATTACCAATATCAATGAGTTGTTTAGAGAATATGTCTCCAGATTGATCATTTTGCAACATAACATGCATATTCTTGCTTACATGTAATACCTTGACATGTTTCCTCAAATTGGAGGACTTTAAATACGCATTCAGTTCATCAGCTTGCGTTGAACGCGGAACCACTGGCAATGTTTGCCGAAAATCTCCTGCTAATAAAATGATTGCACCACCAAATTGGTTTTGGTTGTTCTGTAGATCTTTTAAGGTTCTATCTAAAGCCTCTAAAGATATTTTATGCGTCATCGTGCATTCATCCCACACTATTAGTTTACATTGCCGCAAAACCTTTGCCATTGCAGAATTCTTGGAAATGTTGCAGGTTGGAGTTTCGTTTTTTCGCATATTCAATGGCAATTTTAGAGCTGAATGGGCTGTTCGACCACCTTCAAGCAAAGTTGCTGCAATGCCTGACGAAGCAAGAGCAATTTTATTTTTTGAGCGAATTGTTGCCAATATTAAAGTAATCTAAATAGTTTTTCCTGTACTACCAGGAGCGTCCAAGAAGTATATCCCTCCAGTTCCATTATTTCTTTCTTTCATAAGAGTATCAAATACATACTTTTGTTCTTCGTTCAACAGTGGAAGATTTATTTGAAACGATTCTTTCGAAGTATTGAGATCATACAATTTTTCACGTTGTAACTCTTGTTCAAAAGCATCGTGCATTGGGCGATTGGGCGTGACCATCCCCAATTGACATAATAGCTTGTTTGACATCATCAAGCACATATCCTCAATGGAAATCAATGCCTCATTGTAAATTTCTTCTCTTATTTGTAAATTCGGATTCCCTGTTCTATTGCGTATTTTAAACAAAATATCGTCACATATATTATCTTTGTATTTTACCCACAAATTAATTGGCTTTGATGGGAAGCATGTAGATATGATAATGGAAAACAATGTTCGTATTTGACGAGCTTGTGATGAAATTACAGCATCATTGAGAGATTCATCCCAATGTGCATTGTTGTTTAACAGTTGCAAACGATGACAGGCTTCTCTGTAAGATCCACACAATTCACCTTCAACTGTTCGTAAATGTTGGAATGATGTTGGACCACGTACATTGACTAAAAGCAGCCGTAAATAAAAACATTCATCGTTGCTTGGATGAACGGAATAAATTCGACCTATTGCATCGGTTGACCTGGGTATTCTGGAACTGGTTTTCCTTGTTTCCTTCGCATAAATTTCTTTGATGATTGATTCCAAGTATAATATTTTGCCATTTCAGAATACAGCAGTGTTTGTGCGAAATGATCATTTTGGCACGTCTCGAAAAAACTGGTTAAGGTAGTAGATGGCGGCTGGTGAGCTGTCTGTATGGCATTCTGAGATGTAAAATACACTGTCCATTCTCTAACTGCACGGCTACGTGAACAACTGTGGGGTGTCTTTTATGAATTGGAAAAGAAAAAAATCGCCAAAATGCTTCATTACTGCTGACATAACGGCCCATTTGGTATTGGATTACTTCATCATTTAAATTATCTGCGCCAAATCCAATCACAGCCATACCACTTCCTTTGATTACGTATTTACATATGTACTTGATAGATTTTACTGAATGGCAAGATTCAACATTGATGTGTGCTTTGAAAGTTTTTGATAAGACCGGTGAATATGGAACAATCCAACGATTACCTATTTCAATATCTTGTTTTTATTCAAAATAATAAAAAGCTATTTATATAATCATAATCTTTTGCAACTTCTCGTCGCATCATCTCAGGGATTCTTCAAGGATCGACTCTCTCTCCTTTACTTTTTAATATATATATATATATATATATATATATATATATATATATATAATGACCTAATGGTCATACCACCAGTCAGTAGTAAAAACGATGCCTATTTGAATCGGGCGCGCAGAAGGACAGGAGAGTCACGAACGAGTCCGGGGAACGAGTCGCGCGGGCGAGAGTGAAATATAAAGGAAAACAATGGGGAGAAGTGTTATTATGAAGTGAACGATAATTGAAGATGGCGCGCACGGGTAATGTGATGTGGATGAATAATGGACGTGTAATCGGCTAACATCGGAAAATCTAAATGGGGAGAAGTGTTGATTATGAAGTGAACGATAATTAGAGACAGTGAATAGTAAAATTAAACGAAGGAACTGTAACATAAACGCTGACGAGTGATAAACAATCGAGTGCAAACGAAAACACGTGGCGAGTGAGTGCGTGTGGGCCATCAGCCACGGACAGAGCGATAAACGGACGATGTTAATAAAACGCGTTATCGTAAGAGCTAACTCGCACGAGAACGTCGAAGGCGTGTGATCGGACAACGAAACACCGGAATCGGAGTGACGACCCCGAAAACCAGCTAGTGGCGACGCGAGAGGGGGGGCCCAACGCCACGTCGTGGCGTGAAGGCCTTGAACAACCGCAGCTGTGTTCCTGCACCAAGAGGGCGGGAAATCCAGGCTGAGTAGACGAACATTTAATAATCATGTAACTTCAGTGAAGTCAGCACAGCCACATTGGCCAGGAAATGTATTAATGGGGTAGGGCGTAGTAATGAATCGGTATTAGGTAGGGGAATAAGCAAATGCGATACACATACAATATTTATAACGGTTGCAATCATGATTACAAAGCTGATTAGCAACAGATTCATGTAGTCATTGGTCGGAGTAATCCAGTAATAGGATCAAAATTAGATATTAAGTTCTAGTGATGCAATATCATGTAAGACTGCAGATCATGCAGGTGATTGTAACAGGGTCTCTTTAGATTATGCTTTCTTGATGAATAAATATTCAATTATAGAAAATGGCAAACTAGTGATTAATGAAGGATATGATGAAAGAGAATGTATGGAAAACCATAGCCAACATCCTCCTCATAAAGGCGCTCCCCCCTAAAGGAATCCCTTGTCCCTTCATTAATTTCAGAAACGGCAGTTATTGCCATCAAAATTTAATGTGTGATCAATGCCTCAGTTGATGGTGGATTCCCAAATGGGAAGATTGAGGTAAGTACAGTCACAATATATATATATATATATATATATATATATATATATATATATATATATATATATATATAATATATATGTAGGTGTGTGGTGTGTGGTGGCAGTGTGCGTGCGTGCGTGCGTGTGTGTGTGTGTGCGTGTGTGTGTGTGTGTGTGTGTGTGTGTGACCTGCAGCTTACTGCGTCCAGCCATATCGTGGCTAGTGGAGGCTATCATCTGGGAACTGAAACACCACTCGAGAGCAATGCCGGTAATGGCATACCCGAGGTTAGTAACCATGACTCAGACAGCGGCCTCGCCCTAGGCCAAAATGTCCAAGTGCCCCCCGGTAACGGTAGCAGCAATGTAAACCTTACAAACAACAGTGGAAAAAGAAGTTTTAACCATACCAGTGATGAATCATTAGCGAACAAAAAATCATCAAATACCACAGACTATGTATACTCAGTGGCGACTGGAAACAGATACGCATCATTAGAGAAACTAAATAATGAACCAAGGTTCACCTACATTAACGACACTTCGAATCAAGAAAACGAAAATGTCAAAATTCCTCCTATTTATGTTAACGATATAGGAATTTCTGAATTCAATAAAGGGAAATAAAATCTAATATAACTAACCAGTTCACCTCAGATATTAAAAACAACCGAATCAAAATAATGTTCAGAACCATTGCCGATTTCAGAAAGGCTATCAAATATTTAATCAATGCCACTAGGAGATTTCACACGTATAAGGAGCCCGCAAACAAGTTTTCTTTAGTGTTTAAAAACATCAATAACCCAAGAAGAAATATACAAAGACTTGAAGGAAAAGTGTTCATCATTAATTAGTGTCACACGACTATATAAAAACAACTTTCCCATACCTGTTGTAGCCGCGGAATTAGACGGTCGATACAGTATTGAATCAGTGCTTCAAATTAAACAAACTTGTAATTTGAGTGTTTGAATGTTAAACGACGAAAAGACAAAGGCCCTGTTCAATGTCTGCGCTGCTTGGACTTTGGGCACACTAAAAATAACTGCAACCACACAATCGCGTGTATTTACTGTGCTGAAAACCACTACTCAGTAAATTGTCCCCAGCGGGAACAAGTACTGATATGTAAGAACAACAAGGGCCCCCACCGCGGAGATACACAAACTGAGGAATGTCCTTACTACAAGAAACTTATAGAATCCCCCCAACAAATGCACATGCAAGGAATCCCAAAACTAAATCCAACAATGGCAGGCCTCCCGCACCCCGATTCTCTACCAACAACTTCCCAACTCTCCAATCAAACAATCAAATTCCAAACTTCACTTATATGAATAATCCGCCTAGAACAAATTCAAATACCCATTTCAATCAAAACCCCGGGCAATCAACTCATCGTATTCCTAATCAAACTCATTTGTGTACTCACTAATTAATTCCATCACAGCCTATATAATCAATATAATAAATTTTTAATAATAACAATAGCAGTACAACAAATCTACTACACTGGAATGCAAATGGCATAACCAATAAAAAAACGACTTAACTATTTCCTAAAAGCTAAAAAAAAATCAAAATAGCCTGCATAACAGAATCCCATCTGAAAATCAATAAAGTTTTCAACATACCAGGTTACAATATAATCAAAACCAACATGACTAAAAAGGGTGAACCTCCCTAATACGCCTGGCTTAGTATCAATTAAATTTCCTTTAAACAATAGACTTCTAACAGTGATATCAGCATACAAATCACCACATATAAAAATAGAAGACACAAATATAGAATCATTATTTAATCTGAACATCCCCACCCTACTCATTGGAGATCTAAACGCAAAAAACATAGGTTAGGGCTGTAGAATTACAAATAATGCCGGCCGACACTTATTAAAACTAATAACTGACCTAAATTTAAGAACCTTAATCCCACCAGAACCAACATATTATCCAAACGACACGAACAAACATCCAGACATTTTGAATATCGCAATTACGAACACACAAACACATACTACTCAACACCTCTATTTGAACTGGATTCCGACCATTTGCCAATCATCATCTCTACACACACCCCGCCCCCACCTACCCACATATTAAACACGAACAACATAAACTGGAAGGAATTCAGGAAACTAATAACAAATAAAACCCCCAATTTTAAAAATCCCCATTGGAAAAGAAAGGGAAATTTCATACTACACGATATAATTACCAACACTATTAAACATTTACAAGCCAATAGACCCCTCATCACCCACAAAACGCTTAACAAATTACTGCCAGAAAAAATACTAACAATAATCAACACTAGGAACAGAACCAGAAGATTATGGACCAAACTCAGAAACCCACACTTAAAGAAAGAATTGAGCCTTTTAAATAAAAAAAAGTTTCAAAAAAAAAAAATTTAATCCTAAAAAAGAAAAATAGCATCCCATCTTCAATACGTCAATACGGGGAATACGTCAATGGGGATAAGTACAATACGTCAATACGTATCAATTCAATTGTACAATTCACAGTGTTGTACAATGTTGTACAACATTGTACACAGTGTTGAACAATTGTACAATTCACAATTCACAATTCAATTGTACAAATACAGTGTACAATTCAAAACGTATCAATACGTTTCAATACGTCAATACGCCATACGTCAATGGGGAAAAGTTTTGCCCCATTTGACAAAGCCGAAGCATTGGCCAATCATTTTGAAACAACACACCAAGTCATTCCGATCATGCGATGATATTACAGTTTCAGCCCCGAACTATGATGTACCACAGAAGATAAAATTCATATCCCCAAATGAAGTGAAAAACAATTAAAAAAACTTCCACAAAAAAAGCCTCTGGTCGCGATAAAATCACCAATAAGATCCTAAAAACCTCCCATCCTCAACTATAGCCTATGTAAACAACATATATAACTCAATAATAAGAACTGGATATTGCCCTATAGTATGGAAAAATTCAATCATAATACATATTCCAAAACCATATAAAAATCGTAGCAGTGTAGAAAACTACAGACCGATAAGTTTACTAACCACACTTTCAAAATTTCTCGAGAAACTAATTCTAAAAAGGTTAAATAGCTACCTACAAACAACCCAAATTATTTCATTACACCAGTTTGGCTTTATAAGTCATGTATCAACTGCACACCAACTACTGAGACTTTCAGAAAATATCCACACAGCGTTTCAAAACAAACATCACACAATAGTTTCATTTCTTGACACAGGCGTTTGATCGAGTATGGCACGAAGGACTATTATACAAACTCCAAACAATGGGAACACCAAACTAACTTCATCAAAAGTTTTCTAACTGATAGACTCTTTACAGTTTCCGTAGAAAATCACATCTCCAACCCCCTAAAAATAACAGCAGGACTTCCACAAGGTTCACCACTCTAACCCACACTATTCCACATATACACAGCTGACATACCCACTACAATACACACCCAATTAGCACAAATCGCCGACGATACCACAATCTACAAATCCAGCCACTCACTTAAGACCATTACCGACAGGATACAAAATCACCTAAATTAAATAGACCAGTGGTCAACATTGTAGAAAATCAAACTCAACCCAACTAAATCAACTGCCAAAATATTCTCACTAAGACAATTTTCCCATCCACCACCATTACACATTAATAAACACAAAATTCCATGGACACCACAAAACCAATCAGTAAAATACCTCGGGATGAACTTCGACACAAGACTCAACTGAAAAACACACATAATACTAAAACAAGCAAAAATAAAAATAGCTCAACTAAAATTCCTTATCAACTCTAAAAGCTATCCCTAACAAATGCCATTACAATCTACAAAGCAATAGTCAGACCATTAATGTTCAACGCATGTCCCATCTGGACCAATGCATCTATTTTTAACATTAATAAACTTAAAATTGTACTAATTTGATTCCTCAGATTAGCAACTCATGCCCCATGGTTCATTTCAAACGCCCAACTTCATAAAGAATTGAATATATCACCGATCATCAAACATATTGCCCATCTTTCCAATAATTTTTACTCCAACGCAAAAACAATACACCGAGCAGTCCACTACAACTTGGCCACTATAAATGACTTCCCTACTAGAATTAAGAGTAGATTTCCTTTCGAAGCGTTCTTAAACATTTTCTCTACTAATTGTTCATAGTAGGGGTTCTTGTAGTTTCCTACACCTCTAGTAAGGTAGTTTAGTTTTAAGTTTTAGTGTTAAGTTTAGTATGAGTTACAATGTAAGCCAGCAAATGCACATGAGATAGTAATTTGTTACTGATCAGTGTAATTTCCAATCAATTAATAAACTAATTTAAAAAATACTACTAAAATAAAACAAAAAAAAACTTGTTAAAACAATTCAAAGAGATTTAGCGTTTATGTTTACAGTTCAGTAAATTTCAATGCCGTTGCATTTCCCAGTGAAAATACTTAAAACGAACTTGGTCGTCAAGTTATATTATCTTCCCAACACAGACTACATTTCAGTTTCAATCCCACAAATATCGGCAGAGTTCGAAGGTGGTTTGTTAAACGCTACTCTCCACTCTATGAAACCCCCGAAACCGTGAACTTTGCACGACCATCTGTACCGGAAGGACGTAGCGGTTTATCAAAAGAAAACGGACCATTCAAGGTATCTAATGTTCAATCGTTGAAAAAGTTTAACCAATAAAACCTACCTCTAAGGAAAATATCAAGTAATCAATGTTAATGATCACCGCTTAACATTGTGTTTAGTATTTCGATGTTTTCAACATCCCAATAATCTGTAGAAAAGGCATGTTTTTTCAGGTTATTATAAAACAAATTCAATAAATATAAGCGTTTCTTCACGTTATTATTTGTAAAAAACTGAAAAATCTATGGTATTATTTGATTCATGTCTTCTTCGGAGGGCTGAGATTAAAACAAAAACTGACCAGCAGAGAAAATTTAAGTAATTGTGAGTGTTTGATTAAGTTGAATCATCAAATGAAAACCAATGTTTCTTGCTTCATATAATGCCATCATGTTTAATAAACTTGTAATTAAATGTGATAAATATATTTAAACATGCAAATTAATGAAAATTTTGAAAAGTAAAAAAACTCAATACAACGTTGATTCATTTTATTACAATACGAAATAGGAGAATTATCAAACAAGGCCGAAGTTGATAACCAATTGAATATTCTAATACAATGTTATGATTTGAATATCATAGAAAGTTAGAGGCAATTTGTCAAAATTGAAGTGAACTATAATTTTTGTTTAAATTTGACTCCTCGTCCTGCGAAAGATGCCATCTGACAGTACTTATGTTGACAATTCTTATGCCATGGGTTTTTTCTAATACTACTTGCAGTACGCAAATTATTATTTTGGGAATTAATGAAGGATAGATATATGCAGGGCTTGATTTCTGCCGGAACGCGATGGAACGGCGTTCCGTTACCTTCGGAATAATTATTAAAATAGCATATATATATATATATATATATATATATATATATATATATATATATATATATAGGAGAGTTCCGGCACCTAACATTTTAAAAATAAAGCACTGGATATATTTATCATAACAATTCTTGTTACGACGCTGATCTCAGTTTCGTCAAGTTTGACTTTTAACTTGACAATCAACCCACCTAAATAAAGTATAAACTTACTATACATACTATTTAGACAGTGTGTCTATACATACTATTTAGACAAAACTAATGCTACTTCATCAGCACGTACTTTCACGTCTTATTTATAATTGCTACGCAATATATAATACGGACTACGTGAACTTGCAAAAATATTTCTTTCAGCAGCAATTATTTTGTTCTCGCTGGTATTTGATCTCGGGTTCTTAAAATTAACATGCCCAACCCGTTTTCCCTACATCACCAGCTACAAAGCTGAACTTCCTCCTTCCCGACGCAAAAAGAAAGTGAAACATTTGCATTTACAGTTCTTAAAAATTCAGAGTGTTTAATTTTCATTAATTCAAGATCTAGTTGTAAAAATAGAATTCATGATGGAAAAATCTCTAAAATATCCTGCGTCAATATTGTTTTTCGACAATGTTAGTATTTGTTTGCAATTTTCCAAAGTTCAGATTGTTCGCCCAAAATTGGACGTATGACATTTTTAAACGTGTTTTGCTTCGAGGAATAGATTTATAGAAAAACAATTAGAGCTCTTTTTGAAAAAAAATTGGAAAGGATGATGGCTTTCGGTGTAAAGTACTGTCAAAATTAAAAGATTCGTTTCAACTTCGAGGATTCGGGACATCAGCCAGATCGTTCAAGGAATATCCATTTTGGTGAAAATCCTGTTAAGCCTAAAGGCTCAAGAATTGTCCATACGTAGACGGACTGACGAAGAGGTTTCTCGAAAATCACTTTTTCAGGTTCAAAACAATCGTTTTGACAGCCCTGTGTATAAAATGTAATATACGATCACGATCAACAATTCACTTTTTTCGAATTAGCAACATGCAAGAGACGTTTCTATGGAAATTTTGACACTTTCTCCTGCAGCATTACATAATTATCTCTTTAAACTAGTATATGCAGAGATAAAAATGTGCTAACGTGGCTAGGATTTGAACTTGGGGCCTTCTAATCTGGAGGTCTAGCTCGACAGCACTACGCTACCACAAACATTGCTCACCACGCTGTCCAGGCGCACTTATTACGAAAACAATAATAATGTGATATTAATTGCGTTTAGTTGTTTTAGACATATCATGTCATGTGTCAAAGATATCAAATTTACAATAAGAATGCAAAGAAGTAAATAAAGCTTCATATATCAGTTCATGTGAGTTATTAATATTTTCAATTAGAAGATGAGTTCTATAGAATACTTTGAGCAGCTCGTTCCAGGACTTTCTTTCGCCATCGCCAAGGTTGAAGTACTTCACAGATGGAAGTTGCGATAACGCTAGACTAACACGCGCAGTAATGTAGTCGTTCAGAAATGAGAATCGCAATAGCGGCAAATTTATACCTCATTCCTGACGACATTCACATTCTAAAATATCTAGTGGCGCCTCAAAAGCACATACTTTCTGTGATTTCTGTATAAAGGTTGTGAATGATTAAACTATACAATTACAAATAAACAATACAAAAGTGTTTTCTACCCGCAAAAATTATTCGCCACGGATCAAGACCTTAATTTTGGAAGACGCTATTCGGATGTGGTGGCAAGCACTTGAGAAGTTATTCAGGTGTTAGCCAGCATTTGTAGGAGTTATGTAGATTCATTAGGGGACGCTCGTATAGAGTATTTCAATATGGAAGATAGAATTTTTAGAAGTTCAAATAGTTCATGTTGAAAGAACGTTTAGTCAACGCGATTGAGAATTTAAGTCGAAATAGAAATGTTCATGCGAGACAATTGGGAAGTTATTTAATGCAAATAGTTTAAGTTATATTATTATTAGATTTAGAGACATCAATCTTTTTTAATAATTTTGTTACATTTCGTGAGATTGATTTTCGGATTAAAGAGCAACAACTTATAATCTCAACAAGAAGATTCGTGGTGGAATTCAAGACTCGTAGGAAAACTTGACTTCAACGACGTCGCCGCTTCAACAATTTCACGAATTGCTGACGTTGCGGAAAACACCGTGAACATAAATTTAATGTCTTTGCTAAGAAACGATGGGTATAAACTGAAAAGTCCTTGGCAGATCAAAAAATTAATATTTCAATTTAATGGCCTGCCAATAGAAGTAATTGTATAAAGTAAAATGTTTAAAAAATAACAAAGTCTGTTTAAATTAATAATAAACGATGTAAATATGTTATTGGAAACGGTAGGTCGATTCATTTAATAATTAGACTCCGGAGACCAATCACATTATTTTTAATAGAGTAAGTTTTCCGAGAATACTCAGTCCGTACGGGATGGAACGTATTACTCAAACTTATATGAACATTGGATAAAAAATAAATTGTTTAAAGTTTGGAATATTTTCGAACATTAGTAAGAAACGTTTGCAAAATGGATTACTCAGTTTATATTCAATTATGAATCAAAAGAGGTGCATATTAAAATGTTTCAATAGAGAAAGTATTGTAATGATTCGGTAAACTAGTGGCGCTACAACCGTCACTTTCACTTGATCTTAGATGGCTCCAACATTAATGAAGTTCGAACACGTGCCATTCACCCAAGTGGTGAATTTCACTAAATAGAAAATACATACCTTTATTGATTGCCCAGGGCTTGGGGGTCTTTCGAAAGGAAATTGTAAGGGAATTATGTTGAATAATTCATATAAGATTATTTGGCAATTTTCAGAGAATTCAACGAAAATTGGACCTGCCCCACATTTGTATTCGTTTAATGTTCTACTTGGAGCAATTTTTGAGAAAATCTAGATTTAAAATTGCCTTTATTTGACCCAAAACTACCCGAAAACAACTCATATTTTGAAAAGACTGCAGATGACCTCATTTGAAGATCTAATTTTGAAGTCGCCGAAAAAATGTACGTTTGCCATTTTCGAAAATTTAGAGAATCCTAAAAAATTCAAACTGCGCAGTTTTTATGAACGTTCTTTGATCTGTTTTATGAGAGAAAATAATTTAAAAATTTGTAGGCTTTTTTAGGGAAATTTGGAAATGTTCTTGAGGTTTCTTGTAAAGTAGCACCCCGCATTCAAATATTGATCTCAAATTCAAGGGACAACAGATTGCAAAATATCAATTATTGTGAAACCCTACTTATGGTGTACCAGCTAAGAGTTGTTAACAGACGGACGGACAGACGTTTTGCCGCAAACCTATTTTTCAGTATGAATGGTCCACAAAACAAAGATTATGACTACACTATGAATTAGAGCAAGTAATTTTTATTGGAAATAAATATATATAATATATATTGGAAAGAAAATTATTCACTTTTTTGGAATCAGGGACTAACAATATTAATTTTTCTGCTGAATATTCGCAGTTTTTTGCTGCAGCATTTGTGTATTTTGTGTGTAGAATGCTAGCAGGTAAATAATTAGATCTCCAAATGAGGTCCTGCATCTTTTGTTTTGTTTTTTGAAAAACGAACATGTGTTGCTTAATTTTTGCTTGAAGTAAAGGAAATTTGTAAAAAAATGTTTTCTCAAAAGCTGTTCTATATTTTTTTTAAGTCTGTTCTCGAATAGAAAATGGTATATGCTTAAAATTGGCGCAAGACTTATTGGCGAAAAAAACTCAGCATTTTCAAAAATTGTAAAAACTTCGTCGCAAAAGTACAAACTGGATGATAGAGATTTTTTATTTAGTGACCTATGTTATTCAAAATAAAGTTTTTATTGTTAGTAGTTTCACGTAATTTTGGCATCTCCAAAGTTGCAAATTTGAATTTCCCGCGTTTATTTTGCAGAAATTTCACTACACGTCAAAGCGGAATGCGACAATGTCAACACCATGACACTAGTGTGTCGCAGTACGACAGCGTCGACACAATAATTCAATATCTCTTATTTGGCGCGTGAAAGCAGTTAATATTGTGGATTCTCAAACATTTTTACTCTGCATCTATCGGAGTGATATTAACAGACCTATTTATTACTTATTATTCTGTGTTTCATATACTTTCATAACAACACGAGATTCTAGCAAGAATTTAAAATTTCGTCTCTTCATAATTTTCCTTTTATGTCACTCTGTTCAGACAGAGAAAACGGCTGAAATTTACAGGGCCATATTCCAAATGTTCAAATAAGTTATAATTTATAACTTTGTCATTTCATTTATTCCTTGACTCCAAAGTCGAAAATTAATCTGGTGTAGTTAATTAGTTTTATTTACAATGAAATTTCAGTTGTAGGATACCGTTTGCAAACTCCATATTACTTTCAAACGGAAATAAATAAGTACAAACATCTGTAACAAATATGTAAAACTTTGTTTAATGTTAAGTACAAATAATATCAATGAATAACAAATACACAATGGTTCAGATAACGATGAAACCGTACAATGAGTAACAGGACGTCGACCTCCTGTTGCAAACGAATCAGCAGTGCAAAACTTGCAGCACAGCCTTTCTTCGCCCTCACACAGTTCACTCGCGCAGAGCTGAGCAGGCTCCTCGCAACGCACACAGGCGCCTAATTACGGGCGCGTCGCGTCGCGGACCAGCGCCCTTGCTCCGAGGCGAATCTAACTACCGAATTCCCATCACGACCGTGTCAAAAGAGCACTATCGAGTGAAACTGTGAAGTCCACACTGAACAGCCACACTGGAGAAGTGCAATCAGAGCGCAAAGGGGCAGGGCTCGTCGCTAAATGGGCTTCTTGCGCTGTTCTGCGGGCGACCGCACCACCGCGCGGTCGAAGCACAGGAGCACGGCGGGCCACACGGGGGCGACCGCCGCCGCCGGCCCCGGCCCCGGCCGCCTGCACCAGCGGGCGGTGCTGCGCTACCGCGAACACCTCTTCGTGCGTCACCGTGGGCAAGGCGAGGCTAAGGTCCGTCACGCGCACCGTCAGCACGGGCTCCGCCTCCGCCACCGCCTCGTCCTCCTCCTCGGACAGCGCCGAGTAGCCGCAAGACGCGGCGGCGCAACGCCCGCGCCCGCGCGCGCGCCCTTCCGGCGCCATCCATCTGCCCAGCGGCGGAGGCAGCCACTTGGCGTCGCGCGCCCAGCGCTTGTGTTTGCGGAAAAGGGACGACAGCGCCACCTCCGTCAAACTGAACATAGCACCTGCGTTGCAGGACCGGAGACGAACTGAAACGCCCTTGTGAAACGTGGAAATATATATCGGGGAAAGAATAGGGAGGGTGTGCAATCCTATTACCGAAAAGCCAGAGATAATGGCATTGGATGGCGTAATCGGGAGAACGTAACAATCTTAGCGGGCGGGGCGATGACCTAGAGATTCTTGAGAGGACTTTTGTAATGTGAAGCCCAACGGAAACAAATCGATAGGGGGCACCGGCAAAGGAAGGGAAGGGAATCGCTCGAACAATATGCACATTTTTCGTCCTTGGCTCATGCTGGGCTATTTCATTATTTCCTTTACGGAAGTGAACAAATTCTTCAAGGATATTGCCAAATAACCTTGCTCTACTACGGTGCGAAAGAACTAAAACATGTAATATGGTTTTCCCTTGATTTTATTTCTTTTTTTCATTAAATTTTAAGTGTCTTTGATTTTCACTGCATATTTTTCTGATTCTAATTACTGAAATATTATGTTACATAAATATTCAACAGAATGCGGAAACTTGGCATCCGGATATCTGTTGTCCATCCCATCTCGATTGAAGTTTTGCTCCAGCTTTACCCAAAGAGTAAATGTTTTTATTTGATAATATAAATTTATACTCCCTCCTCGGCCAATTGCTATATACAGCTGTTACTGTTTCTGAGGCATATAAAAAAACTCAAAATATAGGAAAAGTACAAGTTTGAATTATCAGCATTTGAACTTATCGAGGTACGAGTTGCACAACAGAATTAGAACCCATTTCACGAAGAATGAAAGTGACGGAATTGATTGATTGATTGATTTTTTCATGTTTCCGGGCGCGTCGACTGCTTTGGTCATTAGTCCCGTTAGTGTAATGCGTGTTTTTTTCTCAGGAGATGGCGCTGATCCCCCGCTGGATGGCGAGATCCGGTGCCGACCTACCGTCGGCTAGTAGGGTTTCCCCCTAACCAGGACTCTCCCACCAGCAGGGCACCGCCGCAGCCGGGAAAGCTCTTAAGTTCCCGACCGATTTCCCGGAATATGTGGTAGTGTAGTGCATATTAGTGTAAATGTGTGTGTGTAAGGGGAGAGGATAGGACAAGGAAGAGGAAGGACAGATCGCGCGCGCTCCGTCGCCCGTTTGGTAGGGTACTGCTTGGGCATTCGTCTGGTGTTGATCGGAGAAACCACGGAAAACTACCGATCAGAGCAGCCGGCCGCTAGAATTCTCCTCAAGACAGCGACTGAATTCGACCTAGCTGGAAAGCTAGTGTCGAAAATTCTGCCGCCGTCAGGGCTCGATCCTAGGACCTCCCGGTCAGAGGCGCTGCAGTGACATCAGTTGATGCACTGAGCTACCGCTACCGGTCTGACGGAATTGATTTTAGTGCTATTCTTCTAGTAAGTGCAGGTTTAAATGTGAAAATTTATTTTATATAAATCAAAAGTGATCAAATTCAAAAGTTCTCTTCTCAGAAAACTATTGAAAGGGAAGCAAAATTGGCACGAAAAACCTACGTAAACGACATTAACCAGATTCTTACACTTACACAGATTCTTACAGCTTATCAGTGAGTTCAACTTTCTTAATCAATTTCAGGATGGTTCACATTGGTGAAATAAACAGTTGATAAGAGACAGAACATGCGTTTGCTTTTTGGTTATTTTATCCGCGCCCTCATCCCTTCGTTAACAGATGTTTGGGTGGATACAGATCGAAGTATCTCAAAACAATTCACATAACCTACACTGGTCGATTCTTCTTTCGATATTTATCAGCGGAAAGAAAACGAGTTCTTTAGATTCGTTGTACAGTTCAAAAATAGCAAAAATTGTAATATTGAAGTTTTTGATTTATAAACACATAAAAACGAACGTAGAATGTAGAAGAAGGCACACGATAATATTTCAATTATCACGTTATTCGAGTTATTGAAGTTCGTTATATTCATTTTCTTCAAAAAAGAATTCCATTTTCCACGAATAGTGCGTATGTGTGCGTATGAACTATATATAAAGGTAGATCTCGGGTTTTGTCAAGTTATAAAAAGTAAAAAAAATATCATCACAAAATAATGTAACTGTGCTACTGCTGGAATCGGAACCACAGGTTCTGCATGCAACTTAAGATGAACACGAAACAGATTACTGCAACACACATTATATTCACCAATAACTCTGCAATGAAGCGTCATAAGCTTTACAACAAGTTTTTAGTTTCCCTGAAAAAATTAAAATTTTCATAGCCAGGAACAGTAAATTCTTACTTGTACAAAAGAACGTGAATAAATCTCAACGGTTACACTACTTGCAGCACGTTGTATAGACAAAGAAGGATAATTTAATACAAGCTTGCCTTCCTTACATCGAAATGAACTTCCAATTTTTACTTTCTCGGTTTCATTTATAGGAAGAGAAAGTATTGTAATCGTGCACAGAAAATGAGCGTTTTTCCGACAACACACTATTGCGGAGCACTGCTATCGAACAAGTGGACAAATCTTGTGGCTGTATAGAGTAAATTACTTTCTGTAACGGGTTGTCTAGAGAGAATTCATGTTCTGTGAGTCATTCATACCGAACAGGTGTTCATTTAGAAATAAAATTGAGCGTTTTTATCCCTCTGCTAATATTAACTGGTTTTATAACATAAAGACTAAAATTTAATAGAATTATAAATTATTAGAATGAAAGCTTATCTAACGCCATGTGTTCCTAATTTCATTGAGTAAGTTGTAATCAATCGAAAGCATTCGACATTTCCTCTTCCAGAAAACACGTGAGTGTAAGGTTGTTAGAGAAGCTAATATAGTTTTCTTAAGATCCAGGAGGTTTTTAATTACAAATCTTTGAGACATATTGTTTAGCAATGCTTGTATGTAAACGCATTGTCTAGCAATCGACGGACACGTGGCCTTTCACTAAAAAATTATTGGTTATAATTACGTGAAGCATTTCGTTTTTAAGATACGGTGCACATTCGGTGGATTTTATTTCCCTAATACCATAAAGCCGTAATTTAATACCTGAAATTAATAGAACAAACTTATCTGACATCGTTTGTTTTTGGTGTCAATGTTTGGAAGTACAAGCTGATGTAGATCTATTGAAAGCATTTAATGTTTCGTCGTTTAGAGCCAAGAAGATTATTATAATATCCGATATATTTCGTTTAGAAATCAAAGTGGATAGCAGGAATTTCCCCTATAGTCTTCAACAGCACACATGTCCAGATCTTGGTGAAAATAAAACATTTTAAATTAATTTTCAAAAAGAAGTTAATTTGTGCTTTCACTGTGATTGGTAATCGAACTGTTCCAGAATTTGTAAATCGCACCCTAAGTTTCGCCCGTCTCCCCTGAATGCCCTGTCCTTCCACCCACACCTATCGTCCCGCCCATTCTTCCTTCCCGCACATCACGATTTGCCTGTCTCCCCCGTACGCTCTCTTCTCCTTCCCTACCGCCCTCACAATCCTACTTAGACCAAACCACTCTACATGTTCCTACCGATCCGCACCCGTTCGCATTGAACGGCCATCCCATAATTTTCACCCAACCTATCATTTTCTTCCACTTAGTCGTACTTCCCCTCTCCCTCGAATGCTCAATCCGTTCCTCCAAACCTATCGCTTCTCTTATCCAGCCCTACCGTTTTATCTGTTCTTGTCGATCATCATGCCAGGCCTCATCTCTTCCGCACGCTCTATACATGGCAGTTCGGTCCACACCTACGCCCCACCTCTCTACCTTTTCCTGACAATCATCACACCTGTCCGTCACGCCCACACCCTTGATACATGGTAGTACGCTCCCGAATCCCATCCCCCCTCCAACCCCTATCTCTCTATCTGTTCCTGGCGGCCATCATGCGTGTCTGATTCCCCCGCACGCTCATACAAGGAAGTACGGTTCTCATCCCGGCCGCACCTCTCCAACCCTCTACCTATTCCTGCGCGCTCGCCAATGTAACCCTTCACACTGTATCAATTCTTTCGGGTCTTCAAGCTTCATCCATCTCCCCAGAAGCTCCATCCTACATACCCACACTGCCCGCTTTTCTAACCAACCCCTACCACTGAATCTTCCTGCCAACCTCCGCTCCCTATCCCCACACCCTACAATTTGCATGTCTTCCCCATACACCATATCCGGCCTTTCCACACCCGCCGCCACTTCCATGCAACCGTTCTATATTTTCCGTCATCCCATACCATTTATCCGGTCACTTTACATCTCCTCCATCCTGACATTTACACTGTATCACTTCCTCCTGCTATCCACGACCTACCCGTCACAACCCGAACGTCCTGTCCGACCTCCTTTGCCCCCTTTATCTGCCTTAATCTGCCTCTTACGCTCTACATATTCCTCGCGCTCATCTGCTGCCTCCCGCACGTTATATTCGGTGTTCTTACACCTTCCGCTCCGCCCATTCAACCCAATCGACTGCATTTGTTCCTTCTGCTTATCACGTTGCTCTTTTCTTACGCTCCTTCCGCAACGCCCATCTTATCTCTCGACCCGTTTCTCCGCTAGTTATCCCCATTTCGCTGTCTCCTTCCCACCACACGGGTTTTCGTCGTTTCATCTCCACACCCCTATCCCATATCCGCCGATACTTTTACCGGTTACGTTTCTTGGAATTAAATATTTTAAAACTAATTGTACTACAATAGCACAAACTTTCTCACAATCTTCAAACTTTTGCAAATTTAGAAAATTCAATATGTTTAACAAAAATTAAACCGTTCCATTTTAAGCGTCCTTTACACTTCAGACCAAAAATTTTGGATAAGTTTTTGAAATTTTTAAAAAACAATTTGCATTAACTTCAAGCATAAATCACGTTAAAACTCATGTTTTTTCACAAATTCATACATGACCTTATTTAAATACTTAATTTTAATAAAAAACTCTCTATTTTAAATATTATATTTTTTTCCAAAGATATTCCTTGAAATAGATTCATGTACAATTACTCGAAAATAGAGTAATTTTCGAGTTATTTTCTTAAAAATAAATAATTTTTAAACTATTTTCTCAAAAACAGCTCTACATACCTTCTTTAAATTTCTCCCTCCTATGTAACAAAAATCGTTAAAAAACTAGTGACATTTTCGTTGCATTTCGAAAATCGCAAAAAACATCATTGCAAAGGTACGATATTGACTATAGAGATTATTTCATAAATGAAATCTGATCTAAAAAAATAAATCTTTAAATACTAAGTTTATGTATACTCTTCTGAAGAAAACGAATAGTTTTTGCGTAATTTCTGATACGCATATAGTTAATGCAGTTTATTATATTTTTGAATTCTCAATAAAGGCTTCTATTTTTTATTTCTTTTTTTTTTCAAAATTTTCGCAGGTCTCATTTTCATTGAACTTTCTTAGTTTTAAAAATTTGAAAAAGTTTGAAATAATGCGAGAAGTTATGTGCTGTTGAGCACCATTTGTTAGTTACCATTCCACGACAAAACAAGTTTTCTGGCAAAGAATAACGGATTTCCGCCGCAGCATTACAATAGTTTCTCTTTACAACGTACGAATAAGGTGAGATCGAGTGAAAAACATTTTGAGGTAATATTATGAATCGCAACAAATTCCTATTTTTATCCCTAGTCGCTCTAAAGTATTTGTTCCACAAACGAGAGCAATCGCCCCAGTGCACACTGGGACAGGAGGGGGTCAAAATGGGACAAAAATATTTCCAACTGAAAAATGTCCCACTATTCATCCTGAACATTCATTTTAATAATGATAATGTTTAATACTTACCTTTCGGTGCTTTTTGGACCTCAAAATAATTTGTAGATCATAGATTTTCTCTCATAGCTGAAGAACAGTTAGAAGAGTTACTGATATTTAATCACAGGTTAAAAATTTAAAAACAAATAATTTATTAATTGATGTAAAAATTATTATTACAAGAAATTCTACTAATTTTACTGAATATACAAATCTTTCATTCTTGGTTTTCATCAACATCATCATCATCATTATCATCATCTTGTAAATCAATAATCGACTTCAATAAATCCTGAGCTTCCGGGCAAAGTTCTACTTGTTTTTTCCCATAAGGTTTCCTCAGGCTTGTAATAAGTGGATCAGATGTAACTAGAAGACGATGAAACAGATCGCTCATTGTGTTCACACGAGAATTTTTTCTTGTGAAGAATATAAGAATATAAGGTATTATATTCTTATGGCGCGCCTCCTGTGCCTCTTCTGAAAGTAGTCCAATTGGAAGGAAAACAGATTTTATAATTTGTGAACCGTGAAGTAAAAGTTTATGAACACTTGCTGGAAGGTAAAACCAAGGATAATTCTTTACAAACAATCTTGCTGTGTCTAGAGCATAGAGATTAAATGCTTCACTATTGACCTGCTTCCCACAAGAAATTACTTGTAAGATAATATAAAATATTTTTATAATTTCTTTATTTACTCCTGTAATAAGTGAAGCAGTTTTTGAATCTGCAAAAATGCGACGTGCCGTGTTATCATCATTGGTATTTCCACTTCCGCCAGGCTTTGCTCTATCTACTCTAAGACCCAATTTCTGTTGCGGCATTTTCTGAATATGTTCTTTTCGAGATTTTAAAATTTCGTTATCATTTCCCCTCGCTTGCCACTTCTTTATGTTCAATCTATATGCAACGTGTAAAATGCACTCCAAGCAACGAATCCACGCGTGCAACGGGGATAATCCAAATGAAAATGCATCTTCATTCACTTGCTTTCTCAATACTATCTCAATGTCATTCATTTCTTTAGGGCGAGCTCCACAAATGTCGCACACTTGAGTTGACTTGTTTCCCATTATTGTGTTACATACTTTGCCGTCTATCATTGTCATTCGTAATTCATAACGAATGTTGCTAACAATTCCATTCAAGGAAAGAGTATGCGGAACAAGTGCATTCATTTGCCTCTCAATTATTGCCACTTCCTCCTTCAAAAATTCAGATGTTTCCTTTGCGAAAAGGAGACGAATTGGTCTGCAATAGTTTGGTGATGATGACGGAGGGTTCTCCCACATAATATTTGTTTCATTGTCCGAATCGATTTTGAGAAGAAGGGGAACAAAAGAGCTTAAAAACATGTCAGAATCATCGACATATTCACTGTTTTCAAAATTTTGTTTGTATTGTGAGTGACCCGTACTTCCATCACGTCCCCATTTTCCAATGAGCACTAAATTAAGTTTTGTGTCTGTAAGGAGGCGAAGTTTGTCTTTTAGTATGCTCTCAAATATTCGTTCGGTTGTATGATCAAGTAGGCTCTGAAACTTTACAGCAGCCTCTGTTTCTGTTACAACGATGTCAGGAGGGTAACACTTAAGCTTTGCTTCCTGAACTTTGTGATATGATGGATATAACTCAACATTTTTGTCTCTAGCACAAGTTCTAAGCATTATGTACACATCCTTTGACATATTTGCATCCAACATTCAACAAGAGCTAAGGCTTCGTCGCGACTATACTTCGAAGAAGAGATTGCGGTGCTTTGATAAGAATTTAGAATCTTTTTTGCTCGTGTTGGTGTACTCAGAGCATTCTTTATCAACACTGCTGCATCCTTATTCCTCTTTCTTTTAATTTTTGGCATGTGGCAAAAGCGAGCTCGCTAGGGGAGTTTGATTCCCTAAGGTGTGAAGTTTTCCTTCTTTTAGTTTTGTCAGAGGCGTCATCGAAGAGTCTTTTCGGCCGTCCTCTTGAGTACAGACATCTTTCCACAAACTTCAGGACTACTGTTTAAAAGAGCTGGTAATTTAAAATATTTCTCTAACTAATCCTTACAGCATTTTCGAAACGATATTTCATACGGTAACACTTCTGCCACATCTTGTTATAATTGCTACCAAACGTATCCACACTGATAATTCCTTCAAATTCCTTCCTTTTGTCCCTCTTTGACCCCCCTCTGTCCCAGTGTGCAGTGGTTCTAAAGGATTTTGGCCATATACCATTTAATACTCTCACTTTCATACAATCCAGGTCACTTTCAAAATGTTTGCTTCCTTCTTAGGACATTGAGTATTCACCAAAAGAACAATAGGAAATTACTACCTATTACCTCGAAATTGTTGTACTTGAATTGTTTAATTAGTTTTAACACGTTTCCTCGTTCACAGAGCAATCATAATCAATCATTTGCTAATAAATTTGCCATCGACTCGATGTGACGTAAAACATGGGAAAGGACAAGGTCACCTCCCAGCGTCTGGAAGGGCAGAAGCCCTTTAGAAAAAATAATGCGTGTGACTCCAAATCATGTGAAAAAATATTTTTACCCAATATTACTTTTAAAAATTATTAAATAATTGGAATTCCTCCATTACTATTTAAAACGTTTATAAATTACTAATAAATGTAAACCAATTTCCGAATTAATAAATAATTTGGGCGCCAGGAAAAGGTTACACTTAAATTGTTGATTATTTATAATTGTCTTCGGATATATTACAAATAAATGTAAATCCCGCTAGCTCGGTCGACGGGTTCTTATGAAATAATTGCTGCTACTTACTCCGCAACCAATTACTCAATCTGCCAACCATACGGAGTGGCGAGGAATGGCCAGCTGCCATCTATCGTCGCCAAAGTACATTTTTTTGACAATTTCTCAACTTTTTGCTTCCCTAGTAGTAAAAGTGAATCATTACTTGAGGAATACTAAAGAAGAGAAAAAACTCGTCCTAAATAGAAGTTTTCAATCTAAAATTCGTATTCGTTTTTATGTAAATGGCGATTAACCATGACTGTAAATGTGAAATTTAAGCTCTTTTTCACAGGAATCTATTGAGTTTACGAAAAAGTTGATTTGAAGTCATTTGAAGCACATCCATTTACAAAAGTAATAATGCATACAAATCGATGGAAACGGCCAAATTACCGGCATGAGAGGTATTTAATAAAATTTACAATTGTGTAATTTTTGAAAAACAAAAACAAAATAATACACGAAAATGAACTTTACGTTGTATTAAACAGTGTAATTAGCACTATCTCTTAGAAAAATTTGAAGGAAAAATTAGGAGCCATTTTTGAGAAAATTATGTTTACGCGTTTCTGAAAATACGAATATTTGAGCTCATTTTTACAGAAAACTGTTGAGTTTTCGAGAAAATTCATATGCTATTATGCACATGTTAATATATTATAATAATGTAAAGAAATCGCCTTTCATGTGCCGACGTGAGAAACAAGTCAAAAAAATTTAATGTTTGAAATTTTTGAGAAAACAAAAGAATAGAGCAATATGGCGTTTATGTCATGGTATAGTTCGGTTCATACGGTTCATTTGGCACCAATCCTATCAAAAATTTAAAGAAAAAATTGTAACCGTTTTTGAGAAAATCTTTTTTTTTTTTTAAAAAAATAAAAGAAGAACTATTTATGCACAACAAATTTCATTTGAAGGAAAAATCTGTCTTCAATATTGTAGTTGTACGAAGACTCCGAAAAAATCTCAAACTTTTGCAATTTTCGAAAATTCAGAGTTAACCATGAAAATCGGAACTATGCCCCCTTTGTAAGTGTATTTTACTCTATTCTTACGAGAAATTCAAAGAATTTGGAGCCGTTTTTTGAGAAAAGTTTGAAAATGTATGTGGCGCTTCATGTAGAGTACCCCCCAAATTTTCGAGAAAGTTTTTCAAAATTTCAAAGCTTCAACTAGAGCCAGATCGATAGGGGATTCTTCAATTTGGAAAAGATCGATGAGGGGTTTAGGTGCTAGTACACAGACGGACGGACGGACGGACAGACAGACAGACAGACAGACAGACAGATAGACAGACAGACAGACAGACAGATAGACAGACAGACAGATAGACAGACAGACAGACAGACGGACTGATGGACTGTCGGACCGACGGACCGATGGACAGGCGGACACACGGATGGACGGACACACGGATAGTCGTTTTGAAAAAAAAGTAACAGTATCAGGGGACCCCAAAACGTGTATTTCCGTTGAAATCTCGAAATCAGTTTTCCGCAGCATTACATTACTTTCTCTGTACTACGTATATTACTCCAGTATATACGTATGTATACAAGTAACTAATTAATATAATTCACTTTTCTCATGAAAAATTTACGAATAACATATAACGTGCCCCGTGATTAGGTATAGTTGAACGAAATTTGCATGTCGATATGTCGAGACGTTTATATGTTTAATCCATGTAGGTCCATAATCTGTAGGACACAAATATTTTATGACGAATGATGTACTACAATGTTATATTATTTACGGGATTCATAAAGCAAATTGTTAGTATTTGTGAGAATGATCTAGGAATGAAAGTACTTTAATAGAGTGGTGCTCTATTGGTTGAAACAAAATATGTATCGTGCCTAGAACGTTGCACCCGCTGAAATGATCTATGATGCCCACTTTCTTTGCTCTCAGATTGTACAGCTTCGCAAGCGCGTAGCTTGAGGGATCTAGCGTCTGCCTCCGAACGAACCAAGGGAATAACGCTTTTTTCTCTTAACGCAGCTGAGATGAATGCGAAATTAAGAAATGTTTCGCGTGGATCAAAACAGGCTCCCTGCAACATGATTGGCTCCCTGTTCCTCCGCCTCCACCCTCCCCCACCTCCCTCTGTCAACGCTTCTTTTATTTCGCGGTCTCCCTCTTCTACCGCACCATCTCTCGAGGGACTTTCCTGACGTCAAATTGCGTGGCCCGAAGGCGTAAAAGCGGGTTGAAAGAGCTGCCAGAGTCCGTCAGGCGCTCCTTCGACCGACGCCGGAGGCAGCGCAGCTCACGTGGAAGACTGCTGCACACGCACGGTTCGTACGCACTCCCTGCGAGCGCACACCACATGGACTTCAGCGGATAGAAGCAGCCTCGTCCACAATAGTTTGTACTTTCTCGATACCGCTTACGCAGTAGAGAAAAAGCTATGTAATGCTGCGCGGATAAACGGCGAATTTTCGGCAGAAAAACTCTTTATTACAGGGCCCTGGTAACGACAAAGTGTGTAAATCCAGTTCCTAAATTTAAGGGGAAAATATCGTCTTGCACATGGTGTAGCCAGAATCCATGTTTTGTGCGCCTTTCATACAGAAAAATGGGTTGACGGTAAAACGTTTTGTCTGTCAGTCCGTCCGTCTGTTTGTCTGTCTGTGCACAACGCTAGCGCATAAACCGTTCAGCTGAATCTCTCCAAAATATTCACCACTCGTTCTGGCTGATGTCGCGGCCCCTTGAATTTGAAACCGATATTTTAATTTTGAGAGTACTTTACATGAAATCTCTGAGATATTTTCAAAAAATGGTTCCATCGTTTTTGATTATTTGTTTTTGTTGGATGGTGTGAAGGTCTTTAAAGAAAATGGTGCAGGTCTCATTTTCGTTCAAAACGCATACTTTTTGAAAATTGCAAATCTTGAATTTTTTCCACGTCTTCCTACAACTACAATTATGAAGATAGAGATTTTTCCCTTAATGAAATCTGTTCCTTAAAGATAGATTTTGAAATAAGATTCTGTACACTTTTTCGAAAATACGTCGAATGCGAATTTTGCGTGAAAGTACGGACGAGAAAGTACGTGTTGTTTAGCACCACTAGTTGCTTTTTGACGTCTCCTTCAATCCGGTCGAAATGAAACAAAATATTTTTTCTTCATTCTTAACATGCCATTCAATCTTCGTGTGCGGGTTTAGTTTTCTCTCATGAACCGTGCGTTGTCTGTCACAACTTATTTGCCCTCGCGCGTTTCCAAGCGTCACGTCCTTTGAAGACCGTCGCCGTGTCCTAAGGGGGGCGGGGGCAGTGAGCCTCTACCAGGGAATGGATAGTTAACTGTCGTCATATAAACAGTGCTTTACGTATTGAGCGAACTAAGCTTCGTTGGATTATGCCCTCGTGAAAGGAATCCGTGAAGGCCTCCGTGAAGGGCATTTTGCAATAAGATGCAACATCTTAGACTTTTAATGTTGAGCTTTATATTAAAGTTTGTTGTTGATGTAGATGTCTAATGCCCGGTCATTCCCGGCCATACGAATACGAGACTACTAGCCATCTCCGAACGGGATAAATTGTTATCAAATTCCAAGATGGGCACAACACCGATTCCCCACATTACCAACTAATTTTTACTTCCAAATTCGTTTCCAGGGCGGCGCTCTTTGTCACCAACGGCCAACGTCACGTGAGCCACCAGCACTTACGTCGTTCCCTATCTGAGCGGACAAAGGATCTGAATAAGAGGGAAAATATCGGAGGATTCCACTTTGTCGAGCCTTTAGCCTAGGTTCTTTCAGATAACACGTAACATGCCACAACCTCTCCCCATGAATTTGAATCCATATCGCTGTGGAATCTATTATTTAAAAAAAGTAGGTTTCACAACATCCTACATATTTCTTACTGTAGGGTTACATATTTCGTGCTGTATGGTTTTCTGGATTATTGTTGCCGAATAGAGTATAATAGAAGTTTTCCTATAATTAGCATATAAAACGCTTGTTAACGCTTGTCTAATCTCCTATTATTCCAGGAAGGCTAGAAGGAAGAAGATAGTAATAAATAATACATAAAATAAGAGAAGTAGAGGAGGGAGAATTAAAAACAATCAGTATGAAGGTGACGAAAAAAGGACATAGAAAGGGGGGAAATGTATAGTTCGTGCTCCACTTCGAACACTCGTTCCGGGGCCAACATGCTTTTACTTCAAATTCTAGTTGCGACTAATCCCCAACAGACGTATAAACAAAATAAATCTACATATTTAGTATTAAGAGGCAAAATGATTCTCGAAATGAATCACTGTTTTCCGCTCAGCGAACAGGTAAGTAGAGATCTTAGCGAGCAATAGCTCTACGTGAGTCGTTCGCGGTAATACTGCTCGCTGCAGCAAGGGTTGTCCGTATCGAAAAGAGCGCGGCCAATACTGACCAAATTCTTTGCTGTTGTTTTCTCAGTAACCTCCGACGAAATGACAGCAATTTTTTTCACAGCACATATAAATGGTGAATATTTTTCAATTGAAAAAATATCAGACCAGATTTCGACCTGTACCAGTTGAAAGGTTTCTTGAATTATGGGAATGCTGATTTAGTATTGTTGGCATAATTACATGTAATAATGGAAGTCATCTCCGTCAACTTAAAAATATTAAGTTGACGGAGATGACTTTCACTATTTATTCATGAAAGGTTCCTTGTTAGTAGAAGTACTTTATGTCTCATATTAAAAGTTTAACAATATACTATCCAGTTCTGTTACTCCACAGTTGTTTAACATTAATGTTAGTTTTCCAGAATTGATACAATGTAATGTTGCTAGAGTAAGGCGCATTTTTAATATAGTACTTATAATTGACATATATTTGATTTGATTTTTTCGTGTTTCCGGGCACGTCAACTGCTTTGGTCATTAGTCCCGTTAGTGTAGTGCATGTTTTTTCTCGGGATATGCGCGGTGATCTTTCCCCGCTGGATGACGAGATCCGGCGCCAACCTACCGTCGGCTAGTGGGGTTTCCCCCCTAACCAGGACTCTCCCACCAGCAGGGCACCGCCCTAACCGGGACAAGCTCTAAGCACCAGACCGACCTCCCGGAATATGTGGCGGATTATGTGGTAGTGTAGTGCATGTTAGTGTAAGTGTGTGTGCGTAAGGGGAGAGGATAGGACAAGGAAGAGAAAGGACAGATAGCGCGCGGTCCGTGGCCCGTTTGGTAGGGTACTGCTCCGGCATTCGCCTGGTGTTGATCGGAGAAATCACGGAAAACTACTGATCTCAGCAGCCGGCCGCTAGAATTCTCCTCCAGACAGCGACTGAATTCGACCTAGCTGAAAAGCTAGATTCAAAAATCCTGCCGCCATCAGGAATCGAACCTAGGACCTCCCGGTCTGAGGAGCTGCAGTGGCATCAGTTGATGCACTGAGCTACCGCTCCCGGTAATAATTGATATATAAAATACAATTATAATAACAATATTACAATATCAACCTTCCGTTGCGCAAATTACAATACAATATCATCCGTTTGCGCAAAACGTTCGTGGTACAATACTTGTGTCGAAAAGAAAAAATCATCTTATCTTTCTATTTTCTCATATATTACCGACGTCGTATAGAGAAAATTTGTAATGATGCAGCGAAAAACGGCGGTTCTTTAGCAGAAATGACGTATTGCAGGTCATTGACACAAAAAACGTGGATCATTCTTGTTCCAATGTGTAGTACATTACTTATTCTAACACGTTGTATAGTCAGATTCCTAGTTTTGTGGAGCCTTGATACTAAAAACTTGGTTTGCCGCAAAACGTCCGTCCCTCTGCGCTCAACCCCAGCGTCTGAACTCTTGAGAATATTTTCCGATCGATCTAGCCGAACTCGAGACCTTGCGAATTTGACACATATCCCCTGTTTGTTTGCGGAATAATTAATTATTGTTCAAATCGTTTCTAGTTTCAGGTGCAGAAGCAACAAGTCAGGAAACTCGTAGTGGATATTTCCGCAATTTCCTTCTTGACACACTGCTTTACACAAGGCTTTGACTATTTGCGATTTTTTCATTGCTGTACGAAATGATGAGAAGTCATTGCCAACTATTTTCATAACGAATAATTTTAACTTCCCTAAAACTTAGTATTACTCATTTATAGAATCAAGAACAACTATTTTTACTTTGTGATATAAATTTCTCACCACATACTTGTATAGTAAAGAAAAAGTATTGTAATGCTACCCCAGAAATCGGCAATTTCTCGACTGAAAAACTTGCATAGTAGGGCCCTGGTATTGAAAAAGTAGATAAATCCTGTTTCTATACATGCATTAAATTACTTTCTCTAACACGGTGAGTAATAAGAATTAACGTTTTGTGAATCATTGGTTCCGAAAAAGTGATTGTCGGAAAATGTTGGTCCGTCTGGTTAACATTCGCGCCTAAACCGTTCAGACGATTTTCTCCAAAATTGATATTGTCCGATCGATCTTTACGAACTATAGGCCCTGCGAGTTTGAAACGGATATTATGATTTTTGGAAGTACTTTACATGAAGCCCTAACACTTCCAAAATTTTCTCAAAATTGGTTCCAATTTTTTTCCAAACTTTTTTATCGAATACGCGCAAAGAACGCTTAAAAATGACGCTTGTCTAATTATCATTAAAATTTTTAAATGTTCGAAAATTGCAAAACTTCAAAATTTTTTCAGCGTCACTTGTAACTACTATATTAGCAATTTTTCGCGTAATTTTGCGAGAAATATAAGTAATTTGTAAATAGCTATTTCCTAAAAAACGGCTGAACATCTTTCCTCGGACAGAACATTAGATGTTATACTACTGGTGCTACAACAGCAGTTTCTTCTATCATTTCTAAATTTGAAATTTTCGAAAATTCAGAGAGTGCAATGAAAATGAGGCCCGCGCCATTCTTTTAAGCGTTCCTTCTTCTATCCCTCGAAAAAAAATTGGAGCGATTTTTGAGAATTTTTTTTATAAATTCCATTAATTTCAAGCACAAATTACGTGAAAACGACTCCTTTCTTAATAAAATGTACATGATATTTTTAAAGAGCTTTTTTTTTACAAAAGACGCTGTATAAAGCAAAAATCGCTCTCTTCAATTTTGTAGTTTTGACATGTTAACTTCTTGGAATTTTCCAAAAAATGGAGGGTTCAAAAATGAGACCACATCATATTTTTTGCGTCTCTTGATACAAAAGAGGAAAATTTAGGGAGAAATTTGGAGCGGTTTTTGAAAAAATAATTATTAAAAAATTAGAATGTCTATATTTCGCGCAATATTACAGCAAAACTACTCATATTTTCGAAAAATTCAACATGACCTTATTTAAAGAACAGGTTTCATTAAGAAAAAATATCTAACTTCAATGTTGTGGTTGTAAAAAGACGCCCCACAAAAAAAGCACTTTAAAAAACATACGACCTGCATTATTATTTTAAGCGTTCTTTACGCTATCAATATCAGTTTAATAAAAAAATTGAAGCTATTTTTGAGAAAATTTTGAAAATGGTTTTGAGTCTCCATGTAAAGTACCCCCGAAAATCAAAATATGCACTTGAAACTCCCAAAGCCTTGGGTTCGTTCAGATCGATCGGGGTATATCAATTTTGAAGAAAATTGGCTGAACGATTTATGTGCAAACGTAGACGGACGGACAGATGTTTGCCGTTAATAGACCCACAAAACTTGGATTCTGGGTACACTACGTGTTAGAGGAAATAAGTAGCTATACATAGGAACACGATTTTTCAATTTTTTGTCACCAGGACCCGGCAAATAACAGTTTTTTGACGACAATTCCCCTTTTTGTGTCGGACGAATACAATATTTCTCTTATAAACTATCTGGAGTCAATGAGATATCTACAATAGTATTAAATGTTATTTTAATATGATAACATATAGCCATTTAATACTATTGTGGTAGATACCTCATTGACCCCAGATAGTTTATCATGGAGTACCACAAAATCACCGCTGCCACCACAGAATATTTCTCTTCTTACGTTCCTAAGGGCGAGAAAGTAAAAATGATGCAGATTCCATTTTCGGCGAGCTCCGTATTTCTGGAAATTGCTAAAACTTAAAAGTGCAAAAGTAGATTATTGATGAGAGAGATGTTTCTCTTAATGAAATCTGTTCTTTAAAAGTAGATCTTTTAATAATGTAAATAAAAATCTGAATTTTTGAAAATTGCAAATACAAACGTTCAACATTTTTTAAGAGTAGGGAATGAGATTAGATGAGGCTGGTGGTACAGGGGCAACGTGATTCGCTTGCTGACTCCTGAACTATACCTGAGTTCGAATCCTTGCGCTGAGAAAAACAATTTGCTGGTTGTTAACACTTTTGCAGGATCATGTAGTATTATAATATTGCGAAATCGTTGTAAATAAGGCGAGAAAGTATGTGCTGTTGTAGCATCGCTCGTTTCTGCTCGTAATGTATTCTTGAAACAAAATACTGTTAAAGTTTGTCTCTTCAAAAAAAACCTCGCTGTTCATATCATGCTTCCGATCATACCCAAATCATTTGCTCTTTTGTCCTTCATGTCAGTATCATCCGACAAGAATAAATCAGGTACTTATGCCGTTAGGTTTACAGAGAAAAATACCTTTAAAAAAACTTTCCTTCATAACTACGCCACTTCCTGAGTGACATGAAGTTTGCTCTGCATTCTGACTTCTAGAACAAAAGCTACTATTTGTACTAGCAAAATTGACTGAAATAAACTTAATCGTTTTTACTCAGACTGATGTAAAGCGGTTCTTCTCCGGAAATCTTTGAACACATCTAGGAACCAAGAAACCGTTGCCATTTTCATATTTGACGCATTAATATTTAGGGGTTCATGCACGACTATTCCGTTACATTTTACACCAAACTGATTTGAAACAGAATTATTTTGTTATATGCTTTTATCGGTCTTCCAAAATTGGATACCTTTGGACTCAATCTGATATGCTCACAAATAAATCGAGTACGTTTCTTTGAATTTTTACATGATTTTTACTTATCTACGATAAACCTTTCTACTGAATATATTAAAATGTTGCGAGTAAACCATATCATTAACAAAAAGTGGAAAATTCAATCATAACACCGTATTAACCGAACGAATTAGTTAACTTTCGCCTGCTGTTTGTACAGGAAGGGGATAACGCTTCATGTAAAGAAGCGGGGCAAAGAAGTGTGATGAAGCCTTTCCGATGCGCCTTCTCACCTGGTGTCATTATGTCGCTTACAAAAGAGGTGTTGCGTCACTGTAGGTATTCGTGGTCAAGTCCTCCATTACACTCGTAATTTTTGTAACAGAATGGTGAGAAGCCAGAGTTTAAAGCACCGGGTTAGTACATGCCTTGTGTACTAATCTTCTCAAAAAATATTCGAGAAAATCAAATAATTTCGAATATTTAAATGAATAATTATTCATTCAAAGTATTATTTATATAACATTGAATCCATGAAAGAGATTTATTAAAAAGGTATTGATATATTATTTTTGACAGTCTTATTACACTACGCACTATTAAATCAATATGTATTACATGTCGTTATTCTTGGAAAAGTTTAACCGGTTAATAAAATAATTCAAACCATTTATTATTAAATCAATATTCAATTTTTCAACGTTTCGGGGAATGGAGGAGATGGAGACCGCCGTCCCTCGAAAATGTCAATAAATAATATGAGAGCAATACAATTTTTTGAGTTACAAATAATGCCAGCAGTATACTTAAAATTGACGTAAGAGCTGTAGTGGTTGTAATAGAGGTAATAACATTGTCGGAAGCTAGAGAATTTTGGGCTCGGGGCAATACGGAAAGTTAGCTCCCACCTCCACTTAAATTCAAAATGTGGAATTTATATAAGAGACTGATAGTGATATTTTTTTGAAAAAAAAATTAAAATTTAAATTGAAAAAGTTTTGAAAATATATTTTAAATAATTGTTTTAATGAGAAGTATTTAGTAATCGAATAATGAAATTTCCACGGTGAGCTCAAAACGCAAAAAATTGTTGTGTTTAGTTAGTATTTAATAAAATGACTTGTTAAATTCATGAAATAATAAATGTGAATTTCAGTAGAATCTATTTTAATATTATCCTCATTTGATTCATTTCATAGAGTACTTCCTTACAAGTAATGACTATAATAAACTATTTAAGGTAAAAAATTAATTGAAGCTTTTATGAAATATTAGACTACTGTACCGCGACTTATAAAATTAAGATGACGATTTTCTCAAGTAATAATTTCTTTTTTCAATGTTTTATTATTTTTTCCACCGATTGAGACCCTTGACTTGTGGGGTTCCAGGCGATCGCCCGGTGGGCCCAGGCCTAGCGCCGGCACTGGGTAATGAAAATAACAATTTGGAGGGTGTGGATTAACTTCTTGTCTTTTTGCAGTGGAAGGCATGGGCTGCAGCATGCTAACGGCAGCGTTCTTCGTCGTAAGCGTCTACCTCCTCGTGCACCACCAGCAGCACGGGGTGAGCGGCCATGCGCTGCCGCCTTCGGAGGGTGCGGGCGCCGTGGGCGGGGGCGCGGGGGGCGGCGCGCGGGGGCGCGCCCTCGTGGTGGGCGCCGCACGCCCGTCGCCGCGCCGCCGCAGCTGCTCCGCGCGCGCCTCGCCGTCGACGACGCCGCCGCCCAAGGCCTCCTCGGCGACTTCGTCATCGACGACGAAGAGCTCGGCGAAATCACCAAGAGGCAGTCAGACGACTATGGCCACATGAGGTTTGGGAAACGGGAGCCCTTCGACGACTACGGACACATGCGATTTGGGCGCAGTGCGGAATAACGAAGCTTACGTGGTGAATTTAATGAATTTCAAATAAAATAAAGTGAAAATGCATTCATTCAGTTTTTCTCCAGTCATTTTATTCCTTATCCTCACCTCTTATTTATAGCTAAGGATGATAAGTTAATATAAAATTACGTTATGTATTATTAAAATAAGTCTCATTTCATACGGATATTGAACAAAGGCAGAATATTTATTTCCCACTAACAAGATGTGTGATGAACTTTTAATGATTCTACTGAATTGATTCAAAATTCCTTAAAATTGAAAGTATTTCATTACAGCAAACAATTATGTTGCTTTCTTAGAATCAAATGAAATTTATTGCCGGCTAGCTAACATTTCGTTTTTTGATTGGAGGTCAGTCCATGTACAAACTAGTGGTGCTACAACAGCTATTATTGGGAAGGTTGTACAATATATGTAAAGTAAAGATAATATTATGTAATATACAAAGGTTATACAATATATGTAATATATGTAATATATTGTAAATAGTATTCCACTAAAGCTGGCTGTTCACTAGAAATACGTTTCCGCAATATCCTCCGGCAATTTTCTTATGCTCCATGCAGTTTACACTAGTAACGGCGACAAAAGGTGGGAGTTATAGCGCCCGCGTATGGTAGAGACGTTATGCACTATCAGACACATGACGGATCGGGCTTAAAGTACGACCACAGAATAGATACTACACAGAAAAGAAAGTAGAGGGCGGCTCCTTTGATCTTCAGTGAGCCACCGCGCAGCGCCGACAGCCATCTTAAAACTGTGCAAAGGAACCTTAAGAGTAAGCTCAAAAGCCATTTTCTAAAAACGGCTCCAATTTTTTCTTCTAACTTTTCCAATGGGTAGTGCTCATTGCACTATTTATTATGACATAAAATTCATTTTGGTGTATTTTTTGTTTTTTCAAAAATTACACAATGTATTTGTTTAAATACCTCTCACGCCGTCAATTTACACATTTCCAGCGATTTGTAAACACTGTTGCATTTGTGAGTTAACGTGCTTTAAATGAATTCAGATAAAGTTTTCCGTAAACTCGAAACTTTTCTGTGAAAAAGAGCTTCAATTTCGTATTTTTAGTAACGTTTAAACGATATTTTCTTTAAAACGGCTGCAATTTTTTTTAATGAAATTGTCACTTAGGTCGAAGTTTCACTCTTCTTTAATATTCTTACAGTAATATTTCGGTTCTACTATTAGGAAAGCGAAAAATTGATAAAATTTCAAAAAATGTACTTTGGGCTGAGATAGCAGCACGCTAGAGTATGTGGCAAGTCCGATATGCTAGCCCAGACCAAAGAAAATAGAAAACTAATACGAGAATGTCTGTGCCATTCTGTAGCACAACTAGTTATGTATTTACAATTTTTACCTTTTTATCTTTATTTTTTATTAATATTTGCCTAGGTGCGATATTAATATTTGCCTCTACGAAGCAACTGTCCCTTCGGGTTACGTATGGTTTTGCTAAGGTGCGTCAAGCTGGAACAGCCAAGTCAGCACACCGACACGAAACATGTTAAATCATTTATTGCCACAATTTTGAATTAATTGCCACGTATTTTCGTGGAGAAAATGGGTGTGTGCTAGCTTGACGTCAAGCCAGCACACACATCAGTTAAATTCGAGCCAGAGCTCAACAGAAACCATCTAATAATTTATTGCTCATTAATTGCCACAAATTGGAATTAATAATAACGTATTTTCAGTCTAAAATAATCAATGTCAATGTCAGCAGGCATGACGCAACACCGAATATTAAAAATAAATTACGGAATATAGAGAAAACAAACGAGCACAATTACATAAACCTAACAAGATACTTTAAAGACATATCGAACTATTGTTTTACTCTATGCATGATTTAATTGCCCCTCTCTTTTATGAGATAATATTTTTTTTAACTTCGTAGTTATGCAACCAAGTACGACATTCAAATAGATAATGCCAAGAGTACCAACGAGTACGATATATCTAAAATCTATTAAATAATTACATACACATTCAATACTAGTTTATTACACTAAAGATAAATTAATAAATGTTGCCTAGTATTATATAAACTTTGCAGAAACTGCATCAGAGTTATCGAACAAAGCCACATATTCAAATTCGAAAATGCAGAGAACCAACGAGCACAATCACATAAAATTAAGAACATAGTTAATAGATATTAATAACTAATTTTTTACTCTATAAACGATTTAATTGCTCTTGTCATTTAATTAATAATCATTTTTTAAAACCTCGTTGACATTCGAACAGGAAATGCAAGTAGGAATTCGAACAGGAAATGCAAGGAAGTACTAACGAGCACTAATATCTAAAATCTATTTAATAATTGAATACACATTCAATACTAGTTTATTACACTAAAGATAAATTGATAAATTTGGCCGTGAATTATATAAACATTATTGAAACTGCATCAGAGTTATCGAACCAAGCCAGATATTCGAATTCAAAAAAAGAGAGAACCAATGAGCACATTCTCATAAATTTAAGAACTAAGTAATAGATACTTAAAACTAAATGTTTACTTTACAAACGATTTTTAATTGCTCGTGTCAATACAAAATAAATAATTTTTAAAACTTCGTCCTTACGCAAACACGTACAACATTCAAACAGGAACTTCGAGAGTACTAACGAGCACAAATAGCTAAAATCAATTAATAATTGAATGCATATTCATTTATAGTTTATTACACTAAAGATAAATTGATAAATGTTGCCGTGAATTTTATAAACATTATTGAAACTGCATCAGAGTTTTCGAACCAACCCAGATATTCAAATTCGAAAATACAGAAAACCAACGAGCACAATCACATTAAAATGAAGAACATAGTTACTAGATGTTTAGAACTATTTTTTTACTCTATACACGATTTAATTGCTCTTGTCATTTATTAAATAATATTTTTTTAAAACTTCGTTGTTATGAAACCTCGAAGACTTTCGAACAGGAAATGCGAGAGTACCAACGGCCACTAATATCTAAAATCTATTTAATAATTGAAAGTATATTCAATACTAGTTTATTACACTAAAGGAAAATTGATAAATGTTGCCGTGAATTCTATACACATTATTGAAACTGCATCAGAGTTATCGAACCAAGCCAGATATTCAAATTGGAAAATAGAGAGAACTAACAAGCGCTGTCACATAAAACTAAGAACATAGTTTGTAGGTATTTAATACTAATATTTTACTCTATTCGTGTATACACGAATTAATTTCCGGTTTAAAAAAAATTATTAAACATCGCATTTATGCAATACGTTCGAATAGGAAATCGTTAGTACTATCATGCACGAATCACCAAAATCAATTAAATAAATAAATATACAATCAAGTTTATTACTCTAAAGATAAAATAATAAATTTTTCCGTGTATTATATCATCATTACTAAACTGCATACGAGTTATGGAACCAAGCCACATATTCAAATTCGAAAAAAAGAGAACCAACGAGCACAATAAAATAAAACCAACAACATAGTTTTTCGATATTTATTACTAATTGTTTACTCTAAACACGAGTTAATGGCTGCTGCTATTTTTCAAAAATAAGAATTCTTGCAACCGGAAAATTAATTTTTTAAAAAAGGTGGTTGTGCTAGCGTGACAGTCAAGCTAGCACAACCCAATTCAAAAAATGAGCACAATCGATCAAAACTAATACGAATGTTTAGAGCATATTTATTACTAATTTATTACTCTAAAATTAAATTATTACTCATGCGGTTTACGAAAAAAAATATTGTCAAACACAATTAGTTATGCAACCCCCCGATATTCGCGTATATTACTAAAGAGTACCAACGACCTCAAAACACTAAAGCCAATTACAAAAATACATATACAATCAATAGTACACATTTAGTTCTAATTTTTAACACCAAGAAACAAATTTTGAATGTGAAAACGAATTTAAGAAATATTGTGTAAACCGAATCGTAATGGTCAAAACATGCAAAAGATTCAAATTCAAAAATAGAGAGAACCTACAATCACCATCGCATTAAACCAAACACACCATTTAACAGACGTATCACACTATTACTTAACACTAAACCGAAATTTATTACTCCTGTTGTTTACAATATAAATGGTTTTAAAAAACGACATACTTGCGCAAAAACGCACGGTATTCATGAAGTAATTTTAGAGTTTAGTAAGCCACAAGTAAATGAAACCTATCCTGTACAAAATTAGACATTATGTTCTGTTATCTAACACCAAGTAGCAAATTATGAACGTGGAAACGCATTTAAGAAATATTGTGTAAACTCAAACGTAATGGTCAAAACATGCAAGAGATTCAAATTCAAAAATAGAGAGAACCAACAAGCACAATAACATTAAACCAAACACATCATTTAACAGACTTATCACACTATTATTTAAAACTAATTAGAAATTTATTACTATTATTTAAACTTAAGTGTGTATTGCCAGGCGCCCCTCAGACACAATGCTGGCCCGTAGTATTAAAATAAGATATTTACTTCTAATTTTTAACACCTGGGAGCAAATTATAAACGTGGGAACGCTTTCAGAAATATTGTATAAAATAAATCTTGGTGGCCAAAACAAGCAAGACAATCAGATTCGAAAACAGAGAGAAACAACGAGCACAATTGCATAAAACCAAACGCATCATTTAACAGACGTATCCTACTGTTACTTAAAATTAAACAGAAATTTATTACTCCTGTTGCTTACGAAGTTAATAATTTTATAGAAAGACATACCTATCCATCAACACACGATATACATAAAGTAATTTATAGAATATAGTAAGCCACAAGCAAATAAAACCTGTTTAGTACAAAAACCTGTTTAGTACTCTAAAATTACCTCATGAAGACCGTGCGTTTTTGCGCAAGTATGTCGTTTTTTAAAACTATTTATTTCGTAAACAACAGGAGTAATAAATTTCTGTTTAGTGTTAAGTAATAGTTATGTAATACGTCTGTTAAATGGTGTGTTTGGTTTAAATCGATTGTGCTTATAGGTTCTCTCTAGTTTTGAATTTAAATCTCCTGCATGTTTTGACTATTACGATTGAGTTTACACAATATTTCTTAAATGCGTTTCCACGTTCATAATTTTCTACTTGGTGTTAGAATAACAGAACATAATGTCTAATTTTGTACAGGATGGTTTTTATTTACTTGTGGCTTACTATGCTCTAAAATTACTTCATGAAGACCGTGTGTTTTTGCATAAGTATGTCGTTTTTTAAAATTATTTATTTCGTAAACAACCGGAGTACTAAATTTCCAATTAGTTTTAAATAACAGTGTGATACGTCTGTTAAATGATGTGTTTGGTTTAATGCGATTGTGATTGTATGTTCTGTCGGTTTTTGAATCTCTTGCATGTTTTGACCATTACGATTCAGTTTACACAATATTTCTTAAATTCGTTTTCACATTCAAAATTTGTTACTTGGTGTTAAAAATTAGAACTGAATGTGTACTATTGATTGTATATGTATTTTTGTAATTGGGTTTAGTGGTTTGAAGTCTTTGGTATTTTTCAGTAATATACGCGAATGTCGTGCGAGTTGCATAACTAATTGTTTTGACAATTTTTTTTCGTAAACCGCATGAGGAATACATTTCATTTTAGAGTAAAAAGTAAGTAATAAATATGCTCTAAACATTCGTATAAGTTTTGATCGATTGTGCTCACTTTTTGAATTGGGTTGTGCTAGCTTGACTGTCACGCTAGCACAACCACCTTTATTACAGAAACGGGAGGAGTAATAAATTTAATTTTGGGGTAATAAATTGGTAATAAATGAGTACTAAATATTCCATTTGGTTTGATGTGATTGTGCTATGGTGGTTGTGCCAGCCTGACATGGCCGTTGCGTACATTGAAAGGAATACGATACGTCTGACGTGCCGCGTGGGTCGACCTGCCGCCGGCAACGGATATGACGCTGATCTCAGCTCGATTTCGGAGCGGCAGCGCGCCTCGCTCTCTCACGGCGCTTTGTCAAACGTGGGTGGCGTGTCCGAGAGAAGTTTATAAAGAGTTTCTTGGAATTAGAGAATTTTCAGAAATTTTCGTAACATTCTGTGTTGATTAGTAGTTTTATGCTTTTACACTTATTTATAATTAATCGTTAATAATACAAATATTTTAAAGTATATTTGAAATTTAAGAAGAAATGTTCTTAAACAATTTATATAATTGTATCTATTAATAATTTGTTGGACCGAATACCGAAATAATAGCGGTAAAAGTATTTATACCGGTATAGAAATACCTTTACCTCTATTATACCTTTATTCAAAATACTTTTAAAAAATACCTTATAAGACGGCAAATACCGGTATTTTTAGAGGTATTTTACCTTCATCCGACGTCTATACCCGAAAAATACCTTTATTTAAAGTAATATATCGGTTTTCTCTCATCAAAATACGAAAATACCGGTATTTCAGTAGAATCATACAGGTATTTGGGGGAAATTCATTGTGATTTTTTCCGTTGAGATGTCTCAGAGGAAAGAACTATTTACACGGCAGAGTTTCTGACCGGGAGGCCCTAGGGTTCGAGTCCCGAGGGTGGCGGATTTTCAACACTAGGCATATTCTAGCTAGGTCGAGTGCTGCCGTTGACTGGGAAAGAATTCTCGGGTTTCCTGAACGGTAGTTTTCTATGGTTTCTCCGGTCAGTACCTTGTCGTAAAGAGTAGTTTTTGGTAACTGGGTTCCTCACTCATATGCAAAGCGCCCAATGCTTGAAAAGTTTCCTGTTTCGCTCTAAAACACTTCCGCCGCAGCGTTAGAACAGTTACCCTGGCGCGCCCGGTACATGAAGGGAAACTCCCTTCGCCAAATACCTTTAGGAATGCGGTTGCATTCGCTCGTTCTCTCGGCAAGGAGAGAAACATCCAAGGCGTCTCAGGACGTCATCCCGCACGCGGAAAAGGTGCGTCATGACGTCTTCAGATGGCATCCCGCAGGTAGAAGTTAACAGCCCCGGTACGTCTGTGGACGGCATCCCATGTTGAAGGGTTAAAGCAAGAGATTCTGGTGGTTTCCGATTATTTTGAGGTCTAAATACCAAGTAAAGTAATTCTTATTCCTTGTGAACGGTCGGAACTTTGTCATGAGTTTAATAACTTTTTTCACGTGGTGTTTCCAAATAAAATATGGGAGAAAAACTACAAATATTGTTTATAAATGTTAAAAGTATGATAGTTCAAATAACACCTCGCAGTGCTTGTTTTATTGTTATTTACATGTCAGTAGCAAATGAGTCATTAACTGTTTATTTAGACGAAAAGGTACATACACTTTATTTCTATTATTAACAAAGATATATAAAATGAAGGCATTTCCAAACCTTAGGTTTTAGAAAGCATTGGAATACTTCCTGTTTTGGGTCCCAATGGGTTGGGGTTCCTTGGGCCAGCGGATTTTCCGCAGCCGCTCGAGAGATACAATGTCCAGCTTTCCCGGAATTTTGCCTAATCCTCACTTGCAATATTTCAAACAATAACGGTTAAATTTCCTGAAATTGTTACGACAACTATAACTGCTGAGTAGCAGTTTCACTAGCTGTTCCCGCGTGGCTGTGAGTGGACGTGTAACTTATGGGGAAACATTTGATGTGATTGTTTAAGGTATTTTAGAAGAACAAGTATAAAAACGGGGAAATTATAATATATAGAATATAATAAGTATATAATAGGTAAAAAATTTTGAATATAAATAGTGGTAGATGAAAAAGGAAAAATTGTAACTGCTACTAATTATGTTTGGGAACGGATTCCAAATAGACAGATTCCAAATAGAAATAGGGAGGGAAATTAAGCCAACGACTTTGCATTCGTACATTACGAATAATAGGTTCGATATAAAAACCCAATTGCTTGGTCCATCAGCGTCTCACGAAGAATCTGCAGAAAGTTCAGAGAGCTCTTGTAATACAAGTAGCAATGAAGAATATTATTTTACTCTAACAATACCAGAAGAGATTTAAAAAAATTTGCTCACTGAAAAATTGTACATTCGTACAAGTCAGGGTAAAAAAACGGAACGGAGAATCGTCCTAAAGAACCCAGAATGGACAGAATAATTCGGAAAAAAAATTTATGAAGATTCGAAAATAAGTGTCTTTATCTTTTAATTCTCGTAAGTTTGTTTATCTTTCTTCGTAAGCGAAACTACGGAAGCTACTTATCGTCCGCTTTTGAACTAATGGGCATAATTTATATGTTGCATTCAGATACCATGGCCACCAGCGTCTTTTTGCTAATAAGATGTTATTTTTACTTAAATTTGCTGAATTCCCTATTGGTGTGTCAAGTAATATATAAATGATTTTTTACGGCCATTGGTTCAGGAGGAAACGTATCTTTTCCTTGCTATTCTCTTTCCCCAACTGATCGCTGCATAAAAGTTGCAAGTCCCTTTACCTCAACAGCTCCGCATCGCTCGCCTGTAGGTAACCTTGGGGATTTTCTGCTGCTCGCCCCGCGTTTCTTCTCGTCTTCGCTTGCTGTCCCACGATGTTACGAATTTCCTTCCCTCGAACTCTGGACTCCGCTACGCCCACAATTTCCACACCCTTCTCCCGTTCTCCGGACTCGTACGATTCTCGTTCCATTCCAAATATTTCTCTCACCTACGCGTCGCTCTTCCTGGGGTCGTCCTTCTGCCGCGCCTCCTACACGTTTGTTTGCGCTTCCAGCCTCGAATTATTAATGATGCTGAAGTTATGCTTTAAATGCTCGGCCTACCTATCACACTTTGTGCGTGTGTGGTGTCAGCGTGCAATATGAGATACTGAATTTAGTTAATGTCCTGCGCGAATTTTACAAATTAGAAATTACTTCGAAGTTAACCAGTCACTTCACTTGCTCTCTCAAATATTGTGAATGCGAAGAATGTGCACTCCACTTCTTAATTACCTCACTTTCGAAGATACGCTTCTAAGCTAACTTTTAACTACCAAGTTAAAATAAACTCCTATGCTATCTAGTTACAATCGCTTTCAGAGCTCAGTCTAGTCGCCGTCGCTGCTGCAGTCATAGAGGGCTTCTTCGAGGCGCGCCGCGATACTTATGGTACTCGCGCCTGGGGAAATTTTCGGAGGGGTGAATATTTTCCTCTTTTCGTGACCTCCGGGAAAAACATTATTTGCTAGTTCGGGCGTCATAGTTCGAAAAGCTGTGGGTAGATGGCGCGTTTACAAGCCATCGCTCCACCGCGTACCCTACTCCTCTGTGTTCGTGGGCGTCTTTTCGTAGCTGATGGTGGCGCTATGGGGTTGTCTAATCCCATGATCCTTTGAAGGGTCAGGGCGCTTATACCCCACGAGAAATATTTCTAGCGTGGGTATCACCAGTAACGTGCGACGTCCTCTCCGCCGCTCCGTCGCCGGGCCCTACCAGTTGTTTATTCTTTTTATAAATTGTTTTACTCTCCCAGGAAACCCTTCTTGGTACGTGACTTCGGAAACTCACAGACATTTAATGATAGGCGCTACGATTGGCTTTGAAAAACAATTCATTAGTCGCAAGATTCAACAACACAAATTTTACAAAAATACAATGTGCAAGCCTCTGCCTTGCACCGGTGTTTAAATTGCAGCAAGCAATTTTTCTTTCCTAAAGTACTTAAATTACCACAAGCAATTTTTCTTTCCTAAAAGCAAATTTCCACTAATCTCATAATGATTTTAAACATTTTAGTATTCATGAAATAACACTCATAAACTTACGCTACCAGCTGGCGCGGAATTGAGATATATACCTGTTATTTCTTCGAATCTTATTTTGCACACCACTACTGCAATATTGATCTGTTTAATTTCTATGCTACGCTTTCATTCGTTAATTGAACCACCTAAATTTAAGTACAGCTTTAGCCTCAGCTTTAGCTTTAGCCTCCCATAGAAGGCTAGAAATGCCTTCCTGCCCAAATACAAATTATAAAACAATGTTAAAATGAATTCTAAAAAAAAAAAAAATTCCTTTGAATCTAATTCAACATTCAGCTTTCTGCCCGTCTTTATAACTTTCATGGGTACTCACTCTCGTGGGTACCTCGGAATTCCGCTACTCTTTCGGGCAGCGTGCTCGCAGATTCGGAGTCGACGTCGGGACGGGACGGCCGCGCCTGCCCGCTTCGAGACGGACGGCTCCGCTCCGCACGACTCGTACTGATGCGTCGGCGTCGGTGGTGACCTCTCAAAGTCCACGGCGTTCCCCTCAGGCAGCTCTCCTCCTCGCGATGTCCCAATTCTCGTACCACCTTCTCGGATGTGCATCGAGTCGAGTTTCACTCACGTTCGGATATTCCGTGATAATTTGTAACTTTGATTTTCTTCTTCTGGGTAGAAATTCTTCGCAGAGGCTTTCCGGGCGGCGTGCGATTTGTAACTAGTGGTCTGGCAGTTTTTATCATCAGCTTGCGGCACACGTTTCCGCAATTTCACAATACTAGCGTTAGAGTTCTCTCACCGCTCGGGCTCGATTCTACTGAATATAATCTTCACTGATCGAATCAGCCTTCGTTCTGAAATTACGGGCCAACTTGTCGTTATGCATTAACAACATTCAACTGCACAGTTCTCGTGGCGACTAGTTACTTTGCGAAAAGCAATAGTTTCCTGACACTCACGAATATTAGAGCACTGACTGCCTAAACTCGTCTCACCTACTTTTCTTCTCGCACACACCTCTAACGAAAAACTCGTCCCACTTCCATGAAATTTCAGAAGGGAATGTTCGCATCCGCGAACACCTGAGATGTCCGATTTCAGACATTAACAGCCTCGGGTCTTATCGACCCTTGCCTAATTGGTTGATATCATGATTTGACCCTAACCGTCGCTGCGCGTCACCCTCTGACGTCAACCGCGCGTTCTTCAAATCTATTTATAGGATGTGGCCATCTCTTGATTAACACATGAGAGGAATGGACTGCGTTCGTTTCGTGTATATATATATATATATATATATATATATATATATATATATATATTTTGTCACGTTTGGGGCATCGCCACAAACCTCACAACGCTCACGCAGCGTCGGCGGAGACGTAGAGGGCGAAGGTATGACAGAAAGTCGGTTACTGATCGAAAAAGGCGCTACCTGTTAGTTGCGGCCCGAAGCGCGGCGGCGGTGCACTTCCGCAATATGGGCAGCGCAGTAGGGTTGTGCCGTGACGTCACTGCAACATTTAAACGGCGGAGCAGTGAGGAAAAGAGCCCTTCTTGTGTGAGACGCCGAGGTGAGAAGTCGAGTAAGGTAGCGGAACAGTTGAGGGAGAGAAGCGGTAGTTCTGGAGGTGTTAGGAAGTGGGAAATGATAGAGTGGCGAGGCTAAGTGGTGTAAGAACATTATAGGAGATTGCAGTAAGAACTGTGAAATTAGGACGAATCAGAATAGTGGCTGTGGTTGCGGAACTGTGAGAGTTGTTGTAAAGATTTAGTGAGGCGCCACGCTAACTAGCACACGCGGAGAGACTGGGCAATACGCGTACTCGTGTCGCAAGAAGGAGGACGAGACGTGGATCTGGTGGCGGGCGTTAAGAAGATTGGTCCCTGGATCTGGTGGCAGGCGCGAAAGAGACCGCCTGACCTTCTGAGCAGCATCGAAGCGGGCTACGTTGCAGGAACGCGAGTGGCGGCATGGCTGAATTTCCAAAGTTGCATAAAACTGAGGTGGGAGACAGGAACTAGAAAGGTAGTGTTGGCACCAGAAACCAGAATACTAAAATTTGCATGTTCGCCTTAAAATTGAATAACGGCGAAGTACTCCATGACCTCGTCCGCCGGTAGTACATTTCATTCCGAAGCTGTACTAAAGATAATTAATTTCTGTTCCACGTTTTGTATGTAATTGACCAGGAAATTTCGTATTGTGAATAGCAGTAAGACATGTAACAATGTGTGCTGGTAAATTAATTCAGGAAGTGTAAAAAAAACTAATTAAATTTCATTTACTAGTATTGGCCAAGCATGAACTCCGTGCACGGGTGTTATAAGGAAAATTATCGCTAGCTAGGCGAAGAGTGAAACCATAAGCAAATATTTCTTTTGAAAATTTCTCTAAGAGGTCTCATCATAAGTGGTTTGCATGCGTTCAAACGCGCAGCCAGCAATTGGGCTTCTTTTTTTTTTTTTTTTTTTTTTTTTGTTCTCTTACTTTGTGACAGTGTAAAAGGGTTGATTTGTGCAATATTTTAACCTAATTCTGTGTCTGGGTGTGTCTTTCTCATACCCTAAAGATCCTGCCCCCTGAGATATTCAAAGCTCGAAAGAGCATTCTTTCTGCATCCACACGTGGCGTGGGCGTGATTGTATGAATGCTCGTGAAGCAAGCTTAAAATTCTCAGGAAACAGGATCTTTCGGGTATGAGAAAGGTCTGAACCCTTGACACAATGAATCAGATAAAATACGAATAAAATGAGCATATATTCAATGAAAAAATTAGTGACGAAAGTTTATAACTAGATAATGCACTTTAAGTAGTTGGTCACTGAAAAAAAGGCAAAACAAAAGAAATTGGCGTCACCTTGACTGCCTGGACACACTTTCACCAACTACAATTTACAATTTTCTCATTTCTCTTTCTGAATTTTCATCTACCCAATTATTTTACTCTAGTTTTTCCGTGCACGGCTTTAAAAATGAATTTTACACTTGTTTTAAGGAATCCCGTTCACAGGTGCTAGCCTTGGGCTTCGCACTCACTATAACACTGAACTTAAAAAAGAAATGGTACTCGCGCCTGGGGAGTTTTGGAGGGGTGAATATTCTCCTCTTTTCGTGACCTCCCGGAGAAACATTATTCGCAAGTTATAGAGTCATAGTTCGAAAAGCTGTGGGTAGATGGCGCGTTTACAAACCATCGCTCCGCCGCGTACCCTACTTCTCTCTGTTCGTGGATTTCTTTTCGTAGCTGATAGTGGCGTTATGGGGTTGTCTAATCCCATGACGTCACAAATATATATATAATATTGCATGCGTTAGACTTAATGATCTGGCACCAATATATGTGGAGGAAATTTGAATCTAATGTCATTTACGCGTGAGAATATGAGAAAGAATACTCATATGTATTAGAGAAAAATAAACTACTTTAGAAAGGGAAATTTAAAACAACTCATCCTGTAAAGTGAGTATGGTAGTGTAGGATTAAGTGAGTCAGCCCACCTAAAATGTTCTTTATTAATTCATTTTAAGGCACTTGGACATCTATGGTATTTAGTGACTATAGAGAAAAAACATGCCTAAAGAAAATAATGCAGAAAACAAATGTTGAGAAAGTTAAAATGTTCTTGAAGTGAAATATTATTTAAATTTGTATTAAGTACAAGGGTGGTTCCTTGGCACATTTAAAGCTATGTCGCTGGAGGTGATAGCCGATTATGGAGATATTTCGCTTTTAAATGACGTGAGTGCTAACTTTAACTAAAACTTACACATCAATAAGTATAATAAAATAACAACTGTATATTCATGAAATCAGGAAACCATTGATAAAAAATGTAGTTTTCGCAGCCTATAATGCTGAAAGTTAAGTTATAATAACATATTAAAAGTTATTAGAAGTTCGTCAATGCGGTTAGCTGGGCCAAATATTTTGAGATTAGGTGGACAGTGTCTTAGTTAAGTCCTCGAAAACATTTCTGTATAAAAATCTTAATATTTTTAATTAAGAATTCAGGAGAACTATAGTGAGAGCAAGCTCAATAAAAAGCAACTTACACCCGGCAAAAAGCACCGGCTGATATGGTTCAGTGACCACCATCATTGCTTCTGCAGCGTCTGTGATAGAGTTCGGGATGCGACGGTGATGAATATTCAATACTACTTTGTTAAATGGTAATCGAATTTAGCCTGTATTGATGAGTTTTAGGGTCCTGCTGCTCAGATCGGTAGTTGTGATAACCTAAATCATTACCAAGAATGATCATTAAAATACTCCAAAAATGTTTTTAAAATGTTTAAAAAAGGCAAAGATAAAATAGCATAAATAATTGATCAAAAAGAGGTCAGATGAACTACTGAAGCTGTTGAATACGTTTCTCATATAATACTCATATAATAATATATAATACTCATAAATATATAATACTCCTATAATAATGGCTGCTTCCGTTCACGTGAACTTCGCTTGCAATTTTTTGGTTTGAACTGGATCAGGAAATCTTTGTCTTTAGTTTTCGTGAAATCCTCTGCACCGACAATGGTGTTGATAGGCGTCACAGGAACTTTAGATTTCATACAACAATTGACATTAAAATTTGTAAACGAAGAAATCGAATAGGTTTCTTAGGAATTGTGTGAAGAACATTCGTTGGATCTCGTAAAATTATTTTAAATACTATTAAAATTATATTAAAACAGATAAAATATGCGAAAAATGTTTTAAAAAGGACTAAAAAAGGTAACTAGAAGTGTTACCGAATGGCACAGACTTTCTCGTAGCAAATATTTCTAATTTCCTTTGTGTGGACTGGCGTTAAGGTCTTGCTTCATTCTCTCACCAGCTATCGTCACCCAAAACACATTTTTTGACATTTTTCTTCTTTCGGTTTCCAAATAGTAGAACCTATATAGAATATTAACATTCCAGAATTAATATTAATTCTGGAAAAGAGGAAAAACGTGTCCTAAATAGAAATTTTCATTGAAGAATGAACCTTTAGAACAAAAACTATAGTCACATTGGAAGCACTTCCACTTATAAATGCAATACTGTATACAAATCAATGCAAATGACCATTATAACGGTGTCAGTGGTACATAAAAATTACATTTGTGTATTTTTTGAAAAAAAAACAACGAAAGAGTACACAAAAATGAACTTAACGTCATACTAAACAGTGCAATTAGCACTATCCGTTGAAAACGTATGAAGCAAAAAATTGGTGCAAGTTCTGAGAAAATGTCGTTTGAGCGTTTCTGAAAATGCGGAATTTGGCGCTCATTTTCACAAAAAAAAGTTGAGTTTTCGAGATGTTTTATTCAACATTATTTAGAGCATATGTATTCATAAATAAAATAATGTGAATAAATTGCCTTTAATGAAAATACGTGAGACACAAGACGTGAGAGACAAGACTTAATTTTTTTTTTTTTTTAGAAAATTTCGAGAAAGTCCTTGGGGCTTGATCTAAAGTATCCCCAAGTTTTAAAGAATGGTCTTCAAAATTTCAAAGCTTCAAAGATAGATAGAGATAGGTGATTCTTCATTTTAAAAAGAATCCTACGCATGGTATAAGCGCTAGTAGTGTTCACAGACGGATAGACGGCGGGCGTTTCGCTTTCAATTGGGTTTTCGGCATCAAGGACCAACAAAACAGGGATTCCGGCTACATCACGTATTAGAGGACTTTTTCTCTTAATTTTAGCAACTGTATTTATCCACTTTTTCGCTATCAGGGCTCGGCTATGAATTTTTTCTCCTGAAAATCCGTTTTTTCGCGCAGCTTTACATAACTTTCTCTATACTACGTATATATATATATATATATATATATATATATATATATATATGTACATATACAAGAAAGTAAAAAATGATATTTCATTAAAATCTGTCCCCTATTATACTCGTAGAACTGCGTTCAACATAATGTGACGTCACGGGGTTATACGAACCCGTAACGCCACCATAAGCCACTAGAAAAGACCAGAGAACTGAGAAATAGGGTACGAGGCGGAGCGATGGTCCGAGAAGGCGACATCTACCCGCAGGTTTTCGCACTCCGATGTCCAAAGTTAGCGGATAATATTTTCTCGAGAGGGCGCGAAGGAGGAGGAAAAATCACCCCTCCAGAAATTTTTCCCCAGGCGGAGTGGCATAGATACCGTGACGCACTTCGGTAGAGCTCTCTTACGACTTCGACAGCGACGGCGACTCAACTAAATTCTTCAGCGGTAGTAATCGGTTAGTGCAGGAGTATAATTTTACTTGCTTTAGTAAAGCTGATTTAAGAAACGCGGTGATAAGTGATAGAATTCAGAAGCAAAGTGCATGTACAGTATTTGCATTAACATTACGCGAGTAAGCAAGCGATGTGACTGCTCGAACTTGAAATAGTTTCATCATCGAAGTAAATTCGCGCAGAAGGACTCTGAACGAAATCCAGTATTTAATTTTGTACGCCACGACCACGCACGCTCAAAGTGTGGTATGTCGGCCGAGTGCTAGAAGTAGTCAATTCAAGCACGTTAGTTATTTAAAAATGGAAGCGCGAGCAACGGGTACGCGGCAGGCGGCAGAAGGACGACTCCAACACTCAAGCGTAGGCGAGAAAGACTTGGACCAATCCGTCGATGGTACGAGTCCGAGGACGAGAGAAAGGTTTGGAATTTGGACGTGTGGCGGCATTCTGAGATCGAGCGAAAGAAGAGGTGTAACCGCGGGACATCAAACCAGTCGAGTGACGTGGCGAGGACTGCGAGCGACCGAACACCCCAAGGTTAACTGACGGCGAGCGGGAAGGAAATGTCAAGGTAAAGAACTGGCAACTTCTATGCGACAATTTGTTGGGAAACTGTGTAGCGTTAAACACCAGGCGTAGCGTCCTAAAATAGGTGAAAGTTACAAATAGTTACTGGGGAAATATTTCGAACGTATGACCAGTAGTTTTGATTTCATTCGCTGTACGCACCAGTAAATGCGTTTGAATGCCATACCTTGTACAACTTTTCTAAAGTAAATTATAATTTTTCATGTAATGTAAAAGTAATCTTATTGAAAGTATTGTATCCATTGTATGATGTCAGGGATACTCAGTTGCTATAATTTTGTAAAGGGTACGATTTAGTAACGTGTGTGTCACGTTTATTATTGTGTTAGAGTTAACAGCATTGTAATAAATGCGCAGCTCAAGGCTGACCTCTGTGAAGTCTATAATAGAATAATTGTAGAGAATCACTTAAAGGGCCGTGCACGGAGAAAACTTTAGATTAACCACAGTTAAATGAGGTACACGAAATAATTGAGAAGGAGGTCAAAGCAAAAGTATTGTAAATAGTGCGTATTGAAGTAATCAGGCAGCCAAGGTGACGCCTATACATTCTCTTATGGTTGTGTTATTTCTGTTCTTTTGTTTCTGTTTTCTTTGCAGTGACCATCTACGTAAAATACATACTTATTGTATATTTGTGCCACTGTGTAATTTGTTTACTGAATATATGCTCATTTTACCAGAATTTTATATAATTCATTGTGTCAAGGGTTCAGACCTTTCTCATACCCGAAAGATCCTGCTTCCTGAGAATTCAAAGCTCGCTTCACGAGCATTCATAGTTTCACGCTTCATCGCCACCGGCTGGAAGGTAGTAGGTGGGCGTGTTATAATACTCATAATAATTCACTTCATCACAATAAGAGGCTCAGTTAACCCCATTCTGCAGTTAAGAGGATAATGTTTTCGTCAACTACGTTTCTGCATCCCACGAAATTTGCTAAAACTTCAAAATTAATAATTTGTATTACTGTTTCTTATATTAACTTCATATTATTATGTAATAATGTTGGCTAACCTAAGATACACAAATGCAAAAAAAAAAAAAAAAAAAAAAAAAAAAGCATATCTGGTCTAGTTAACCAAACTGTCCTAGTTATTTTTGTATTATTATTTGGTAAAATATAAATATTTGGCTATTTTTGTTTTTGGTTTATTACTACATAGGAGGGGGCTAGAAAGACCATTACTACAAAGGCCCCAGTCAACTTTTGGGGGCCTTTGATCTTGAAGTCCGGTCCTGAGTTTACAAGGACTTTTTACTCTCACTGAAAGTTTTATACTCTATAGAGTATATTTCTTTGAAAGAAATATATTTCTTTCAAAATATTAAAAATAAAAAAATTTTATTACTCTCTTCCATGCTCTATTCTTCAGGTGAAAAACTATAAACTTCTATTTAAAAAATGAAGGATGATTGAATTTATCCAAAAATAAACATGTTACTAACAATATCTCTGGGTACTTTTCTTGTCCTATGCTTCAGTGTTGTTGGGCGAAAACTGCATTTCGATATCGTTCACAGTTTAAAGTTATGAGGATTGTCCAAAGTTTGTGAGGAAGTTTGTGAGTTTGTGATTTATATTATTTCAGTTATTATTTTAAACACAGCTCTGAAATATAGAGTTGCAACATATACTAACTCAGAAATATTATACATAATTTATAACTTTACTCTCCCATTGCTGTACCGTATCCTATATTTACAATATAGGAAGTGTGGGGTACGGAAGTTGTCAATGTTAGGCCAACTTTTGTCAGGAACTTAGTAGCTCACTGTCTTAGTGGTGTCGCGGATTATGTCGTGAGCTCCTAGGTTCGATTCCCCGTTTTCCTTATTTTTTTACTCAATAATAATTAGCAACGTGCAGGTCTTTTAAGATTATATTGTTTAGATCCACATTGCAGTGGATTCTATATTCTTTATTATTTACGTAGCTCTAAAAAGGGCCGTTTTCTCTCTTCAATAAGAGGTCTAAAAGTCATCGTTCTCTATCACGGCTTGTAATCTACGCGAACTGAAGCCACCAACGTAGCAGGATAGTTGGGACAATGGGCTACCTCCTCCTACGCATCTATCACCTCATCTCAGAGAGATCTGCCGTGGACGGGGGGTGGATCTGGCCATTTTTCTGCTATGACACGTTTCGTCTCGGCCCACATATTTTCAATTGGGTTCAGAACAGCTCCGCGAGGAGGCCAGCCCAGAACCGGTACTTCCTGCTGTGCAAGCCATTCCTGAATCAATTTACTTTTGTGAACCGACGAGATGTTGAAATTTCACTTCTTCATCTGGATAAGTTTTCCATATCGACGGAACCATAATATCTCGCAATATTATAATATCTCGCAGATATTGGGTGCCGTGGAGGTGACCTTCTATCCTGTGGAGCATTCCAATGCCACATGCAGAAATGCATCCCCAACACACCACAGATACTCGTCCAGAACGCGTACATTGACGGACATATTCCGAATAATGACAGCTCCCCCGAGGTCTGTACATTCTTACCGTACCTCCCCTACAAAGGAAAAAGCCGACTTGTCGGAGAGAATTACATTTTCCCCAGTCACGATGAAGGTTGTTCTCGGCAAATGCTAACCTGTAGAGCCTATGATCCTCGGAGATCCTTAGCCGCTGCCCTGCGAGACCGAAGACCCGTGTCCCTGAAGCGGTTCCTAACAGTTCTCGAGCAACCAGAAAAGTTCGTGATTCGTTTCAAATGAACCGAACTGAGGAATGGTGTCACCCTAGCCTGGTTCACCAATTCGGCGTCCTGGGCACACACGCCACAGTCCGGTGCCAGCACGTGTTCCCACTTCCCCTGTTTCTCGATACTGCCGCAACCACCTATGTGCAGTAACGAGAGGTACCCCCGAACGACACCCGGCCTCCGAAGCAGAGAGAGTCACATTTTCAACCAACACTACGACTCGCTCCTTGACAGACCGATCGTAATGCGACATGGCGAAATAATGTGGGCATGTCGCACGGCGCGGCGCTTCAAGAGAGGGAAAATACGAGGGGTAGGTTCCTTCCTCAGGGGAATTATCAATACGAGTAACTGGAGATATTTTATGACGTTAACTATCCACTCCAATTATAGTACTACTCGCAATTTTGCGTAGTATAACGATTATGGACAATGTTCTGAAATTACATATTATAATGTTCTAACCGAAGTGCTAGCAGTTCGTTTTTTCGAAATTTTGATTGATAAAAACTAATGGCGCATGCATTGTAATATAGTCTAGTTTTTTGATATTACAATTGTTTGGTGATGGAATCACCAGAGTAACGTTCGTAAAATAATTATTAATTTTAACTTACGTTCATTGATCAAAAGAATTTCTTTACCGTGTGATAAGTTAAAGTCCTGATAAGTCCCAACGAAAAAAGTACGTGTTAATCCATTTATCGAGTACTTTATTCTAACAAATGAAGCTGAATTCTAATGGAATTTTCTAAAATATTTTGATATTTCGATAGCAAGAAAGTCGTCGAATGATGACATTAAGCGACAGTGTTGCGTAATATTCATGTTTTCCCACTTCCCAGGCAATATTCTGCGTCCGTTTATTTTCTGACTCCCAATTTACAATTAGAGAAAGCGTACCTCCGCATCTCCGTTCTGATAGACTGAATCATTTTCTTGAGAAACTTCAATAAAATATTTCAATAGTCTTTAATTTTTTAAACTTAATTTAATTAATTTAAATTACTTAATTAACTTAAGTTCCTTTACAATTAACTTTGTAATTACTGCGGAATTACATGAATTCAAACGGATTGCTAAGGCTGTATTAGTATTTTTTGATATTTTGAGATTAAATTTAAAAAAATAGTTCATGCATTGGTCGCGAACTAATTCTCCATTTCAAAAATTTCTTTTAAGTTACTTAATAGTACTAATTATTTTGCGAGGACACCATTTTTTTCAATTCCTTTAATACGATAAAATAATATCTACGAGCTTTTTTCTGATAATTCTAATCACTTAAAAATTTTATTCTAAAACATGTAAAAAGCAATAATAATATAAATGTAGGAACCCGTTTTTATGTATTTATATTATGAGACTTGAGATTTGAAATTAAACGTGCAATTTTTCCTCTAGCAGCCATCGACACTGTCGCTTTTGGGGAAAGTAGCCTTCGCGACCTTTCCCCTGTTCTCGCAAATGTGCCGGCGCCGCGATGGCAACCTTCCCCAAATGCGACAGTTTCAACGGTTGCTAACAGGAAATCTTGTACATTCTTTCACATGTCTGAAAGTATAATTTTATACTCAAAATATTATCAAAACATTAACGTATGTTACATCAATGCATTCGTCTATTTATGATTATCTATCGCTAGTTTTAAAAAAATATATGGTTCCATTTAAAAAAATAAAAGATAATTAAATTTCTCGAAAACTAAAAATATTTCGAATTATATCTCTACTGCACATTACTTCCCCCATGATTCCGCATTGTTAAGGGAAAACTGTATTTCGATATCGGGAACCGTTTAAAAGCTCATAGTTGGTGGGACTCTGTATAATTCTATTCACAGAAAATTTTCATTACGAATTTTTCTATTTTACAATTAATAAGCGCTTTTTACAACAGTTATGTTTTATTTAATAGAAACCTCGTGAAAACATTTTTCTCTTTTGTAATTCAGTTACCTATTTCCCGGGAATGTTTCGAATGCGACGAATTTGAGTGGCAGCACCCGCGAGGCATAAATAGGAACAGAATGCCCATGCAGGCAAACAAAAAGATTTGATAGTTTTGATAGTTTTGAGAGTATTGATTGTTTTGATGCACTTAGAGTTTGATAGTTTGCGCGAGTTTGATAGTTTGGAGTGAAGTGGAGTATTTAGTGCGGAGTATGGTTTGGAGTGTGGTGGAGTGTTGAGTGGAGTGTTGGGTGAGCGTGTCGCCGTGAGTTTATTTGCGTGGGTGTGGAGGTTGACGCACTTCTGCTCCCTCCGCATCGCACAGCGCCGCGGTGTGCTGTTTGCGTGGGGTCTGAGCGCCGGCTCTTTCCGCGAGACGGGTCAAGCGCTGGCCCGTGCCGCGCCGTCTGCCGAACAAACTTGAAAGATCGTAGTAAGAGCTGTGCACAACGCGTGCAAAGAAATAATAATAATAATAATAATAGTAATAATAGTAATAATAATAATAGTATAATAGTAATAATAATAATAATAATAATAATAACCGTGTGGTGTCGGGGTTTTTAGTAGAATAGCACCTCGGGACCTCCCCCTGTCGTAGAAGGCGACTAATCGGAGCAGCTGTCCGCTGTCACTTCCCTATACATCCTGTAATCCCCACATACTTGGTGTGTCATTGCTTCCACTAACTTGTGGCACACTTCTATTTTTCTATCCTGTAGGCCAATCTTCGTACCGGCCAACTCTTGTGTTTGCGACCCCGAGGTTTCGAGGGCTAGGGAGTCGTTCCTATTCTACTCTTCTATTCTAGCTCTATTCTCTACTGTCCTCTCTTCTTTTCTTCCGTTTCCCTTTCAGCTGGCGGGAGCTTAAAAACGCTAGGGGAAGGCGACCCCGAAGAAAAAACCCGCGATGGAATTTCAGGATCGACCATTACGGTGCAGGGGATCGGAGCCCCAGTACCGGCGGTCGGTGGTGAGCAAGCAGGCCACCGGGCGTCGTCACCAAGCAACTGCAATGCCAGAGACGTGGATCACTTGGCGTCCCTGTCAGATAATGCCACAAGTGCATTTAACCCCTTCGTTGGAAGGCGGAAGCTGCAGAGATCACCTCCTAGCAGCCCCTCCATATCTGGAGTACCTACAGAGCCGAAATTGCAGAGATCACCTCCAAGTACCCCCACGACAAGTGGTGTACCCACAGGAGTCAAGGACAGAGACGTGGACTTGGCGCCTCGGTCAGACAATACAAGTGCGATTAACCTCCTGGAGGTGCGTGAAGCTGATCTCCCTGCAGAGGAGAGCGTGGTGATACTACCAAGAGCTATGGGTATATGCTGGAGAAGTGGGCGGCCATGGAGATGTTGCATGGGGCACAGACGAAGTTAGTCGAGGACCTGGCAACTGCCTTAAGTGTGGTAAGTGGCAAAATGCTCCGAAATAACCCACAGCCGGTAAAGGATGCAATGATGAAAGCCTTGCATGACATCGACTCGATGAAAAACAAATGCAAGGCCATTGCGGAGGAAAGAGCAGAGTTCCTGGATCGACTACAAGAGTGCTCAACTACGAAAATAGGAAAGCACTATGCGGAGACTCGCCAAGGGAAGAAAAAGGGCAAGAAGAGAGAGCTCCACCCCGGCGAAACCACCAGATTGGATAAGAGGAAGATGACAGAAGTGACGGAAGGAGAGGTAACGGCGGACAATGCCGTGAAAGAGAAGAAAATAGAAGTAGTGGAAACAGAGGTCAGAAGAAAAGGGCGACACATGGTACCGGATATCATCAAAAAAATGAAGGAGTCGGTAGACCCAAAGGCACACGGGGCAGAGATCCTGAAGATCCGCAGGACGCAAAGGAAGGAGCTGCTAATCGTCATCCGGAAGACCGGTGATATTGACTCCTTGAACAAGGCAGTAGAGGAGGCAGTAGGCACGCAAGCCACAGTAAAAGCGCTGGTGCCAAAGCGGCTTAACAAAATAAGGGACATCGACGAGACTGTAGTAGTCAAAGAGGTTGTCGAGGCGGTTGCCCAGGTGATAAAAGCAGAGACTCAGGAAATCGCTGGCTCCTGTAGAATGCGGAGGGGATACGGTAGTGTGCAAACAGCGACACTACTGCTACCAGCTGAACAAGCCCAAGAGCTTTTAAAAATGGAAAAGCTCAAAATTGGGTGGGTTAACTGCCAGATTAGCGAAGAGAGGCAGATAATAAGATGCTTCAGATGTCTTGATTTCGGGCACATATCAACCTTCTGCAAGGGCCCCGACAGGAGAAACATTTGTTACAAATGTGGCAAAGCAGGACACAACGCAAAAGATTGCAGGGGAAAAACCCAGTGCATTCTCTGCAAAGACAAGAACAAAAGCGACGACCATGCCCTGGGAGGCAGTAGATGTCAATCGTTTGCTGCATGTAAAAAAGACAAACGCGCCAGATATGCTCCGATTGCTACAAATTAATCTAGGCAGAAGCAGACAGGCACGCGACTTGGCACTGCAGGTAGCTGCCGAAAAGAAGATAGACCTCATATTATTTTGTGAACAGCCCTCTGACGACTCTACGTGGTATCAGGATGTGCAGAAAAGAGCTGGTATTAAGGTTGTAAATGGTAACCTAGGCGTACAGAAGTACAAGATGACGAAATACGGGTTCGTCTGGGTAGAAGTTAGTAACATAAGAATATACAGTTGCTACTTCTCTCCGAACGATACCATCGACAAATTTATAGCCGAAATGTACGAACTAGACACTAGTCTACAGACAGCCAAATCAAAGATATTACTTGCCGGCGACTTCAACGGTAAATCTCCGGAATGGGGTGAAACACGCTCCGATAGAAGAGGAGTTATTGTTAGTGAATTCGCGGCAAGGAATGATCTTATCATTCTAAACTCGGGGGCTGGGAGAATCTTCCAACGAGGGAACGCCTCCTCCATTCTAGACCTGACAATATGCTCAACTAGCCTCGCTAGATATGCAAAGAGCTGGGAAATATTAGAGGAGGAAACTCTAAGTGACCACCTATATATAGTGTCCTCAGTTGAAACAGAGCGGGTACAAAAGACAAGCGACCACCCAGGAACAATAAACGACCACCCTGGAATCCTACGAAAATGGATGTGGACAAGGCAAAAACGTCCTGGGAAGAATCCAAGTTGTTGAATAGCCTGGACTGGACAAAAAAGCAGAAACACTCGACGAAATTACAAAAACAACAATCGAGACAGTAGTAGCTGCATGCGATGCCTCGATGCCTAGACGTCGTGGCCCTAGACGCAAACAGCAGGTCTATTGGTGGACACAGGAAATAGCAGAAATACGTAAGAGATGCATCAAGGCGAGAAGGCAAGCGACGAGAGCTAAGACGAATCCCACATTTAAAGAGCAGTACAAGACGACTCGCAAACTCCTCAAGAAAGAGATTAAAAAAAGTAAGGTCAGATGTTGGAAGAGGCTCACCGAAGAGGTCGAAAGTGACCCGTGGGGCATGTGATTGTGACCAAGAAGCTTAGAATGGATGGGAGGACGCCTGGACTGAGCGAACCAGACTGGGTGAGGAAAGTAATAAGTGACCTATTACTCCCATGACCTCCCATTAGAGAGTGCTGGACAAGACAAAGACCGAGCGTCTTCTTTTTTGACGAGGGAGTCCTGTTTACGACGGACGAACTACGGAGGGCTGCAAATAGCCTAAAATGTGGGAAAGCTCCGGGATTCGATGGATTCCGAGCGAAATGCTCAAGATTGTTGCAGAGCAACATCCTGACTGTCTGCTATCCGTGTTTAACTCATGTCTCAGGTATGGAATATTCCTCAGAAGATGGAAGAGGATGAAACTCATCCTTCTCCGGAAGGGTAATAAACCGCTCGACAAGACCTCGTCTTTTAGACCGCTTTGCCTCCTGGACACCATGGGAAAGTTACTAGAGGGACTAATTATATCAAGGCTGGAGGAAGACCTATCAGACCTATCCCCTAAACAGTATGGCTTCCGGAAGGGGCGGACGACAACTGACATCATTCTCGAAGTGGTCAGGATTGCGGAACAGGCCAAAAGGGGTGACGGGAAGAAGAAAGGATTCTGTGCTCTGGTGGCCATAGACATCAGGAACGCGTTCAATAGCGCCAGATGGAAGGACATCATGGAGGCTCTGATAGATAAGAAAGTCCCTGAATACCTTCTGAGAATGGTTGAAGACTATCTTCATGAGAGGAGTATAGTCTATACGAACCTCTTCGCAATGGGGGAAGTCGTGACGTATGGCGTGCCCCAAGGTTCGAGATTGGGACCATTCCTATGGAATGTAATGTATGATAAACTGCTACACATAGACACCCCGCCAGACACCCACCTTATTGGGTACGCAGACGACACTCTGATCATCTGCACGAGTAACAAAGTCGACCTGATCGAGAGGAAAGTGAACGAAACCCTCTTCAGGGTAAAAAGATGGCTTGACAGGAGACTCCTACACATGGCTGTAGAGAAAACAGAGGCAGTACTGGTTACGGACCGCAGAGCATTTCGTACCCCCATTATTAGGCTGGGGGAGGCGAACATTACCTGGAGACAACAGATAACATATCTGGGAGTCGAACTTGACCACAGGCTCAACTTTGGGCCTCACATCAACAAGATCGCCGATAAGGCAATGATGACTGGGGCCATATCTCCAGGCTAATGCCAAACGTGGGAGGCCCTCGAGAGGCGAAACGGAGGCTGATTGCTTGTGCTGTCCAATCACAAATGCTGTATGCAGCCCCAGTGTGGGCGGACAGACTCGCGAAAGCCTCCATGAGATGCAAGGTCGCACAAGTACAAAGAAGGGTAGCATTATGAATAACGTCAGCCTACCGCACGGTCCCCGACAGCGCCGTAGGGGTTCTGGCCAGAGTTCCCCCTATAGACCTTTTGGCAAGAGAAAGGAAGGTCGTTTATAACGAAGCGAAGAGAGTCACTGACATCTGCACGGGACCTCTACGCAAGCTGAAAGAAGACATAAAAGAGAGGGCACGCACGTCTCTCCTGTCAGCATGGCAGGAGAGATGGGAGAAAGAAACAAATGGTAGATGGACATATGAACTAATACCACACATCGAACCATGGTTCAATAGAGGTCATGGGGAGGTAAACGTTTACCTCTCACAGGTGCTCTCTGGGCACGGCTGCTTCAAGTCGTACCTGTTCAGGTTCAGAAGAGCAAACGACTCGAATTGCGTGTTTTGTGGACAAGTAAACGACGACGCAAGGCACACGATATTTGAGTGCGGAGCATGGGATAGTCGGAGGATTCAGCTGAACAGCGAGTTAGACCAGGACATCTCGCCAAATAACATGGTGCAGCACATGCTGAAGTCGGAGAAAGAGTGGTGCCTCATACAAGAGTTCGTGACGTTCATCATGAAAAGGAAAGAAGAACGACTCCGCCATTGAAGCGGCTTGAGCTTTGAAACAACTCAGCCATCTGCCTGCTCCCTCCATGAAGTAATGTCTGACGACGGTTCCATGGAGGGAAACTCAGGGCATAAGAGAATGGAGGTTAGGTTTTAGTCGGTAGGCCATGATGGAGAGTCCGACATAACCGGCTTCGCCGGTATCTATAAAAGATTTCCCCCTCCATTACCAAAATAATAATAATAATAATTATAATAATAATAATAATGTCTTTATTAATGGCGAGGCTCAGGCCATAGGGCCTACTCTTCCGCCTAACCACTAGTTCTAACCACTAAGAAATTCAGTGAACACAAAAATTATAGGACTAGTGTAAGAACAGTTGTATATAGTTAGGTTTAGGCACTTTAATTCGTTTCACCGAAACAAATAATGCCACCCTTGTAAATGCAAACGGACAAGACATTACCAGGAACTCTAACAAATAGCCCTGTGCTCACGCGCTCTCGAGCGCTGAAGAAACTCAGTCGCTCGTCCTCAGTCCCGTGTAGAAACAGATGCAGAGCGTGCCAATACATCGACACAAATCAGCGCACACGTGTTGTGTACAACGCGTCTTGGACCCCGACATCCGAAGGGAAATCGACCATCTGCGGCGCGCAGATGCCGAAAGGAAAGCTGTACTGCGCCAACCGCGCAGAGCTGCCAACACTACCCACGAAGCAGCCTATTCTCCTTCTACAAACACACAACAGGACACAACAAACAACGGTGAGTTGCCGTGCTCTGACGCTCTCGCGTCCCCTGACTCCCGCCACCCACCCTGCCCCACATAGACCAGTCAGGCGCCCCCCAAATAGAAACCGCCGAAATGGCGGAATCAGAATCTGACGTCTCCGAGGCCACGCGACTTTCAATTTCAGCGAGTGCTCCGAAGCACCGAGCGCCCAGCCCACCACTGATGTGCGCAGTGAAACCCCTGCAAAAGAGAGCGAAAACCCCGACAGCGCAGAATGTGAGGGATGGCAACTCGCCACCCGCATATTCCGCCCCACCCTGGCCGCCTCAAACTCAATCCGACCCCCCCCCCAACCCCCCCCCCAACCAAAACGCCCCCCCAACCCGACGCCCACCGCAAATGGTCCTCAGCCGACCGCCCCCGCGCCATCCCACGCGCCGCTGCCATCCCACGCGAAGCAGTAGGCGAAATTTGTATAGAGCAGCCAATTGATGCTGCGACATTGATGAGCGCGCTCCGCCCCCACATCACGATGCCCCTCCGCGGCTTACCCTCGAGGGAATTTTTCACTCTTAAGCCAGGCTGCGTGAGAGATCACGTAGCAATTGTAGAACAATTAACGCGCATGCAGACCTACAACCAGAATGCGCAGTTATTTTAGACGGGTGACTGAAGAAAGAAGCCACCGACTGGTCATTCGCGGCCTTCGCGATGGAGAGGACTTAACGGCTCTTCAAGCCGAAATTGCAGCTCACGGCGTCACAGTTCATCACGCCAGCGAAATGAAGAGGGCTTGCTACTTGGAAACAGGGGCAAAAACCTTTATTTCCATGGGGCTGTACGTGATTGAACTTAACCACGCCCAAATAAACCAGGCAAAACAAATCGCAACCCTCCAACAACAGACTATTCGCTGGGAAGAGAACGTGTACCTCACTGCAAGCGCTGTCAGCTCTGGGGGCACACGCAGAATGGCTGCCGTAGAAATGCGGTATGCCTCTACTGCGGGGGAGCCCACAATTTTGACGCCTGCGCCAGACCAGAACAGCCGCGATGCGCCAACTGCGGTGAAGCGCACTTCTCGGAATGCCCCGCCCTGCTGGCGTATAAAGACGCTAGAGCACGCAAGCTTGGCGGAGCGCGCCAGGCGCGAACAGTCGCCCACCACCAGGGCTGACAAACTACGTGTTAATTCTCACGGCTAGCGTTAGTGCTGCGCTCAAACAAGTGGCTCCAGTACTAAACTGAGCGGTAGTGGGGGTCATGCCATGGTGGTGGGGGGCGATGACGTTGGACGATATCTCCACCAATTAGATGGGAGGTATTTTTTTAGTTCTGGTGTAATTTATAATTTATTTTAGGATTCTGTAGAAAACGTGGGATACCCTGCCATGGAAGTGACTCAGGATGACAAACAACTCAATAAAATAGTGACACAGGTTTATTAAAATTAAATAAAAAACAATGGTAAATTACATAAATACAATTTCTCCAAGTAATACAATTTGATAAATATTGATTTTAGAATTAATATCACATCACAAATTCACAACAATCGTGTAGTTACTACTGCAAAATCTGAACAATAAATTAAAATCTTAGTACCTAATACGAAAATACAAGTACATCTTCAATCACAATCAAGTACATCTCGAAATAAATATTTCTTCCATCTATGAATATTGAAGTGATTAAATATACATTTGCTATTACAAACTACTGAAGGGAATGAAACACTGCTTTGAGATATCAAAAATTTCTGTTATTGACATTCAAGTCCTGTCTAAGCGTAGTGCACTTTCAAGCACTGCAAAAACATTTTGTGAAATTGCAATAAAATAACTATACAAACATGACAATATTGATTTCCAAGTTAATAATTAATAATATATCATTTAATTACTATCATCCACAACTGAAATACTTAATTACTGAAACTTTACCAAAACAAACTTGACTCAAGCAAGCAAAAATGCAGATCCTTATTTCACTACTTAGCTATAGCATTTAACGCTACATATTAAGTTATTCATATTTAATAAGTGTATTTCACAAAACATTTTAGTAGAAAAACAATATAAAATAACCAATTCTTTAGAAGAATTAAAAGTTTAATTCACTGTACTAATATGGAAAATGAATATCTTCTCATTTGTATCATTATTTTTAGAATGTAAGAAGCTGGGTTCTTACACAAAGTTCAATAGATTAATATTTAAAATGACAGAGTTTGGAATGCAAGTACCCGTATAGTTTCATGAATTAATCTGTTTTTCCTTTTCTCATAACGTTTCCAAATTATTTTACACAAAATTATCTTATTAAGGTATTTGATAATTTAAATGTCTAAGATTCAATTATTGTTGAACTAAATCACAAATAATTTTCAACAGTGACATTTAAGCAAATTTTGAAAACATTTTTAAAGTACTGAAAACTACTCTTCTTTTCATTATGGTAAAACAGTCCATTTCCTAGCAACTCTCAGAGAGAATGCCAAGTTGTAATTTACTTCCAGACAGTAAATGGCGCAGCAGGAATTGTGCTTATCATTTCATTCAATTTATACAAAATATTAATAAATTATAGCTTAATAGCAGCAGCAATTGAAGAAAATTAATATTGAGTTATTACTGCAAGTAACAAGATCTCATTGTTTTGCATCCTACAAAAGGATGAACAATAACATCCATTTTATGCCGAGTGTTTTAAAGAGCACCTATCACAAGAATGCACCTTATATCCAGTGCTTGTGCTACCACTTGTTTAGATATAGAACTAAACAACTTACTGTACCCTGCCTCGGATACTTTCAACATCTGGGATCCCTGCAAATTCCAGCCACTTTTCCACAATCAATGGCCTTCGATTGCACGATGGAAATCTATGGAAGGATATTCCTTCCAAGCGTCTTTCTGACGATTCGAAATTTATGTGGCATATACAACAGCCAGGCATCTGAAAAAAATATTGTGCTATTTTGAGGTATGCTCTATATTGCAGAATAAATGACGAATTTTCATATGTAAAAGGGTTTAATGATAATGATTTAATAAAAACACCGAAGTCTTACCTCTTAATGGCTTAATATGCAAGCAAAAAATAACGTAGACGTATGAAATGAATGTCAGGAGCCCGCTCAAACCAAACACGTGTTCAATTCAAAGCCCTGTTCCAAAACCGTCGCTACTTCATCTTCGGCTACATTCGTATATTCGCGGTCAATTTCGTATTCTTCGATTTTCTTTCTCTGTTTAATATTAGCTTTCTCTTTCTAACACTGCGACTGCAGCGCTATTCCGTTTAGGCTCCAAACTAATCCTTGCCGAGAACGTGCGCCGGGCCTGGCTCTATTAAGCTAGAACCCCCTGCCCACCACGCTCAGCGAGCAAATGCCTTCGCTCTGCCCCGCACAAATGCAGTAACTTGCAGCGCCCCAGTGCTCGCCCACGCCGTCCGACAAGCTGAGCCCTTCCCAGCACTGCCAGGATTGGTCGCTGACCCCCCCACCACACCCGGTACTGCATTCGCCGACGCAGCTGCCGGCAGACCAATGGCAGAGCCCCCAACAGCTACGTCATCCTCGCTCTCCTCACTAACGGGCCTCGGAGAAATTTCAGAACTCCTGCAACTTCTGTAAGGTGTAGACATGCGCGCGCTGCTGTCGCTACTACGGCAAACGCTCGAAATCCTCAAAGGTCCGGGCAACATACTGTCCAAAGCAGTCGCTATTCTCCCCCTGCTCGCCTCAACATTCCAATGAGCAGAAACAATAAAAACTTTCGGCCGCAATTCTTCAAAATTATCTCCTGGAATGCAAACGGGGGCCTGAACAAAAAGAAGCCAGAAATCCTCCAATTTATTCAAGATTACTCCCCCGACGCCTTTCTTATACAAGAAACCCACCTTCTCAAAAACGATTACTTCACTCTTCCAAATTTCTACATTCACCGTCAGGATCGTTCAGGCCCCCACCGTGGCGGTGGCACATTAATTGCAATCAAGCGAACTGTCCCGCATACGCCCCTGGTAAATCCGCCTCTCGCCGCAATAGAACCGACCTCAGTTGAGATCGGAACGCCGCGCGGAACTATTGCCCTAGTTTCCGCTTATAAGAGGCCTCAGATTCAACTCGAGGAAGCTGACCTTGATGCGCTGCAAATGCTAGGGGAAAGTATTATCATAGCAGGTTATCTAAACGCCAAGCACACGGATTGGGTCTGCCGTGTGCGGAACTCGGCGGGAGAACGCCTGCTAAGATACCTAAACAGGTCGAATCAACTCACCATCTCCCCTCCCTCTTCTATCACACACCTCCGAACTGACTTCTTTACCCAACAAATTGAAGGAGACATTCTCGATTTTGCACAACACTCCCACGCCATTCAGATCACAACTCCAAAGCCCCTCCACGACCTCACGTCAGACCATCTTCCCATAATATTCGCTCTACAAAGAGAAATGTTCCCGCCTCCATTCTCAACAAAAATTAAATATGAGACAAACTGGACTAATTTTAAGAAAAAACTAAATGACAAACTAATACGAAACCCTGAATTAGACAACCCAGCCAACATCGACAGAGCCATTCAACACCTGACATACCAAATAAAAACCGCTTTCGATGAAAACTCCAAAAAACTGGCACCAAAACCTCCCGACTCTCAAACTCCAGTGGAATTGATTCGCCTTATTCAGGAACGCCGTAAGGCTCAGCGTGCTTACCAGCGATCGCACGACCCCGACGCGAAGGCAGCGTACCAAACTATTCGGCGGAAAACCTCCAGGCTTCTGCGGGAGCACAGGAACGTTATGTGAGAACAGTTCATGGAAAAAAGCGAAATAAACAACGCTAAAGACTTGTGGAAAGTACAAAGAGTACAACGCAATCCACAGCCTGCCACAACATCGCTAAATCGCCCCGATAATCTCCCACCCACGTACGACCCGGCCGTAAAAGCTGAGATCTTCGCCTCACTACTGGCCAAACGCTTTACGCCACCCCAAATTACTTTTAACCTCCCAGCCACCGCCGCGGAAATCCCCATCACGCCCACGCCCCGCGCCGAAATACCGCCTGACTGGCACATTGAAGCGGATGAGGTCAGCGACCATCTTAAGAACATAAATACAAACAGAGCTGGCGGCCCAGACAAAATCTCAGCAACAATGCTTAAGCAACTTCCTACCAGGGCCGCCACTCTTCTCGCTTACATCTACACAGCTTGCGTTTCTGCGCAGTACTTTCCAACAGCGTGGAAATCTGCGACCGTTACGCTAATACCTAAACCAGGAAAGAACTTGCGGCTCCCGGAGAATTACCGCCCCATCTCCCTCTTGCCGTTCTTTGGAAAAATCCTGGAGAGAATAATTCTCAACAGAATCCGCAAGGATCTCGAGGAACGTGGCATAATAAGAGGAACGCAGTTCGGATTTAGGAAAAACCGCTCCTCCGCCCTACAAGCTTTACGTTTCGCCTTATGTGTCTCTTCAACCTTTCTTCACCGCTGCACCGTCCCAGTTCTTTTCTTTGACTACTCCTATGCTTTCGATACTGTTCATCACTCTCTTCTTTTACAAACATTACGTCCATAAGTCTCACAGTTCATTCTCAACCTAATCACAAGCTACATCACGAACTTTCTCTGTCCGCTATCAATCTTTCACTTCATCTCCTCGCCCAATTCTCGCCGGCGTCCCCCAGGGAGCCGTACTCTCTCCTTTCCTCTTTTCGTTATTCTTAAATGACATCCCCACAAATGCCGGAGTGAGTGAATACATCTACGCGGATGATATAGCGTACGCGGTTAAAGAGACAAGAGTACAAGTTGCGGTTCGGCGACTACAGCGTGCCGCAAATGCACTATCGAAGTGGAGTGCGGAAAACGGCCTCACGTTGAATGCGCAGAAATGTCAAGCAATTCTCTTCACTCACAAATTCTCACACAACACGCACACTGTCGCTCCCATCCACCTAAATGGTCACACTATTCCGTGGCAAAACACTTGTGGCGTAACCTTTGATCGCAAACTAACCTGGAAACAACACATCACCAATGCTCATAAAAACATGACTTGGCGCATTTCCTCTCTTCTCCCAATTTTTAGAAGCAAAACTCTAAAAGATCACCTCAAAATTCGCCTTTACCTTGCATGCGTACGGAGCGCGGAAATACGCTACGCTTGCGAAATATGGGCAACGGCCGCGGCAACAAATCTTCTACTTCTCACGCGAGCCGAAAATTACTTCATTCGCTCTGCATTTCGCCCCCACCCAGGTTCAGTTTTTGCAGATCAACTCACAAACAGAAACACTGACACGATCACCAACACACTACACAAACATCCAAAAAAAAACCAAGACATCTTCACACAACCCAAAAATTAACCAAAAAACCAACAGCATCATTAAACCACCATAAAACACATCGACACACACAAAAACCAAACACCAAACTCCCATCAAACAAACAAACCAAAGCGAGAGATAAAGCACGGCGACGCCGAAACTCACTCACCTACAAAAATTCAATACAAAACTGTACCACAAAAACACTGCAAATTCTATTTAAAAAAATAGCTTAGCCCTGTAAATATAACAAATTGTAAATAAGAATGTAAATATGTAAATAGAACAGATAAGTAATAAATAAGGAAATATAGTTTTAATAATTAGTATGTAGTTAGTATTAGTAAATAGATTTAAACATAGACATAAACTCCACTTAAAAACATTAAACTTAAACTAGCATAGAATAATACATAGTAATTAAGAACCCATGTAAATAGTAAGTAAGACTATAATAAATAAGAATAGGTAGTAAGTTAGAATAATAGAAATAAATGTACAAAAACTGATATGTAAATAAACAAACTGTAAATAAATGTAAAAAAGAAAAAAAAGTGAAACCGGAGACCGTCCGTGAACCGGGAAATGACAACTTCAAATGGGAGCAGCATCTTGGCACTTCAAGGGAAGACAAAAAGTCCAATAGACCAAACACAGGCATGCGAGAAAAAAGTGATCACAAAAACACTCAACGTCGGGAAAACCGACAAGAGTGGAAAAACTATAAAAACTATTTATTTCAACAAGTGCGCGGAAGAGCTCCTGCAAAGGAGCATACCGCCAGAGACAGAGGAATACGCTCTCGTGTGTGTGTATGTGTGTGTGTGTGTGTGTGTGTGTGCAGGCAAAACTGGCCGCCCTTGCTATAGATTCTGCTAGGATATTATTTAATTAACAGTCACAACTATTACGATCGCGACATTTAACAATCTTTTATTTTAGTAATCAATATTCCCTTCGAGATTCTGGATTTTTTTATGAAGTTTGGCATATTGTCAGTCCACTCTTACTGCAGGTATTCTTCAGCTCTCCGATCGCAATAAGACGTGACTTGAACCGCGAGTACTTGGAAACAGCAACTTAGCTCGAATCAAGAATAACATTGGCATCAGTTAAACGCCATTCCTAAAATACATTAACAAAATTATTTAAGAAACTTAAAACTTATTAAAATGCAAACAAAATGAAAAGCAAAAATTGAATTAAAACTAATAGTGATAATAGGACGCACAATTTGGTAATTGCAATATTATAATACTTCATGAAGCCCGCCGAAGGGTTTCCAATCCCCAAAAGTTTTGTCCACGCTAGGAAACGAACTCGCTTAGGTTCAGAGTTGTTACCATACCCACAACACTATTATCTCCCCAAGAATCACAGCTCCTCCGACACACAAAAAAGTGGAACAGATTAACACATGCTCATGCACGAGAATAAAGTTTGTTTAAAACTTTACGTGCCGTCTTACAGTCCGTGGTGTCTACTGTAAGTTTGAGGCTACTGTAAGTTTGACACAGCCTGTTAAAATTTACGTGTTTCGGGAACTACTGTAAGAACAGAACATTTCAAGAGTTCGATTCAATAACAAGGTGACTCGAGCAAGTGATCTCTCTGAGGGTCATTTCAAAACATAGGCGCGTGAGGGATGTTATGTCCTTCCCTTCAATGGAAATGGAAACAACGTTAATTAACTTAAAGAAGTATATGGATTTGGAATATATGTATTAAAAAAACATTTTGATCGCAAAATTGCTCTCTCATTAAAATTAACTGAAGTCGTACTTAATTTCCCATACCATACATTAGAAATTTCTGTCATTACATGTCAATTATGTATAAGATCTATTATTACCAGAACAAATCATCAGATTGATGATGTTCTTCTCAATATTCTATCTGTGAAAAGTATACAAATGAGTGTTATAATAAGAAAGAATTTTCGTCTTCCTAAAACATACGTATACTGTTTAGTTGCATGTCTTATTTTTATATTTAAATGTGTGTAGTAGTACAATTTATAAAAAACCATTATTTGCTTAATACACTGAATTTAATTTATTTTTCACAATTTAATACACGTCAAGAACTTGTTCCCACAAAAGAGCGTAACGAAGCATTCTCCAGGGGAGGGAAGTGTTATTGGATTGGTGCCACATTCTAGACTCCGCCTCTGATGCCTATTATGGCGAGGAGAACGGGGAAAACTTCCGAGGATTGAATTACTTAACTTGAATTACTAGACGACCCAATGATAAGCGTAGCTTGCCTTAGAGTTGAGGACTGCTCAAGCTCGGTGTAAAATATACATTATTACTCTTTAAATTATTAACAAATGAGACGTCATTGAATTCCTCTATTGATTCATTAATTTCAGGTAAAAAATGTATAGTTCTATTTGAAAATTCACATGTGATTCAATTTCACCAAAATTAAAAATATGACATAGAATATATCTGCTGCCTAAAACTTGCCTCGTTTCATATTTATATGAAAATGATCTATCGTGCCACCGCTCTGTCCAAAAGCATTTTGTCAAACTATTTGATAATCAATTTTTTCGCTAGACGATAAACATATTGGCATACACTTTGCACCACAGAATAGAATGCACCGACACACAGAGAAAACTTCACATTTGCAGGACAACAGTCTCAGCGTTTTGCAATTAGCAAGAGAATTTATTTATAACGCAGACTAATCAAAATAACCAAACTACTGTTTCAACGATACAAGAATAGAAATTAAATTTCGAAAGTTTTAACTTTCATGAGTAATAATTCAACAGCTCATGAGTAATAATTTCCACCGATTTGTCGCAAGTCACAAATCGTTAATACAATTTAATCAGCAGAAAGCAAGATACTGCAAAACTATTTGAATTTTATACTTGACTGCCAAGATCGAATGAATTGTCTGGAAACAAATAAGGGTTGGCATCTGATGGTAAGATCCTATAAACAATTGTGTATCTCGAAAACGAAAGGCGATAGTTGCGGTTGGATTGCGGAATTTTGCATCTTATGTAAAGGGAATTGAGATGAGAGAATAAAAAAGAATTGCAAATTTTATTGACATTATTTAAAGCACATGTACTCATAAATTTAAATATGTAAAGAAATCACCTCTAAAGTAAGTATTACCGACATGAGAGAGTTTGTAACTACTAAAGACAGAAAAAAATACATTTTTGTAATTTATGAACAAATAAAAGAATATAGCAATATGGCGTTTATGTTATCGTATAGAGTTTTTTTGGAACTAACACTACCAAAAATTTAAGGAGAAATTTTGGAGCTGTTTTTGAGAAATCCAGTTTTTGTAATTTTTTAAAATGGCAAATCTTGCACGTCCTATTGCACGAAAACGACTAAAACTTTTCAGAAATTGACATTGCTTTTATTAAAGAACTAAACAACAAATGTTATTTGAAGGGAAAATCTGTCTTCAATTTTGTAGTTGTAGGAAGACGCCGAAAAAATTCAAATTTTTTGCAATTTTCGAAAATTTATAGCTAACCGTGAAAATCGGGCCTATGCCATGTTTATAAGAGTATTTTACTCTATTCTTGCAAGAAATTTAAAGAAAGAATTTGGAGCAGTTTTTGAGAAAATTTAGAAAATGTTCCTAGGGCTTCATGTAAAGCACCCCCTAATTTTAAAGAATGCTTTTCAAAATATCAAAGCTTTAACTAGAGCCAGATGAACTGGGCTTTCTTTAATTTCGAAAAAGTCGGACGTGTGGTTTAGGCACGAGTAGTTTTTACAGACGGACGGACGGAAATAAACACTTTTTCGAAAACGGCTTTTTCAAAAGTGGTTTTTCTAAAAACACTTTTTCGGTATCAGGTAACCCCAAAACGTGTATTTCCCTTCAAATCTCGGAATCAATTTTCCGCAGCATTACATAACTTTCTACTACGAGCTTTGAGGCAGTTTTCTGTTAAAATGAGCACAAAATTCCGCATTTTCAGAAACGCTCAAAAGCCATTTTCTCAAAAATGACTTCAAATTTTTCCTTGAATTTTTGTACGGATATTGAAAATTACACTGTTTAAGATGACATAAAATTAAGTTTGGTGTATTCTTTCATTTTTTTAAGATTACACAAATGTAATTTTTTTAAATATGTCTTACGCCGTAAATAAGCACATTTCCATAGATTTCTATACATTATTGCATTTGCGAGTGAAAGTGCTTCAAATGTCTTTAAATGAAGTTTTTCAAAAACTCAATAAATTATCTCGAAAAAGTTTCAAATTTCTTGAGGTAATATTTCGATTCTACTATTAGGAAACCCAAATACTGAGAAATGTCAAAAAAATGTACTTAGGGCGACCATAGATTGCACCTGGTCAGAGAATGGAGCATTATCTTTACAATAATGTCAGTCCACAACAAGGAAATTAGAAAATATTCCGACGCGAAAGTCTTGGCCATTCTGTAGCACCTCTAGTTTACTTTCTCGTATGCATACGTTACATACGGAGTAATATACGTAGTAGAAAGTTGATATCGTAGGCTTTGAGGCAGTTATGAGGCTTTAAAAAGCACATGTACTCATAATTAAAATAACGTGAAATAATCGCCTCTAATGCAAATATTACTGACGAGAGAGACAAGTGAAAAAAATAATTTTTTGTCGTTTTTTAAAAAACAAGAGGATAGAGCAATATAGCATTTAAGTCATCTCGTAGGGTTTCTTTGGCACTATACCTACCAAAAAAAATTGGATGCGTTTTTGAGAAAATCTTGTTTTTGTAGTTGTTTTTTTTAAATTGCAAATATCGCACGCACTATTGCACGAGAACTAATAAAATTTTCAAAAATATGTACATGACCTTTATGAACGAACTATTTAGGGACAACAAATTTAATTAGAAGGGAAGATCTTTGTATTAAATTTTGTAGTTGCGGGAAGACGGAAGTTTCTCAATCTAATTAATTCCTTCAATTTAGACATTACAATTAATGTACCTACAAGGATCACACAACATTCGATGAAGGCAATTGATCAAATTATAATTAACAAAACTACTACTCGATATGAAGTTGAAACAAAAGATTTAGGATACAGTGACCACGAATTCTTACCATTATAAGAAATGCGATCACTGACACAAATAATTCACGTATGACTAGATTGTTTACTAAAAGTAAAATTAAATTATTCATTGATTACTTGATGCAGGAGTCATGGGAAACGGTTTATAATACTGCTGATACAAACGACAAATATAATTCTTTTTTTTTTTTTTTTCCAACTCTTTCATTTCATTTTAACACTTGCTTTCCTCTTCAAAAACGAAAATTAAATATTTCACGGAAAAGCAATTCTTGGATAACACAAGGAATTAGGACATCTTGTAAAAACAAGCGAATTCTTTCTTTCATTTCTAAACGTCATGACGTATCTCAAGATTTCTTCTTTAAAACTTTCTCAAAATTTTCTACTTTAAAAAATACAAAACATTGTTACGAAAATAAAGCATTGAAGGCTTTACGGCCGGAGTCAATAGCATGTTTTCTTCCGGGGGGGGGGCCAATTGGCGTTGAACTGCCAAACGTTTCGCCCACGACGCGGATCTTCGGCTCGGGCGACAGTCGCCAGTCAGCCGCCGTCACGGACACTTCGCCCGAGACCTCGCCACTGAAGATGCCCGCCGCAGTCGTGGGCGAAACGTTTGGCAGTTCAACGCCAATTGGACCACGGCCCACCAGCCCGGAAGAAAACATGCATATTGTTACGAAAAGTCATAAGGCAGGCTAAAATCATGAAAAAGGATCAGGATATTTTGAAATCAAATAATAAACAAAAGCAATGTGGAATATAATAAAAAATACTACCAAATCAACTAGAAAACCCGTAGACAATGTTGTTTTAAAATATAACGATATAAATGTGAACGATCCGGCAACAGTGGCTAGTCTCTTTAACCAATACTCTTCGAGAATTGCTGCCGATCTCACTAAGGGTCTTCAGGCACAAAATTCAAAAACAGACAGTTCACCCAAAATTTTAGACACAATGTTCGTTTCCGAAACTTCTTCCTATGAAATTCTCAAAATAATCGGTAAACTAAAAAATAAATATTCGTCCGGTTTAGATGAATTCCCGGATTCTTTGTTAAAGACTTGTGCGTATGCCCGTTAACCCGTACACCCGTTAACTCACATATTTAATGCATCTTTATGCACTGGGACGTTTCCAGATATTTTCAAAACAGCTAAAATTAAGCCGCATTTCAAAAAAGGCAACAAAAATGAAATTCAAAATTATCGGCCCATTTCTCTTCTATCAGTTTTTTCAAAAATATTAGAGACTTTTTTACGTACGAATGGAAACCTTTCTCACTAAACACCACGCGCTTTCAGATTGCCAACATGGATTTAGAAAATCAAAATCAACGGAAACAGCTATATTTTCTTTTCTTAAAGATGTCGCCTCATCATTGGATCAAAACGAGGCATCTACTGGATTCTTTTTAGATCTCTCAAAAGCTTTTGACGTCATTGATCATGACATTTTACTTTCCAAATTACCTTCATATGGAAACCGTGGTATTGCTCTGGATTGGTTATGTTCGTACCTTAAACAACGATCTCAGAGAGTTGAAATACCTTACTGGAATGATGGAACATTACGTACGCACCTTTCCGTCTCTTTGCCCGTTGCATGTGAAGTTCTTCAAGGATCGATTTTAGGCCCTATTCTGTTCCTACTTTACGTAAACGATATGCCCTCGACGATTCGAAACGGAAGAACGGTTCTCTTTGCGGATGATACGAACATCCTTTGCAATAAAGAAACAGTAAATAGTACAATATCAGATGTTTCAAATTGGTTCCGAAATAACAAATTAATAAAAAAAGAAAACGGTTTTAATGCAGTTTTCCATTTCAAATAAACAATTCTGTGCTCCATGGAAAATGAACAGTGTACCATTGACTGATGTTAAGGCAACAAAATTTTTAGGTCTCTCAATTCAAATCTTAAATGGAACGTCCATTTAAATGAATTGAACACAAAATTAAGTTCATTATGCTACACGTTCAGAATTCTTGCAAATTCAGTCAGCCTTCATACTGCTCGTTGTGTATACCTCGCGAATTTTCATTCCCGTCCGAGATATGGCATAATATTCTGGGGAAATACATCTTACAGCTCCCAGACTTTTAGATTACAAAAACGAATTGTACGAATAATAACCAAATCCCACCCACGTGATTCATGTAAGCCTCTCTTCATTAATCTAGGAATTCTACCATTACCGTGTCTTTTTATTTACGAATCAGTGTTTTTTGTCAAAAATGACTTGCTCAAGGGCGGGAATATATTTTTAGAAAATGCCGAAGTCTATTACTATAACACTCGACGTAGAAATCATATTCATCAGGTGACAGTGTCAGCAGCTCATTACAAAAAATTCACATACAATACATGTACATTATTCTACAACACTTTGCCAGATGACATTAACCGATTAAATTCATTAGAAAAGTTTCAATCCCAAGTGATATCGTTTCTGCTGCATAACTGTTTCTATACAATTAGAGACTATACTGAGCATCACAAGAAAAGTAACATTAATTTTAACAATGATACATAATGCATTATTTACGAATTGGACTGTATAAATGAGTATGAACAACCTGTAACAACTATTGTACTACAGCTTCCGGGTCAATGACCCCCATCTCGATCAGGTTTTTCGTCCAGTTTCCCTGATCCATTGAGCAAATGCTGAGATGGCCCCTTGTTTTGCTCCTGGATATATATGTAACTTCATTTTCTGTGCACGTCTTCTAGAATTCAGTGAGAAATACAATTATTCAAATTATCGTTTCCATGTTGTCGCGGCAGGAAGTAATAAGAGCCAAAATGTATTGCTTATTTATCCTTGAAAATAGATTTTATTACATGGGAGATTTTTTTCTCCCTTTCAAAATTCAAAATGTATTGCTTATTTATCCTTGAAAATAGATTTTATTACATGGGAGTTTTTTTGTTTTGTTTTTTCTCCCTTTGAAAATTCAAAATTTAAGTAGTATATGACTTAGTATAGGGATCACAGAATTTTGAAAATGTGCACACAATTCACTTTTCCCCATAGCACGTCATACGCAGTTTTTTAACTGTTTTTGACGTAAAATAAATAAATAAAAGACGAAAAGTTGAAAATTTTAAGGAAATTGGCCCCAATTTTTTTTTTATTACAAGAATTTTTTTTAAAAATTGGAGCAGTTAATGAGAAAATTTTGAAAGTGTCCGGGGAGCTTCATGGAAAGTACTCCCAAATTTTAAAGAATGTTTTTCAAAAGCTCAAAGCTTTAACTACAGCCAGATGGACATTTTTTTTTCAATTTGGAAAGAATTTGACTCATGGTGAGGGCACTAGTAGTATTCACCGACGGACGGACGGACGTTTTGTTTTCAGTAGGTTTCTCGGCATCAAGGACCCACAAAATTGGGATTCTGACTGCACCACGTGTTAGAGGATTTTTTGTTCTTAATTTAGCAACTGGATTTATCCACTTTCTTGTTTCCACGGCTCGATTGATTGATTGATTTTTTCGTGTTTTCGGGCTCGTCAATTGCTTTGGTCATTAGTCCCGTTAGTGAGTGCATGTTTTTTTTTTGTCGGGAGAAGGCAGTGATCTTTCCCCGCTGGATGGCGAGATCCGGCGCCGACCTACCGTCGGCTAGTGAGGTTTCCCCCCTAAGCAGGACTTTCCCACCAGCGGGGCACCGCCCCAGCCGGGACAAGCTCTAGGCTCCCGACCGGTCTCCCGGAATATGTGGTAGTGTAGTGCACGTTAGTGTAAGTGTGTGTGTAAGGGGAGAGGATAGGACAAGGAAGAGGAAGGACAGATCACGCGTGGTCCGTGGCCCGTTTGGTAGGGTACTGCTCCGGCATTCGCCTGGTGTTGGAGAACCCACGGAAAACTACCGATCAGAGCAGCCGGCCGCTAGAATTCTCCTTCAGATAGCGACTGAATTCGACCTGGCTGAAAAGCCAGTGTCGAAAATCCTGCCGCCCTCAGGACTCGAACCTAGGACCTCCCGGTCAGAGGCGCTGCAGCGACATCAGCTGATACACTGAGCTACCGCTCCCGGTCCACGGCTCGACAATGAACTTTTTTCTGTCGAAAATTCGCCGGGTTTTCGCGCAGCATTACATATTTTCCTCTATACTACATATATTACTCCGTGTATACGTACGTATACGAAAAAGTAAAAACCACTTTTTCGGTATCAAGGGACCCCAAAACGTGTATTTCCGTTGAAATCTTGAAATCACTTTTCCGCAGCATTACATAACTTTCACTATGTGATTGATTGATTGTTAGTAAATCTGGGCGCGTCTTTTGCTACGGTCAGTATTTCCGTGAGTGTAGTATATTTTTTCCTTAGGAGGTGTCAGTTTTCCTTCGCTTGATGGCGAGATTCGGCGCTGACCTACCGTCGGCTAGCGGTGTTTCCCCAACCACGTGTCTCCCACCAGGGGGTACCACTCCAGTCGGGACAAGTTCTACGCTCCCCACCGGTCTCTCGGTATGTGTGGTAGTGTCGTGCATGTTAGTAAAAGTTTGTGTAAGGGATGAGCAGAGGACAAAGAAGCAAGGAAAGATCGCGCGCGGTCCGTTTGTTAGGGCACAGCTCCGGCATTCGCCTGATGTTGAACGGAGAAACGGCAGAAAACTACCGATCTGAGCAAACGGCCGCTAGAATTCTTCTCCGGACAGCAACTTAATTTGACCTAGCTGACAACCTAAAGTCGAAAAACCTGCCAACGTCGGGACTCGAACCTAGGACCTCCGGGGCAGAGGTACTGCAGTGACATCAGTTGATGTCCTGAGCCATCTCTATATACAATATGTATTTCTTAGTTTATAGGTGAGTCAAATGAACACTGGAAAATCACTGTAAAAAACCGCCCCCATTGTAATCACACCCGGTACGTGTTCGCATGGTCTCCACCGCCATCAATTAGCATTGGTTTTGCGTCGCCACGTGACCCAATAAGGGGGTTTACATGACTCCTCCTCTGTTGAATTGCATGTAAAAAGAGAAGCGTAGAATGATCCGTTTCGTATACTGTGCAGGACGAAATCAATAGAAATCCATCCACGCATGTTGGATGGTGATGTATGGTGATGCATGAGTATCCCAGACTCCGGTTATACGAGTGGTGTAAGAAATTCATCAGCGGCACAAGTTTGGCGGACGCGGCGAGGCCAGGCCAGGCACATGGTATCGTGACAGCTGAGGCGATAGCAGCCGCGGAGGAGATGATTCTTCTGGATAGACGGGAACATTACACGTAAAAGGGCAAGACGGTGACCAGTGCTACCTGTGGTGAGTTTGTGCGTGTCATTCGGAAACCTGCTATACGCACCAAGTGCATCGCGGACTCCTCCCAACATGCATTCTCATCCTGCATGAGAACGCGTGATCTTGGGGTCTAAAGGACTTGCGTCTGGAATACTTCCCTCATCGTCCCTACTTTCCCGACCTCGCGCCCTCCGACTTCCACATCTATGACCCACTACAGAACTCCTCAGGTGGCATAAAGTTCGTGACCAACACAGATGTGAACAGTGCATGAGTGGCTGCATGCACAGCCCAAAGATTCCTCTCCCCCCCTCCCGAATCGGTAGCGGAAACGCATCAAAAAGCATCAGGGGACTACATTGAAAAATAGTGTTCTTGTTCCAACTGTCTCTAAAGTAAGAACTGTAAAAAAATACTTCAGATTTTCATTTGACTCACCCTCGCACGTACTATGGGTAAGTAATAAAGCACTGTTACTCAAACTTGACGGCAATTGTTTCTCACGACGAACTTCGACTGATTAAATTGTTGAGACTACAATGTGGATATGGAATTATTCTCAAGCTTCAGAAAACGCTTTGCTTTATGCTACTTTTTCCACATACGTCATATACATTTTTTACTGTAAAAAATCTGTTTTCCTTTACTGAATTTGAAAACAAAATTGCGTTCCTAACATAATGAACTTAATTTGGTGGTCAATTCATTAATTTGGAAATTACATTTGAGTTTTGACTGAATTGTGAGACCCAGAAATGTTACCGTTCAGTCAATTACATTTGATCGTGTTCAATGGCGCATGCAATCAATTGTTTGAAATCCAAAACTTCATTGAATATTCGAAATGCATGTGGTTTTCGAAATAATATAGGACTACTGCAAGTGCATGATGTTACCATAAGAACACATAAAATTGTACAACGCAGTATTATACTTAAATAAATGATCAATAGATATATAAAAATCAAGAACTAATCAGCTTTTAATACATACCAAAATAAACAGATATGAAATGAAGCGGAACGATGAGTTAACTTAACGGGCTGTTGAACAATATCTCGTTTCACTTCGTAAACAAGTACTCCATCGCTTTCAGATAATGAAACAAAATTTAATGCAGAGCTTGAAGGTGTTTTTTCTTAAAGTTCTACGTACAGAACATCCTCAGATGAATGTTCTTCTCGATTATCATTTAGGTACTCAAAACATTAATATAAAAATAGCTAACTTCATCTCACTAAGTCATATTTAGAAATAAGAATTTTGACTTTCGTTTATTTACCGTGAAAATACACGACTTTCATCTTTCTTCGAAAATTAATTTTTGTTTTGAATTCAGTTGTCCTACAAAATCGTCGAGCGGATGCTGGAGTAGGCGTACCAAGCTATTTCATAGACAAGTTATGTGGGGGCTCTGTAAAGCTATTGCAATAGACCTTGATGCCAAGACCACTGCAAAACTAGAGTATTGAAGATGGTCTTGTTAATGCGCATTCCGCACGGTCGCGTTTATAATTATTAATAAACTAATTTACACATTTTAAACTAACCGCTAATTTAATTAAATTAACGCTAATTTAAACTGAATCATTTAATACATACGTTTATTCATTTAAATGTATTTTTCAAGATCTACGACAGGAAAACATACCTAAAAACTTTCCCAACAATATTTGAATTTAACATTAATGACCAAACCTATTTATTTTTTATGTTGAATAAAGGCCAATGTATTTTCATGACATAGCAATGTATTGAACTACTTTATACTAAGGCTACATTGTACTATAAATATGGACTACATTATACTCCTGAATTTTTTTACTCAAATCTAAAGATGCTGTTATAATAACTCAAGTTCTACTAAAAGCAAACAAAAGATCATCTGTTTGTTTCTCTGTTCTGCACTGTTTTTCTCTTGCTAGTTACGTTAAAAAAAAATTGTGCTAGTTACCTTCAATTAGGTTTTAAATCAAAGAAAAAAATGAATTTTTTTCTAATAAAGTTTTGAATACAGATAGCTCATTTTTAATTTTAAAATTTTTTTAAAATACAATATTGAATTATGGTGACACTATCTTCTAATTGTTGAAAGAATCAACTTATAATTATAGCAACTTACCTGTCGTGCTGTAGACAAAATTAGCATAGTTAATTAATCAGTGACATAGGTAGGTCATAGCAGCAAACACAGTCCACTCTGGGTGTCACTCCTGTGAGGATACCCAAAATTTTTTTAAAATTTTAAATTTTTTTTAATATTCAAGAATTACTATTAATATTTAATAATATTACTATTATTACTTTAATAATATTCAAGATAAAGAGGGCAACCCACTTTAATTAAAATATATTTTATTATTGTTTTACTATTGAAATTTGACAATCATCAACATGTTTTGTAACTATCCAATTATCATAATATTGAAATAACAGAAACAGATGTGATAAAAACATTTCCATTTAATTTAAAACAAATATTGTATATTTTAGAATATACATTTTTATGTTGATTTTCAGGAGTGACACCATTTCTATTGCCTTGGGTGTCACCAACTCCAGCAACACCACTGAAGTTAATGTTGAATTATGACGTGTTTTCTTTCTAGTTCTCTTATTAAATTCAGTAAGATTGAGTGAAGGTCAGATAGAACAAGATTTATTTTTTTTCTTCCAAATTTCAGCCTTTATCAATAACCATTACAGTGGTCAACATACATTTTCTTGCTAGACAAGTTAAAGCCATTTTAAGGTAGTATGTTTGATGCATAGATTCCAAATATGTCACTGGTTTTGGTAGCTTGGCTCTAGTTTTTTTGAGATAATGAAAATCACACCAAAAAATATTATTTTATTTTACCGAGTGCAGGCTATTCATAAATTGCATAAAACTTGAACTAAATGAAACAAGATATGCCTATTTATACAAAATCAAACACCTGAAATATGTAATATTAATATATTCAACATATTTATATTAACAACCCAAAACGATTGTTTTGGGCTGTAAATATCTCATAAATAGCTCGATCACAATTAATTGTTTAAAAAACACAGTTTGTATCATTTGTATTTTATGTAGCAAACCTGGACAATCAAGTTGAAGGCTCCAGCAGTAGTCTGCCATCATGTGTCTATTGCATCTGCCCTGCTATTATTTTCCAACACCCTTATTTCTTGATGGAACTGCTCGCCTTGTTCCTCACTCATATTGCTAAGATTTTCTAGAAATTTGTCTGGATGGCTAAGGAGAGAGGTTATCTTAATGCTCAAAGTTGCATCCAAATTTTGAAAGTTTAAAAGCATGTCTTTCACCAGTTATGCATAATTTGCTCCTTTGTAATTACCCAAAAAATTCTTGACAACAATGACAAAGCTGTGTCAAGCAGAAGATTCAGTATCAGTCATGGAACTTGTGAAATTTGGATCATTTATCAATTTCCAAATTCAGGGACCATCAAATATGCCAGCTTTTAATTTCACCATACTCAATCCAGGGAAGAACCTACAAATGAATCTGAAAAAATGCCATCCTTGTTTAGTGCTCTCACAGATTACTGCATTAATCCCAACTTTACGTGCTGGGTAGGGAGAACGATCTTATCTTTCACAACCAATTGACAATCACGATATTTGCTGCACCTTTTGTGATACTTTTCCTTGGTGGCCATGTCACTTTTCCAGAGCTGCACTTTTGCTCAACTATCCCACAAGCAGAGAAAACATGGGTACTTTGTTTATCCAATTTGTTTTCCAAATAAAGAAGTAAAAAGTTGACCATTTTGAAATCTACACATATGGACCATTGGTGGTCATGACAGCAAAGGTTTTGAAAGATCGGTTTGATATTATCATATTTTTCTTTAATTTTTGTTGAGTGACCAATTGTGATAGATGGATAGCAGTTGCCATTGTACAGTAAAACACACTTTAAACTTAGAGTGCAACTGTCTATGAAAAATCAACCGACTTCGGGTTGATATTCTGAAACCCACATTAACAAATAGTCCAGGAAAGCTAGAACATTACACAAAGTCTCCATTTTCACTGAAATATGGTAGGAGTTTTGCTTATCCTATAAAATGTTATTTTCACTTCTGATGTCGCATTCCACTTCTTTTAGTCTGAATGCTAAAAATTTAGCTGCTTGTTTTGTCAAACTGACATCATGTATTAAAGAGCAAATCTCTTCTTGGAAGAATTTTTGCTCTTTTGTAGCAACACTTCCATCATATTCACTGCCACTACCAACTCCTGAATTACACTCCAGGTTCTTTATATCCTTCACTATTGGACACAGAAATTCCACAGAGTGTAGTGAACAATGGTATGAGAACATTAGGTCCATGTGGCACAGGTCACCTTCAGTTTTCCAGTTTTGCACTGACGAAGACTCCACACAAATTTTTCATACCATACGGGGTGCTCACAATTTATCTTGATCGCCCAGTTTTATACCAAAATGTGCTTTATATGTTTTTTCTATAAAGTTTGAAGTATCTGTTTTTGTTGCATATATTCCCAAGAAATATAGCAAAATACATTAATGATCATTCAAACAACATCTTCCTGAAGAATTTATTGTTATGTAACAAAAGATGTATTAATACGACAAAGCTCAATCAAAATATCTTGAAAATAATGTGATATTCAATGTTTAAAATGAAAAACAGCAGTAATTATATAAAGATAGATATTTGCTTTACTGTGAGTTTATGCTAATGTTTTGGGATACCTTCATTCATTTCGTTCATAGCACAAAAACTAGAACCAATTCAATGAAACTAATGAGATTGATTGAGACAAAGCATACCAGATTTACTATAAATTTGTTGCAAAATCCTGGGCAAGTGAAAAAAAGTTGTTTTTTAACAATAAAAGAATTTTGTTCAAATAATTTTAGATTTAGATCATACAATTGTAGATGTGTATATACATTCATTTGGAAAAGAATTCAACATTGATGGACCTGCACTAGATGTTAAAATACTTAAGAGTTCTAAAAAATATTGCAAATCAAGGAATTGAAACTTCAATGTAATTAAAATAAAACTAAATGTAACTTAATGTTTGTTTTTTACCATGTAAATATTTTCTGAAGGTTCTGGTCATAGATTAAATGTGTACTTCATTAATTGTAGGTCTACCTTACCACATTGCTTCATCTGTGTTAGTACTATTCATCAAGACACCTACTTCGTTTTTCATTTCATTCATGCATATATTTTCAGATACACTTAAAAAAATCTATTGATTTCTGCAACCACTGCATCCAACAATCCTTGTTGCCTTGTGTCAATAATCTCATGCTCTCTATGTACATTAATGCATAATTAGAAAAAAAAATACAGTACTATTCATGAAATATGATGTTGGATACAAGTAATAATCTTAGAAATTGTATTTTCATACAGGCATATCCCCAATTTATAAACAAAGGTATTACAGTTTCTCAGTAGTGCCTACCACCAATTCCTATTTATTTTCTTCAGAAGCATTTTGCCCAATATTTTATATCGCGAGGCTCATTTTCATGAAGGCCAGTACGCTACTTTAAAAACTGCGCGTGTACCTTTTGTAAGATAGTATGGAAACTACGTACTCTAGGAATGATTTAAGAATGTTTTGCGACACTTGACAAACGTGATCACAAGCACAACTCCATTAAATAGAATGACATTGCCGCATATATTGATGTGCAATGCGAACGAGATTGTACACACTTCGCATCAAAACAAAAGAACGCAAATCTATAAAAATTATGCAACAAATAATAGAGAACAGTTTATTTTCTATGTGTGCGAGTCGAGGCGCAATGCTGGAATCGAGATTGCCTACTTAACTGCAGTGCCCAAGGAACTTTCGTAACTAAGAAATAATTCAGTAAAGGATTTATTTTGGTATTTGTGGTATGGATCCCAAAATTGATCTTACCAAGCACCAATTCAAGACACCACGTAAAGGTGTTTATCATACCGAAGATATGCGTTTTTGGGAATCCTCGAAAGCGTACAGAGACATCGTAGAATTAATGTTATCTCTCAATGACGCTGTAAAAGGTATGCCACTAACCTCAGAATGCCAAGAATCTGACAATACAAATAAAATTATTGCATTACTTGAAAAGTTGGATCAGTGGATAAATGAAACGCCTCCTTCGGACCAGCCCCAGCGGTTCGGAAACCGTGCTTTCAAAGATTGGTACGGGAAACTGACAGAAGGATCTCAGCAGCTTCTTATGGACACTTTGCCAGAAGAACTGCATTCTGCCATTCCAGAGTTACATCCATACTTAACAGAGTGTTTTGGCAATAGTACTCGAATAGACTATGGGACTGGGCATGAAATGTGTTTCTTAATGTTGATCTGCTGCTTTTACAAAATTGGCATATTAAGTGAAGATGACAATGTTGCAGTAGTAAATAAAATATTCAATACTTATTTGCATCTGGTTCGCAAATTGCAAACTACATACAACATGGAACCAGCTGGAAGTCATGGAGTATGGAATCTTGATGATTATCAGTTTTTACCCTTTCTCTGGGGAAGTGCTCAGCTTATTGAACATGAAAGACTTGTGCCAAAAACATACCTTGATCCCAACATTGTCCAACAACATGCAAATCAGTTCATGTTCATGGACAGTATTAAGTTCATAAATCAAGTAAAACGCGGTCCATTTTCAGAACATTCCAATTTACTGTGGAATATTAGCAACCTTGATTCTTGGACAAATATTAATAGTGGCCTTATTAAAATGTATAAGGTGGAAGTTTTAGGCAAGTTTCCTGTTATACAACATGTTGTTTTTGGTTCTTTGTTGGAATTTACCAATGCATAACCCTCCATTAATGTAAGATACTACTTATAAAACATGAGAATTCAACTACATAAATACATGTTTCTTTGCCAATGAAGAGATTCACTACTACATTCTACAAATAATATTTTTCCCAAACATAATTTGTTCATATTTTAGTTCCTCAAAACCAGTTTCTTCTAAATATCTCAGTTCCTTTAGTACCTGAATATATTTTTATAATAATTTTATTAATGAATTTCTCTGATAGGGAATTGTTTTATTCATATAGTGATGTGCAATGAAAATCATTCTCTGAAAACCTGCTGTATTTTTCAATGCGATTGATAGTTATTTTAATAGTTAATTTTTTTAAACTATTTTAATAGTTTGATAGTTTATGCATAATTATTATAATATTGTAAGCATGTACAATGTACACCCGCGAGTGGAAAGGCGTGATATATACAAATCATTTTTTAAATTACAAAAAATAACTTGTGGGGCCCAGTGACGCATTTCGCGATGAGGCCCTGGCTTCCGGCCTACGCGATTAATATAAAATATCCGTGAATCAGTCAAATTTTTTGAAGTTTTTGCGCCCTCGAACGTTAAAGCAATCGACAGCATTATCGATATTCTGCGCATGCGCAGTTTAAGTTTCACATCACTTGCATCTGCGCATCCGCAGAAGAACGATTGCTGTCCGCTAAGGCGTGTAAAACTTCCCTTAACTCTGTGGATGTGACCTCCGGTATTTACCAAAAACATCATTTACGTTAAAAACATTTTTATTAGAAACTAAGTAAAACTATAAACATTTGGTACTACAAACCTGATATGAATAGCTACAGTGATCTGTACAACTCTCTTCGTCTTCCACAATTTCTATTAACCTCAGCCAATTCATCACCATGTTGAACAACTTCAATCGCCATATAGTTGGCGAAACGTTGAAAACTTACAAAAGTAAGGTTGGCAACAGAATGAAGTACGCATGCCGCACGGATGCACCGTAAGTAAAACTTACAACAGCAACATTTAAGAAATTACATGTCTTACAACACTTATCTACAGATCTAATAATTAATTTTATGATTTTTGAAGTAAAAATTAATTGATAAAAATTTACATATCAGAAAAGAACTGTACTTACAATTAATTTATATGAAAAACTTTCTAATTTTCACTTTAATACTGGGATTGTATGAGTTGATAAATGTCTGACTGCTCCTAATTTCAAAATTCCTAAATGCAAATTAAATTATAATTTAAATAAGTATTCATTTTTACTGAAAATAATATTGGCAAAACACTTTATTACTGGTTATAAAATTATAACTTAATTTGCATCTTGGAATTTTCAAATTAGGGGCAGTAAGACATTTATCAACTCAAACTAGCGTGTATTCAGTAAGAAAATAAAATTATACCTATTATAATATAAAATTCTGAATAACAAATGGGTAAAACCATACAATTGGTGTTTTCTTTTAAAAGTAAATCTACTTTATTTATGTCAAATTGTGATACTTTATTTGACCTTTCTCTGAATAGTTAATAAAGAAATAATTCCAAAAAATTGATATAATGACTAACAGAATGTAAAAATGTATTTAGATAAAGACTTAGTCACTTTTTTTTATTTTACGTAAAAAAAACAGTTAAAAACTGCGTATGACGTGCTATGGGGAAAAGTGAATTGTGTGCACATTTTCAAAATTCTGTGATCCCTACACTAAGTCATACTAAAAAAAAGCTCCCATGTAATAAAATCTATTTTCAAGGATAAAAAGGCAATAAATTTTGGCTCTTATCCATGTTGTCCTTCGGAATAATACTTCCTGCTGCGACATGGAAACGATAATTTGAATAATTGTATTTCCCACTGAATTCTAGAAGACGGGCACAGAAAATGAAGTTACATTTATGTCCAGAAGCAAAACAAGGGGCCATCTCGGCATTTGCTCAATGGATCAGGGAAACTGGACGAAAAACCTGATCGAGATGGAGGTCATTGACCCAGAGGCTCCAATACAATACTTGTTACTCGTTGTTTATACACATTTATACAGTTCAAATGTTAAATAATGCATTATGTATCATTGTTAAAATTAATGTTACTTTTCTTGTGATGCTCATTCAATTATTCTTTATTAAAATAAAATTGTCTCGTGATAATTACTGTATCAATTTAAAATTGCTATGGAAGAAATTAGAAAAATAGACCAAAAATGAAGAGTGGAGAGCTTCAAAAGCACCATTGCATATAAGAAATCATTAATTACCAGTGGCGAATACTGTGGGCTACCGAAGCTAGCGGCGGTAGCCCGAGAAAATTACGAGAACAAAAATCTGACGAGTTATATTATATTAAAAATAATTACAGGCCACATTGTTTTCAGTGACATACATTTTTCAAAATTCCGTATAATCTGTTCTGTCGAGATTTGTATTAAATCGCTCGCTAGTCGGTGCATCTGTCCTCTTAAAAGGCGGCAACGTCGAAAAAACCGCTGGCACTCATCGGCATCCACGCAGCGTGCGTTCGTTGCATGACTCACTCCCCCCTTCCTACTGGTAAGAAAGGCCCAGCCAAGGGCTCAGGTTGCCGATTTCCCGAGCGGTTTCTTGACACGCTTGGAGCAGTTTCCGAACTTCCTCCGGCAGTGGGCAGTAATCGGACATAGTAAATTAGAAGTACCCTTTTGTGCACGACACTCATGATTGGTGGTGAATGTACAAATAGATAAATATTAGACTATATTAAGCGCGTTTTAAGTGTTAAAATTACAACATATTAAGTATGTGATAGTGGCAAAGTTATTGTCAGATATTTGGTAAGATATTTTGAAGAAATGTCTCAGCAAACTTCGGGAAGTTCGTCTGTTGACAATGAGTGTATTAAACGGCGTTTATTAGAGAAGTCTTTTAATCGTCGTTCGTATAACAAGAAATAGTAAAAATGAACGTGTTTCACACACGCACGCCCCCCCCCACACACACACACACGCACATCAAAGTTTTTCCTAAGGTCAGCAGTAGCTCAGGGCATGAAAGCAATATACGCCTCTGCTAATTACAATAATAGTAATGAATTGAATCAATACGTGATGCAGAGAAAAAACAATTAAGCATAAACTGCATTATGTAAATTAGAACCTATTTTATATCAAATAAAAAATAAATGAAT